>VCRD01000670.1:137552-206385 GCA_006783055.1 Trinorchestia longiramus | reverse complement strand
AGGTTTAACCCACAGGCTCAAGTTAGGTTTAACCCACAGGCACAAGTTAGGTTCAACCTACAGGCACAAGTTAGGTTTAGCCCACAGGCACAAGTTAGGTTTAGCCCACAGGCACAAGTTAGGTTTAGCCCACTGGCACAAGTTAGGTTTAGCCCACAGGCACAAGTTAGGTTTAAACCGCAGGGACAAGGTAGGTTTCCCCCGCAGGGACAAGTTAGGTTTAACCTACAGACACAAGTTAGGTTTAACCCACAGGCTCAAGTTAGGTTTAACCCACAGGCTCAAGTTAGGTTCAACCCACAGGCACAAGTTAGGTTTAACCCACAGGCACAAGTTAGGCGTTCCTGAACTTCCTACGAGCGAATAAACTTTCTTTAATATGCTAGCTAATTTTTATAGTTTATCTCACTGAATGATGAAATTTAGTTTCTGTCGAGATTTTTGCATTATTCATTTACACATCGGTTATACGTTCCGTACGTTGTGTTGTTTAGAGTAAGACAATTATCTTTCAAATTTCCTTGCCGTGTAATTTCTGAACATGTGTAATCTATTTCATTGAATAGGTTGTCTAGGTTGTTCTCTATAGGAATAAAGAGAAAAAGTTTATTGCAATATCGTTAACTCTTTGAGGCACAAGATTTGAGGCTTACCATGCAACAAATGTATCTAAGTTGGTGAGTTACTTAGTATCCCACTCTGCCGTAAACGGTTAATTAATGCACGACACATTTAGCTTTGGGTTTCAGACAGAGCCATGATCTTTCTTGGGTATGATCCTTGTTCTGTATCAGGTTGTGGACGTAGATTTCAACGCAACGTTTCTGATGATTTATTTTAAAATTTTTATCCAAATAAATTATCCCAATGAATAAATTGTTCGCTCCTGATTTCATGAAACTATGTATGTGTGCTGAATAACTATTATTTTTCTACTAGTTGGTGTGGCTAATGAAACTTAGCTTCGGCAAGATATATTCGTGTATTGTGTGCAATGAATTTGGCGTTGCATCTTCAAAATAAGTCATAGCTGACCATTTTTCCGAAGTAGAACTTCTTCCCAAACTGATCTTATGTAAAGGCTTTGAGACTTTCTTGTGCAGGGTGAGGCACTTCCTTTTTTCAAAGCGAAACGCATTAAAAAAAGAGGAAGTTATGTTGCCACTCCCAGTGCAATCTTTGTCGGTCTGAAACACCGAAATTCTTTGTCACTCCAAAGCGTAGAGTGCTTTTTACACTTTCTCTTGAATTCGCTCATTTCTTACAGTGAAGACTAAAATATTTTGTGTGTAAATTGGAGCGCTTGCGTGACTATATTTGAGATCAGTCAGCAAATCGACATCCGTGTCTATGGTAAAAATATAGTGCTTCAAGATAATTCACTTTTCTGATGATAAAAACTGATCGTATTTGTTTATGTTTCAGGGTATGTACCAGCACAAGAGTGGCTACTACTGAGACAAAAGAGCCTCCACCTTGGCTTCGAATCTCCTCTACAAGATGCAATTATTGTAAGTTGTACGAAATATTTTTTTCATAAAAGACGGGAAATTTATTTTAGCGATAAGAAAATGGATTTTATTTGGAGTCGAGAACAGTTGTTAGTTTTCTACTATAATTTTTGGGTCATTTTCAAATCAAAATAGCGGTTGTTAAGAAGTACGTACTTAACCAAGTTTGTGTGATTAACGTGTTGTACTCGTATGTTTTGTATAAATACTTAACCTTTTTACATGCACCAGTAAAAAGACTCACTGTTTGACAGCTTGAATCTCGTATTGTGCCTAGTATCATGTGGACGTGCTGTGGAATCGGGGGCAGTAAATTTGTTGAATTAACTATGATTTCTTAGTCTGTATCATGTTCTTGGTCGCTATCATCATGCCATATAGCATTGTAGCTTTCAGGTAAGGTCTGCCGTTGCAGTAATCACTAAGATATGAGCTCAGTACACAGTGATGTAAAAGTAAGTTTATATTATGCATCTCTACTCTCAATTAGCATTCATCTGCACCAGAAGTCATTTTAAGACTGCATTTCTCTCACGCATAGATGGAGCTACAGCTTTAGACGTTTTTGTAAACTAAAAACTGCAGTTCTATTCATTTCAGCTGTATCTCGTCATCATGAAAGGTGTTTTATGATAATAGCAATTCACTTCATCGACATTTGCTCATTTTCCGTATCATGTTTATGTGGCTCTAGAAATAGTCATCTGATGAGGGTTTGTGAACGCGTTTGTTTCACTGATGTGAGTATGACGAACCACACGTGGGTTTATTTAGCTCTAACTCTAAACTTCGATTTCACTCTCAGTTTATGTTTTCTGTGACTTACGATGTTAAACTTAAAAACGAGTTCAGTGGCTATTGACTGTTCTTCAGACGATTGTTTCATTTCGATTCAGGGGTTAGCAATTCTTTTTGAAATTTTTTTGAATTATTAATTACACCTAGTCGTATTCCTAAATAGTCATTTTTTACGTTGTACATGGTATTGATTTACATGTTTTTAATGAAAAAAGTTGGTCGATACTCAAAGTAATAATTTATCGCTCTTTTGGCAGCTTCTGAGAACTGATATTATTCATAGACTAATAATATCCTCACATACATAGATTTAATGTAACTTCGATACCATTAGAAAGTGTTAAAATTAGATCCTTCGCGGGATGGGGGAAATAATCCCATGTTTTGACTATCAGCTCTTGTAATAGTAATACATTAATATACATTGGAATCTTCGTCATTTAGCGGGGTGTGCTAATGGCGATTGTGTTCATGTGTATTATGAGGACTTCACGCTCCTCTGTAGCTACCAAAAGGAATCCCGAGCTTTTTTCATGGAGGCTCACTAATAGTGTTAGCATTTCCTCGGGATAAGGAAATTCTCAGAAATCTTAAAATGCTCTAGGAAATCCCGAGCTACCTTCACCATATTCGACAGCACTGATGGTGAGGGTCTGTTTTGAGTTAAAGTTTCACATATTTTTCATTTTCTCCGTTTCTATTTCTCAGAAGAGGTGGATCAGTCCGCTGAATTTCCGCTTGGACATTCTTTTGAGGCTCCATCTTTTTCTGTGATGATTTTTGACCGATGTGTGGTGATATTTAGATTTCAAAGCGCTGTTACATGGCGGTTCTCTGCTGCCTATATGAAATATTAAGTAGATATTCGGATATTTAAAATGCTTAAATTGGTCATGAAATCGTCGTGAATTTTATAGTGTACGCTTCTTCGTCGCACAAATGTAAGTTCATTAATGCTACCTAATTGTAAGATAAAAGTCATTGCTACAGTAGAATTCCTTTAAACCGGCATTCGCTAGCCAAGCTTTATGTATTTTTTCATTATTTTTTCTTCTTTAACTGCTTTAAGCAATTGATATTGTTTTTCTTTTATGTCTAGCGTGTCTATGAATTGTTTGTGGTTACTTGGGTGATATTAACCAGCAACTGCAAAGTCCCATGGGTGCCGGTTAAAAAAACTTCTACTGTATTGGTGCTTTGTGTGGGCATTTTTGTTATTGCAGTTGTGTAACATTCTGCTTGTTAAAATATCACTATTTTGGGGTGTTCATTAGCTAGGCTAATGAACTTTATGATGGAGCATATACTTGGTGCCAACTGATTCTCAGCTACTGGCCTTCATGGGAACTTGATTACAGGTGGCACAATATTATTGACATCAAACAACAGTCAGCAAAAACTCACCTTGGAGCCCAACTTTTGTGTTTGTTCACTTAAGTTTTTTCACATTCAACATTCGTAAGTTTCTACCGAGATCCTTCTGATTGTGTATGACCCTTAAAGTTTCAGGGTCGAGGGTTTTTATTTTTTTCGCCTTTTCAGGTAACCCTACGGGTACACTCTTGTTCATATGGCTTAATTGTCTGAAAATGCATCCTGTTCCGTCATCCCGATTGAGTAATCATTTATATTTCATCCGAATTTCTTCTTTTCTGGTCTTTAAACTTTTCAGTCGAAGCCTTTCGGAGACTCGCTGTAATGAATAGATCCTTAAAAATGTCCTCCCGTATCAATTCGCAACGGATACTGTTTTTTATCGACACACATGCATGTGTGTGTTGTCTTGTTTAAATTGGAGGTGTTTGGTGTCAGGATATGTCTAGCGTACTGCTGGGATTTACGCTCAATGGGGTGTCATGACAACTCACTTCAGAAATGCACCTATAGATAGCGTTGGTCTTAGTATACCGTGACGTTATTCAGGTTTCTGTCTCGATGGCTACTCATCTCAGAAACAATTGTCAGGAGCTGTTGATGGGAGTATTTTGTATATGGGTGGGCTTCATTTTTTACTTCTTTCCTTTGTTAGGGTATGGATTTCGTATCATGTGAGCGATATCCGCTTCAGCAGATCTGTCGACGCCATTTTTCGTCCTTTGTGATGCTTCCCAAACCGCTGTTGAAACTATTGCGCTGCAACTAGATGGTAAGCCGTTTATATTCTATAGTAATCTATTTCTTTGCTTTTCGCTTTGTCTCCAAGTTCCATTTCTATCGCCTTTTAAGATTCTCGAAGGCTAAACTCTATTATCTTCATCCATCATTCATGTTGGGTTCCCATTATCATAACGCTAATTATCATATCAAATGACTCTCTCACTGGGCTTGATTGGTGCAGTACTGTGAGTTCCTTCTCAACGTGACAGACAGTTATAATTGATGCAGTACTGTCAGGCTTGTGTTAGGAATAGAGCTAACGCTTATCTCATCAGTACTGTCAACTACATCTCTACATAATTAACGTTCATTGATGTCATAAAGTCGGTCACGTCGCTACTACTTGAACGGAAATGAGTTTAACTAAGCCTTGTGTGATGTTTATATTGTTGTTACTCAGCCAGTGTTTTTGGATCTGGTGGACCCGTTGCATTTTGTGGTTTTTAATAATTCACAATCGAACAATTTTACGTTAAAACACGCAACAGATGTTTACTTCATCCCAATTACAAACAGTATAAACAGTAAAGATGTTGGGAGTAAAAATAAAAATAGATACGACAGACTCGAACACCACACAAGGATTAGTGCAATCCTGTCAGTTATTTCATTTTACCATCTTATGAACAGAGTTCAATTGATGTATACATTGATCAATGGTTGTCGATGTTTTGAACAAACCTGATTTCATGGGCTCGAGATATTGAACGCTTTGTGCATTGAGAACAAGAAAAGACTTCGCTCAATCATGTTAATGGCTTTTAGAAATGGCATGGTGTTGTTTAGAGTTTTTAGTAATCTTTTCTGGCCTAATAACTGTGTACGGATATTATTCTGTTACTCGTTACGGTCGTATATCTATGATGTTTTACGTGATGTGGGAATTGTAAACCATTTGCATGATATTCATTTGTAAGAATTTATGTGGCATGCGTTTAGTGAAAGTGTTTTATTTTCGTCTTCTTTGAACGACTTTCTGAATATTGTCACACTGCTTCACAAGTACGACCGTGTCTAATATTCTTGTCGTCACGTCCTAAATATTTTAGGAGATTTATATTAAGGCCATGTCTGAAACGAACTGTGTAGATTGATACCCTACAGCGTATAATATTTTTAATTTTAATATCTTCGATTGATTCTCACGTTTTATTGTTTTAATTACGTTTTGTTTAACAGATTTTAAGTATTATTCCGATGTTAAATTAGTTCCCAGTATTCTACTCATGTCTCGAGAGATAGGTACAAAGTGTTTTAGTTGGTTGTAGTTACTAACTGACGTAATGTTGAGCGTACATCGTAAGTGAATGCCATTGTAATGCATGACGTGTACTTTGTATATAAAAGTAATACACGACGCCATTTTTTTTACATGTCAACTTTAGGGGTCAACATGTCACTACGGGCCGACTGACGAACATTTTTCATGCGTTCAGGACATGTCCCTACTGTTTATCCTTCGGCGTACCGCAAAACTACAGGTATGTGAATCTCCTGTATCCCTTCCAAGTATGGTGGCACCAAAGGTGCACCCCTTTTGTACTATTGGTCTGCGAAAGGTTAACGCACTGATGAAGTGACCTGACGAGTCGGTGTATGATTGTTTCAATGAGGAAATTACTGTGGATGTTGTGAATCAAATACTTGAGAATTATAGGAAAAATTGTAATAAGTTTATTTTCTGTGATGCATATATAACTAAAGTCTACGGACATTGCTATGTAGATTTAACTATCTATCGATAATTTTGAAGTTGAAGGAGAACATTAGTCAACAATTCACTTTTAAGAGGGCGAATAATAGTCATTTTTTCTTATTTTACTATTTTACAAAGAGTTGAACTACTTACAGCAATTTAATTTGTTGGCAGTGCATAAACAAAAATCCTGAAGCATTGAGATCAATAGTAACTGAAAAATGTGCCTGTAGGAAGAGTCAAGTAATTTTTCTGCTACCAAACGTTTAAAGCAATAGATAAGTAATGCCTGAGTGACCAGCTGAAATAATACTATTATTAACAGAAAATTGTGACTATCATTGTTATTAGCATTCATGAGGCGTTTTCTGTACATGGAGTCAAAGCGGTTAGTATTTTGCCTCTGGTTCTGTAAAAGCTCTGCTCACTAGCACGCGAGGTCACCGCAGTAAGTCAACTTTATGTTCACTTTTTGTAGTGCTGTTTCAGTCGTAACACATTTATGAAGTTATTACAGAAAATTATCGGAAGAAAGATTTTACGCTCAACCCGATGTTGCCTTTCCTTCCTATAGAGAAATTCTACGGCTCAGAAGGTATTATGCATGACTTATGGCGGACAATGACTGCTTTTAATTATTCTAACTGCGGGTTGACAATTGCAAAAGCCCTCACGAGTACATAGTTCTATGTGACTTCGAGGAGAAAAATTCTCACCTGTAGGAACAGATAGGAAAGAAAGCTGTATGGGTTTAACAAAACGTACCAGCCTGGTACGCAAGATTATAGTGAACGGACACGTCTCTGTGCCCTAGTGTAAGAGAGAAGTTCTTTCGTCCTCGTTTTACGAGACATTGTATAAACGAACAGCGGTAATCAAAGTTTCTGTAATAGCATTGCTGCCCCTTAAATTAATGAACTGTAGGATGGTGCGTTACCTCCATGAAATATACCTCTACCTTTCTCATTTACTGAAAACAACTCGAGACTGAAAAGTTAAATAATGTCCTCGGTTTCAAAGTCATTACGTTACTGTATCAACTAATTGAAAGAGAAAATCGATAAAATAACTTCAAAATGCGTGATAAATGTTATGCACTCACAAACTGAAAAATGAAAGCACATGTAACCATAATGCTGGACTCAGTTACAGCGCTACTAGAGATTAATACGAGTGAGAAGGGAGTTTCTAAATGACATTAAGATTGCCTAACATTGTTAAAATTAACATTTTACAGCACAAACATTCGAGATAAAATTGTATGAACGATGATCAAACTTTAAAGCTAATAAAGTAGCCATTGCATTATTACACATGTACAACCGAAGACGGCGGACACTTACATAAAATACTTCCAAGACAAAGACACGTTGAAGGCACGGGATCTGACACTTCTCGGGCACAGAAGGTCCACTTCGAAGGACTGGGACAGTTCTGCGGGTGACTACACTACAGAAATTATTTAAAACCTCAATTTATACATGAAATTTTTTAACGTATGGATGATATTAGTGATAAAGTAACCGATGGAAATTGTTTCATATATAGTGCATAGGAAAGGGCAAGTTAAATAAATTGCTTTCGGGGTCTAGGACGGCTTCTATGTAGAGCAGGTTTAAAAGTAATTAAAAACCGAATTCCTGAAGTGAATAAACGGGTTGCTTTGATACCTAAGTGGGTTGAAGGCCTGATTGGAAGTCGAAATTGTTAACTAAATCCTTTTTCTACCAAACATGATGTGCTGATGTGGACAATGGATCATCAATATGAAGACTACTATAATCAAATTAAAATGAAATATTCGACTGTGAAAGAAAAATTACAAAATAGTGAGAAAGTACCGCAAAAAACAATGACCTTATGATAGTTTGCGTATCGTCGTTCACTAAAGAAGATGGATCGTGACAGTATGATATACCATAGATGAGCTCTGTTGGAAATAAGCAATACCGACTACATATCACCAATAACATTCACATTTAAAACTCAAGTCCACAACAATCTCTTGCACCTACCATGTCCAAAGTTAATAAGGCAAATGTAATAGGAATATAGGCACTAAGCACTCTGGGAAGGCCAGTTCATTATCACAAATACAAGGCGATGCTGAAATTTGTATCGTTTCATAGTGTACTATGTAAACTAACTACCGTTCAAATAGACAAATTTTGATCGTACACAGAGAAAAGTCACTAAGTTTCACATAAAATTTTTTTTTTTTGTTTAGAAAGGCCATTCAGTAAGATAAAATAAAAATCTTGTGTAATAGTTTGCTCTAAAACAGGCGAATGAATAAGGCCGTGAAACGAGCATTTGTGAGAAAAAATCGCTTAAAGCAGCATCACCTGTAATGTATTTGGCCACAGTATAACATTTCCATAGAGTAGAACTATATAGGAAGAAAAAATTCTCTGAACGGCCACTAGTATGAGACGAAATGGTCTAGTTGTTTTAGGAAACCTTTTCGTGAGATCTCAAGTTCTAAATCTAAAAGAAGTTCTTTTGAATCGTACCGTGCCAGCTTCAGCTCATGAACAATTTAAAAGACATGACAAGCGAGTGTCAACATGAAAATCTGCACACTTTTGAATTGGGACAAAAAAATTCATTAAAAATATTTTGCTCCACACAATCTCCTGTTTCATTTGCCCAAATCATGTACTTACGCAGATGTTAGCACTTCACCAAGTCCTTGCACCTCACATATATTGAAATATCTTGTATCTGTACATCCACAGCGCACAATGACTAAACGAGTAAGAAAGTTCGAAGAATGAACAAATAATCGAATTGTTACGGAAAGTGCATGCTCACACTGAAAATTGCAGATCAATGAGGATTGTTTGAAAGAGACGATCGAAAAAAAAATAGCTGGAGAAATTGATCAGGAACAACATTTCCATGAATTTCCACCAACGGAAGACGGAAGAAGTTATTACATACATTCAAAGTACTGAAATTATTTACAAAAGATATGCTTAACTGTGCAAAGCGACGTACACTTTAGTTCCTCCAAAAAGCAGGAGCAGCGGTGCTGCCACGAGGGTCGATTACAGAACGAATAAAATACAAAACACCTTTTCCTGAGAAGCAGGAGCTAACGTGGCTTGAGACATGTGCGGCAGGCGCTGGTGAGACAACTGAATTATGAACTAACTATGAACAATGATATACGATTCTTACAGAGAGTCCTTTCCATCCCACTATTCCAGGATAGTTTTCATGTTATTCACCTTCACGGTAAAGTAAAGGGAATACAAACCTAATGAAGGAGAAACAGTTACAGGTCTGTAGGCGAGGCTAGTGATCTTAGTCTGTTATGTCATATAAAAAGTTATTGTGACATGCAAGACTGATCAGTTGACTACGTTGTTGAGGCAAACAATTAGAAAAGCAGTAGCACTATTCTGGTTGAAATAGGCGCAATTACACCATTTCGACTTCAATGCAACATAAGCTACGTTCAATTAAAATAAGAAAAGTTCAATTTAAAATGAACGAAGATCCGAGGACCAATACTCAGCTTCATATTTCAAATAACAACGAATGTACTTCAATAAAATGTGATGCATTATATAATATGTAATTCTTGTATATAATATATTACCAGTTACATATATTTTGTTTGTTCACGTTTTTTTAACTGAGACTGAATGCAGACTTGAATTTTTAGAACCATCTATTGTTGAATTAATAATGAAAATAACTTTTTGCACGTGAAAGTCCGCATGTGCAAAAACACTTTGCATCATCACGCCTGCAACTAAAAACTTTGAACATGGGCGATTTCACAAATCAAAAAAGATATTTGTCAATATTTAGGACTATCTTCTAATTGGAATTTCTTCTAAATCAATTTTTCTGGTTATTGTATTGCATAGAAATTAATGCTTTATAAATTTATGGTCAACATCGGTTATATCGTGAAAGAATGATTTCATGAATGATTGCTAGTTTTAATAATATTGTGTTACAGTGACTAAATACTTCAATATGTAGTGACATATTTATAAATGAGGGTTCATATGCGTGTTTTACTACTTTTAAATATGAACGCTGGGTAATCGTGATTACTGTAATTTATTAGTTTTAAGTATACATGTAAATAAATGGAATGTAATTCAAATTTAAACGTATTTCGAATCTAATTGTTCGTTTGAAATTGAACGTGAATTATTTTAAATTGAACTTGACTTACTTTAAAGTAAAGTTAAAAGTGTAAAAAAATTCCCCAAGTACGACAAATCGACATACAATGGAGTAATTAATTTACACAAGTGCATGTAAAAAATGTTTACGCTAAAAAGAACAGAATTGCTCCTGAACGTAGAGTTTTTGATTATCAATACGGTTGCATTCTTGTTAGGCGAGTGTGTGATAGATCTTACTATGACAGATATTTCACTAGCGTACCAGTGAAATTCTTTGCATTTCCTGAAATTATACCCTGAATGAATTTTTCCCATTCATTACAAGGAGAAATTCTTGACAAAGTTAAACCGGCCTTCTAACTTGAACTCTTGTGCTGAAACGGCTATACCAAAATACAATAATTTAAAAAAATTGAGAATTTACGCTCTTTTCGAATGGGCGTTAAATTAATAATACGAGTAAAAAATAAAAACAGCGCCGCCTTCACGCTTCATCTCACGTATTGCTTCCTGCTCTCACTTGGCACTCGCTGATTCACATGTTTATAAATAATAAACTACTTAAAAATTACATAATGAACGTGACAACATTACATGTACACGAGGAACTGTAGAACATCAACACAACTTTTGCGTAAGTAGCTTAAATCAATATTCTCGTTTTATCGAGGCTTCCATCAAGTCTAATTTTATTTAATAACTTTGGAAAGAAAACATTCACAAATATCCAAAGCTTACCATCAATAACATCTTTAACGAACGCTAATTCTGCAATTTCCTTCCTCCAAATTAGAGCGATCATTTTAAAGAGTGAAGGCAAATAATGCACTTTGATATGTTTATGAACTCATAGCACCGCATCTCACACCTCAACATGCACTCATGAGAATCTTCCGCTCAGTGCAGTTTCCATTTCTTAAAAATCCTGCATTGAAAACGGACTGAAAATGCCTAAGTCACGATTCATCAGAATCTTCTTAAAGTAGCTTATTACATTAAAATAATACATCGCACTCAACGAGTTGAGTTTTCTATGCAAAACCTAGATCATAAATTGTCACTTCACAGAATCTTTCAGCAGCACAATTGTAGGTTTGGGAAAAGTTTCTAATTTAATATAAAAACCACTTAGTGAACAGATGTTTCCGTCACCATTTTCCGGTGTTTACTGCAGTTTTTTCCTTAAATATGAAGCATCATTCGTATGTTAACTAATTTGCCGATGATCCATCAAAATTAGCTCCTCACCGCCGGTGATTATTCCCATGAAGTTACGATTATTTTTCTTTATAGTCGCTAATCTAACGAGAGCAATAATTCACTCATACAAATCATAATGTTTCACTTATAATTCCATTTTCTGGTTACAAAATCTCCAAGAATGTTAATACACTGTTATTAATTACTATTGTTTCTTTCAAATTTTCATTTTCTATTATCAATCCAACGAGAGCAAATTCACTCTCATCAACCACAATGTCTCTTTCATAATTTATTTTTTTGGGTACAAATTCTACGAGAACGAAAATTCACTCATGAATCACCATTGTTTCTTTCAAATTTTCATTCTCTGACTCCAATCCGACTAGTGACTCAATACATCACTCGTCAATCTAAATAGTTTCTTTCAAATTTTCATCTTCTGATCACTAATCCAATGAGAGTGACTTATCACTCTCATCAGTCATTACTATACTTCTGTCCCTTCTTCTTCCAGATTATTTCTAACAGTAACAGCTAGAGTTTTCACTTTAACCATCTGTAAGTTGCTCTCACTGTTCAGAGTAGTGTGGGGGCCCGCTGGTTTATCTCCCCAGCTCTCTCGGTCTCGTCTTCGGCTTTCTTCCCTCTCATTCTTCATGCTCTTCACTACCACTATGTCGTCAGTCTTCCGCCTACTTTTGTAGTGACGCCACACAAGTAATAACACTCCGATAATTAACGCTATTACAATAAACACTGATAATAAAATGTAAAGAACATACGACAGGTAGGATATTGAAGATTTTTTCTGCGGAGTAATTGTGACATCGCGAATACTAAACCCTAGAATATTAGTACCATTTTTTGACGGGGATGAATGAGACTGCAAATATGAAGGCGTAGGCAACAACTCACTCGTCCAGTTAACTGTAGCGTCTCTTCTGGCATTTTCTCCGTTTCTACGAGCAGCTTCTGTGATGGAGCCAGACATATTGTCTTGATAACTACTCTCTGAGTCAATTAGCATTCGTTGGGTTGAGAGGTCTCCACTCACTGAACCGAAGAAGAACATGTGAGAGTCGCTCATGTTGCTGTGGTCAGTAGCCTCAACCTCGCCAGTGTCTCGCTTCATTCGTGAGGTAGGACTTGGTGCTACTGAGTACAGGACCTGTTCGTATGAGATCAGAGCAACATGTATGTTAACATTAAGCTATTGGTAAAATATCCGAGAGCTTGCGACAACAGCATAACCTCAAAAATAAATGATCGTGTTCCTAACTTGTGAAAGTAAAAATTATTTTTTTTAATAAGTCGTTGTTCAGTGGCCTAGTAGGAATCTCGATTGCTCGATGCAGCCATCATGGTGAAAGTGCATAAGACAAGTTTTGAATTGGTTTATCGTAACAATAAAAAATTCATTTCATCCGCTGGTTTCAAACAGATGTCTCAATCGGTTTGTAAACTATATTATTTACTGGTGAAAATTATCTTTAGATTTCGAAGAAGAAATTCACAATTTAATGTCGAATCATTTATGCAGTAATTATTCAAAAGAACGTACAATCTCAATTCCCTTCGAGCAGCGTCACGTCTCTCAGAAATATAGATTAATGAACATGACACCACATCCTTCAGAAAAGAATTATTACATTCCACGTTTAACCACCGCAGCCACTTTCGAAAAGGAGTTTCTAAACATATTTACCGCAGAAGATTGCGCTAGACAGCCGGAGTTTCGTGCAATTTTGAATTAGTGAAAAAATATCATAGGAGTATAGCCATACGTTTTTTCCAAAAAATACATGAAAAATCATTGTCATTTATTTGCACAAAAAATCATTGGAAGTGCATTAGGAAACACATTAGGATCAGAGATTTCCGTATAACACCGCTAGAAACGCAATTTATAAGTTTACTTCGCTCTACTTTTTGTGAACAGAAGTTCACGATTCACAAGCAGAAAATCAAAGATAGTTGTGCAAAAAATGAGGTTTTTGACTGATGATACAGGGCCAGAGTGCATTCACTTCAGCACAGGTCTTAGTAACGAGAGTCATGAATGCTACAGACCTGCAAGAACCAGCTGTGGCCAGTAATGAGGGTCATGAATGCTACAGACCTGCAGGAACCAGCTGTGGCCAGTAATGAAGGTTATGAATGCTACAGACCTGCAGGAACCAGCTGTGGCCGGAACCAACGCCAAACAGAGGATCTAGCTCCAGCGCAAAGCCGTCAGCGCCAGGGATACTGTGTAAGGCGCTCAACCTGCGCAGGAGTTGGACGGTATGTCATACATGGTCAAAGGATGTGATTATTGAAAATAAAACCTTCAAAGTGTACAGTTAGACTATCAAAATTCGATGAGTTACATGTAATTCATCTGATGATGTGTTAATTATATTCTGACGCATACAATTATCGACCAACGCAGACCTAGTACCTAAGCTTCCAGTAAAGGTCCACATAAGGCTATCAATTTCCTAAATCAAAACATAGACTTCACTTAAGTAAACTATACACGCCTATGTGCAATTATATTAATTTATTTTACAACTCAGAATAAGAGCATTCTTTAAAGAGCAGGGCGATGTACAAAAATTACCTGTTGGTTTCAGTAGCAAGCATTGCTTTGAGACCGAGCGGGTTAACTTCCGGAGAGTCGGCCAGGCTCGCTTGAGTCCGATCCTGGAGTGTGAGAATGAAATTAGTGAAGTAATCTAGCAAAAAATGTAAACAACGCAAACAAATGGTGCAGTTTCCCAAGAAATGCTTAACTAACAGCTTTCTAAAATGTGAGCAAATTACGCAACTTTGTGGTGTAATACCAAAATGAATTTTCGTTCGTAGAAAACATGAATAAACTTTACCATGAAATCTACTGCCAAAACTCGATAAAGAAGAGACTTGGTGACAACTGAAACTTTCAGCTCATTACTAAAGCAGTTAGCTTCATATATTTCTGAATTCAACTAAGAATAGGTCATTTGGTTGCGGTTTACCTTCTGGGAAGATCACCTTACATCACACTTGATATACATGTTTTGTGAAGAACATTGATGATCAAAATGGGTGGATATATTGTGGGGTTTCATGAATCAAATTCTTATTCAAATGTTTACTGATAAATTAGGAACCAACATCAGTCAGAGAAAAACATTTCATTTCAATTAAAGTTTACCAAAACTTACAATTTCATCACTAGAGACACATACTCGTATGCGGCCCTTACAAATTATATTGTCATATGTTATTTTTTTTATCAAAAAGCTGAACAGAACAAATAAAATGCATTTCTCATATTAATTAACAATATAATAATATATTTATTGTAATATACCGTCATGGGTTACGCATTTTAATCATAATTCATTTGAATATCCGTATCATTGTATCACACTTAAAAGCGGAACACAAAGGTGCACAGCAGCGTTGGATTTGTAAGCAGCAGCATCTTGCAGAACGGTAAGAGAGTGATGGCACTAAAGGTGGCTGAAATGCACTCAAAGTGACATCAGTCATCACCATGAAGAAGATAACGGTATACCTCTCCTACAACAGTTTCTAACGACCAGCGTTGCTGATTCTTTGACAATTCATGCCATCTCGAGAAATGTCCTGTCACTCATGACGGATGCTGAGTAGCTTCACAGCTGGGGATGGTAACTATGATCAAGCCTGAGTTCAGCTCAGGATATCTTTCTACCCTTGAGAATTATCCTAAGTGACCGGAATAATTCAATTAAATGGACCTCTGTGAAAAAGTTATTTACATTCATCTCATCTATCAATAGAATGTGCACTTAATTACTGTATAAATATTCAAAGTCGATGATGTACAGACATATTCTAGGAGCACCAGAAAACACGAGTGCATAAATACATATGAAGAAGAGCAGTGCTTTTACAATTTGAAAGCACAGCATTACCAGAATGAGAGCCCTGTAGTGGAGTTGGGGGTGGGGGTGCATACAGCCATACTGGCGCCCGTCCTGGTACGTGGTACCCGTTGGATCGTACGTCGGCACGTACCTGTTTGAACCACAGAAGGTACACATAAAAGTAGAGAATCTTCTAGTTTTTTAGTACAATTTTCCTGGTTTTAAGTCTAAAGTAATGTGTGTGATGCATTTTTTCGATTTTATCAGATGATGCGATGTAGGCCTTTCAGATGACTTGAATGAGAGGAGGCTTTTCAAATGCACTTTCAAAGCTTGTCAAGCAGCTGTTAAACATTTTGATACATCCGTATAGTTTTAATCAGTATTCTTTTACAAACCTTTATAGAGCAATAACGAACGCATAATACACATTTTATGCTTCTAAAAACAGGAAAAATTATGCTGTATATTATGTTACTCTGCGTGTACAACATAAAAATACACTTTTCTTATTTAACAATTTAACACTTTTGCTGTTGGTTGACGCACATGTGCGTCAAGTGGTCTCTTGTTGTGTACTCTAAATTTCAAACGGCAATGAATGTGTTAATGCGACTTTCATTTATCTTTCCTTTTTAATACTGAGATCTGAAACTAGCAATAGCATACGATGGATATCTAGGGATGGCTCAACAGACAACCCTGGATTAGAGGCTGTCAACCGCTGCAGTTGCAGAAGCCACTGACCCGTCTGTGGAAGAGCAGACGTAGACCCTGAAGATGGTGAGGCTGTACGGCTGCTCCTGTTGCAAAAGTGACGGTCGCCACAGCACACGGCCGTACAGCTTCTCACCAGGCCCGTAAGAACCTATGAATTCTGATGCCTGCACAGACAAATGATGAAACTTGCAAAAAGTTCACGAGGAAAATGCAGTTCCAATTACGCCTCCATTTCTAGTATCTACACAAGCAAACGAGAAACGAAAAATTTACCAATTAGTCTTGTCAACCCTATGTAGGATTTCTAGAATGACAAGTAGGAGACAGGTTTTGGAAACTGATCGAAAAGGCCCCCTAATTTTTGTACAGGAATAATATTACGCTTGAAGTGTGTTGCCAGCCATAAATTTAAAAACAACTAAAAGTTGCTCCCAAAAGCTGTATTATAATATCGACTGTGAGGACGCAGAGCATACTATATTTTTTGATACAAGAATGAGGTTTCTGAAGCAGCAATGTTAAAATGATAATTAAAAACTTTTAATGGTGAGCTACACCCATCCTAAACATCAAGTGCAAATTGAAGAAATTAGAAGCTTCCTCGAACCAATTAGCTAGCATGTACAAAAACATTCAATTTTACCTGAGGGTTGTCCACACTACTAGGGTCCTGCAGAAAACTCTCTTCGTTTCTGAAGAGCTGGAACTGAGTATCCAGCGTATAAGTCAGTGGTACTGGGCGGAATGGTGCCTTCACTGCCAGTGGTAACCGAAAGATCGAGGGAGAGAAAGGTCGGCACACTGATAACACTCCTGATGGTTGTCCTAGAGCCAAAGGTGAGTGCAGTGCAGGAGTGGGAACAATATCCAGAGCGGTGTAGTGAGTGGCGTCAGAAGGTGTGTCGGTGAGGGCCGCTGCCGAAGCCACCGAAGATGAGAGAAGAGGTTGGTCACTTTGCAAAGAGGAAGAAGTTGTGTTGAGGTCGGAGTACGATTGTTCTGAAGAAACAGTGCATGGGATGAGCTCCACTGCGTACTCCCCAGTGTAGTCCTGCAAACTCGTTGTGGTTCTAGCTCTCCATTTCTGAGAAAAAGGAAATGATGGTTGTTTGAACACGGTAATAACAAAGTAAAGAACGTGTCAAAATGGGGCCATATATACTGTGGTAAAAATATTGAAGATAAATGGTCCAATCAGTAGCTCGTTGATATCTAAATTTCTAAGGCCGACTTCATGTAGGCAAAGTGCTGGATTCGTGCTGTGCATTGACGTTTCACCTAGTTAGGGCGGTGCAGAGAATGAGCCTAGAAACTTCTCTCTGTGGGAATTCAATGCCCCATAAACAGCCATTACATACATATATAGGGAAAATATCTGAGCACACAGTGGTAATGTACATTAAAATAATCTACCATAAGATTGAATACTTGTTTACGAAAGGCTGCAAGTTTTATTTTCATACGCTAGGAAAACATAATTCATAATGTAAACGTTGAAGCAACTCACTAGAGTGGAGAAGGAAAATAAAATAAGGGCTAACTCCTGATTGGCCAGACGTATTACAGCTCGAAGAAACGCTGATATTATTCATCACTCCATGGAAGGATTTCAACTGACAAAACGAAATATTTATCAGAACCCCTACCTTCAAATTATTTTTCGCCGAAGAATGACAAGCAAAAACAAATATAATGAGATTCAACATAGGGTGTAGGCTCACGAACTCTGTATTACCGTTAGGCCTGTGGTTAAGCTCCCCACCCCCCCAAAAAAATATCAAGACCCAAACAAGCCCAAAAAGCAACAAAGCCTTAAATGCAAAAGTGCAAGATATCACAAAATCTAAACGTCAATTCCCAACGCAAATTCAATAAAGATTCGTACCTGCGTCGAGGCATTAAAGGTCGCAGAGGACCAGAGAAGCTCCAGGACGAGTCTGGAGGGCCGGGTGGAGGGCGGCAGCACGGCGGAGCGAGCATCTCGGAGGAGAGGATGGAACTCCACAAACTGGCCTCGAAATTTGCTCACAGTTGTGAATTCGATAACAAGTCGGTTGGACTCATCTAGCGCTCTGTGGGTGACCTAGAATACGATGTACAAATAATAAGATAGCCATATTTATGACATATATACGTTCAAATATTTTAAATGTTTACTGAATTATTTACTTTGTTGAAATGGTATTTTTACGAGCATTGCCCTGAATTTGAGTGAATAATATAAGTTAATTAATAAATTTGAGAATAAGGAAAATGAAATCAGTCATTATGCATCAAAAATAGTAAAAACAAACATTTTCTGTTTAATGAAGAACAAAATATATTTTTTTCATCAATTACATATCACACATTCGTACCTCTCAGTTTCATTTCGGAAAGAAGGCACAATACGTGAATACACTCAAACTTCTCCGCTATGCAATAAATGTTAATTCTCACACCATCAACCAAATGATTTACAGTCACTAACATTGTTCACATGTTCGGAAGAAGTACGCGAACTCAATATTGAGCTGAGAGTAGTGCCTCACATGCATTTTTGCGGAGAGGGAAGGATGGCCGGTGAATGTTTGTCGCCAGAGCTCGGTGTCGTAGTAAAAGGAAAGGGAAAGCTCGTGCGTTGTGTCTATGGAAGTCCAACCGGGCGGCAAGACTGCTGCTGTCACGTACGATACGTGGATAGGCACGCGTACAGACAGCAAACTTTGCTGTTCAGACTCATTCTGAGGAAAGGTTGCAGTTTCATTAACATAGTTTTAGTAACAACACTTCAAATCTAATCAACACAAAGCTTTAATGACCTGAAGTAACAGAAAGATCGACCATACACATGTGTATGTATTTAGTGAGAGATGTTAATTTTCTAAAGTCAACCACATGAAGATTTCTTACATAATACTTATGCATTCAACAATCTATAACAGTTAATGTAGCTATCCACAGCTAATTTAAAATTAGAATCATATCGTAAAAAATCACCTCAATGTAAAATAAGATGTATACTTTCTGAACTCTGTTGAAGAAAAGAAAATTCCAAGAACAGATTAACTCAATGTGAAAATAACAAGATCAAGCTAACTCAAAACTAAGTTTCTTACTGATAATTATTAAGGAACACACCTGCAGTATTTTAGTAGCGTTGTAAACAAGGAGATTTTGTATGTCAAATCCAAATTTTACTTGAATGAACTCACTCATTGATCACAGCGAGAATGGAAAACACATTGCTCCCTTCATGTTGTTCAAAAATTTAGCTTTCATTTCTTCATGAGGGCCAAGAAAGAAAGTAATTACACAGATAATTTAGAGTAGAATTCAAGGGCTTTTTTCTGGGAATTGACGTATTAACTTCCATGACAGGAACTCGAGAAGTTGCATGTACAACCTCACCTGTAAGTCTGAAGTAATGGCCCCGCCACACTGGTCGACCAACTGTTTCATGGTGAACCAAGCCTCAAAGCGCCACTGGCACGCCTTCAAGTCGAGGTGTCTGTATAGAGACACTGCTACGTCCTGAACGAAGGATATCAAAATTAGAAATAACAACAATATTGTACTTTACACTTAGAGCCAGGAAGAATAAGGATTAGAGGGTAATAAACTCCCTCGTACCAGAAAAACTAAAAAAATGAAGAAATTAGCGATAATTGTGCTCAAGTTATTTCAGTTTTTGCCAAAATGGCACGTCACATTTCTTGCGTTCAACACTAACACCTACAACATATTTTTCCACTAGTGCTTCTAAGTATAATGTAACCAGAGGAATGAATACACCTCTGTTGAACTTGTCCACACTATATGGTGTTTATCATAGAATGACCACTAGAAGTCAGGTGTAATTAAAACCCACGTCCCACATAGAATTGAACCATCATGCTAAACTTCACTAGGATTCTCCCTTTAGAAGAACCCTAATTGTTCCTGTAGAGAGCAACACCTAAAAGATTCACTAAAGACATTCTCTTTCAAAGCTCACGGGGAGAGGGGAACTTTTACAAATTGTTACGAATAAATGTACATAAATACGAACACAAACTAATGAAATTATGAATTTTTTGAAATAGATATATGATAGAACAACATACAAATTTAGTTTACTTTTATGAAAAGACAAGTGCATTGGTATGCATATAGATCTAATGAAATGATCCATATATCAGGAAGATGTATTGTCAAGTTCCAATAGAAGCAATGATTTTTTTTCAACGGAGTCATAAGAATTTAAATGAAAAAAATGAAATACATTCTGATAACAACAAAATTGCCTTCAAGTCGAAGAAACAATTAGCTATTCGAAACTTGATGGAAATTATCACATAGAATACAAACATTTTTTGGGAAGAGCACTACATTTTCATCAAATAATATATTTTAGTATGCGCTGAAGAATAGCTGATATACTCTTTAACCCTGCTGTTAAATTTGTTGCTGATGGTCCCTTAGCGAACTAATCACCTGCCGCACAGATGTGTCCCACTGATGAACGTATGTTTCTTCAACATCATCCGGGGATGTTTCCATGAAGGCCGCTCCAGTGTGCAAGTTGGAACATGCATGATGGTCTCTGAGAAGTTTTTCTGTGAGCAGGTAACGTACGTTGTGGATTGGAAGGGTAGAAACCAACGGTATCATACCGGCCACGTGGTCCACACTCAGTTGGATGTGGATTGTATTCGGGTGAAGCTCGTCAGTATCATTAACATATGACAAAGAAGCCCTTGGTTTTTTTTGTGCTGAATTTCTCAAAGCAGATCGTGGACAGATGCCCACTTCAGCAGATGCAATTTTCGCCGATTTGCTGTGAGCAGACGCTCCCTTGAATCCATTGTCATCCATTATGGTCACAACGCATTTCACTAAGAAGTTAGGTGAGAAGAATATTGAATCCAAAACCTTGTTATTCGCTCCGGCAAAAATAGTGGAATCGAGAATAGGTTGGAACAGCGTCGATTCTCTATCTTCGTTAGGGACAGAGATTTTCCAAAAATAATTCAGCACAGATTTATTTTCTCTCCCTAGTCCAATTTTATTGCATAGTCGCTTTGTGGAATTGTAAAGAGGGGAGTGACTCTCACATGGACTGACGCACACCAGAGGATACGCACCGTCAACAGGGACGTTTGGATTGTACTCGGCGACGTTGTTGTAGTTACGAAGAGATACAACTACTGGTTCTGCAGGCAGCCTTAGATGAGCTGCTTTTCCCTCTTGAACACGAGGTATTTGGACGACAGCAACAGCAGTGTTCGCATTTTCACTTTCGACGGACGTGGGAACGACTGCGCTGACACCATCCACAGAATTTATAACGACGAAGAATTTTGACAGCTCGCCTCGAAGTGAAGCGTGATACTTTTTTACTTCAACCATAAACTTGACTCTGTGTTACAACAAAAATATACATATTAATCGCACACGTATTGTACATATGACCAAATGAAATACTTCAAGTTTTTGCATCTTAAATTTAAGAGAAAATAAATATTTAACTGAATTCGAGTATCTCACCGTTTTTGTTGAACATCAAAATCAACGATGTCGTCAAGAGCCATATAATGAAGACCTGCGACGGCTGTATCGTCCTTTGTGACTACACGGATACGCGATATTTTAGAAATATCCCCCTTTCGTTCGAGTTCAATAAATGCCAAAGAAGTGTTTTCATTGTTTTGGAATGCTTGAGCGGTGAAAGTGTCTTGCAAGAAACTAATTTTGGGTTGATCTTCAGGATCTTCGATTCTAACTCGTAGCAATTTGTGCGGACCCAAAGATACTCGCAGGGTGTCGTCACTCTCGGGATGAGCGAGCTTGACCAACAAAATTTCGTTCTGCTCGTACTTGTCATCATCGATGATGTGGAGTCGACACATCGCCCTGGATGAACCGGTAAGAAAAGCTACAGTTGAATTCCTAACCTTCGGTCGATCGACGTAATCTTCTCCAGCTTGGGCGGTTCTTTGTCTTGTGAAGCAATTCACTTCTGCGATGCTACTCAAATTACCAGACCTCACAAGAGCAATATCCACTAGGCCTTGTGGCTCATTGACTACAGCTAGGTTCTCATCAAACTGAATAACTGCCGAATTCCTTCGAGCCATGGTCATAACTTTCGTCACGAAATCTGTGCTCGACACTTTGCAATGATCAGATGTCACTAGTCTTATTTGATATTCTCTGGTACCTTCCGATTTGAAATGATGCGAGTCGAAAGTGCACGCTCCTGTTGATGACCCAGGCTTCATGATAGTGTCAGTGATTTCTGTTTCCTCTGCGTCACCGAAAGGATCTGTGAGTTCACATCGAGCATTGCAGGCATAATCAAGGTCTACACCTGACCTCTGAATTAAAACATCGATGTTGTCATTACGTGAATCGAAAAACAACATACTATTCTTCATCTTCAATTGGCTAATATCGTTGGGGCCATCAATCGTAACTGCTATGGAAGAGTGGTCGCCTAAGATGGAACCCTTGGATGGTTCACGAAGAATCAACATGAATGATTCTCGAGGCTCATACTTCCGATCATCTGTCACTTGAACCTTGCAATAACTAAGTGATTCTCCGGGATTAAACACAATTATAGATGAATTTACTTGTGATCTGCGGACATAGTCGTATCCCATCATGGACACGGAGTTACCACCCAAGGCAGTCCCATCTTCTGTGATGCATAAAACTGTTGTAGTGACATCCGTATGTCCTGTCCTCTTGACGCCGATAGAAATAACGTCATCCGTTTCTGCTACCATAAGTTCATCAGAACTAAACGTAACAAGTGATTGTCTGTGCGTCTCCACAGATATCGTCAGCGTTGCTCCTTTGGCATCCGACACAATAGCCCTTCGAGGATTTTCGAGCGTAACGGTAATACTTGTATTTTCATTATTTAAAAGATACTCCACATTGATTAAACAGTCAGCTGAGGACTGACCAGTGGAAAATTTGGCTGTACTCGAGCTCTTCCGTCGGCCGTCGAAGTACGCACACTCGACTGAGGACTCGCGGGCCAGGTCTCCGAGTCTATTCACAATCACTCGAATGGGGCTCAGCTGGTTGCGACTCACAGCTACGTTGCTTCTGTTGAACTTCAGCCACGACCATCTGATGTCAAAGTCACCTGACTTCCTAATGATTTCGTCAGAATCGGATACGGTGAAGGCAAAACTGTCACGACTAATAGGAGCTTTTGTTGAACTATTTAGCACGTACAACACCTTGCCTAACTTGAGGTTTTCTGCGGATAAAAATAATTTGAGGATATGAAATATGCATAGTATTACTAACCAAATTTGACGAATAGATGCTAGTCATACGTTTCATCAATAAAAATTAGGTGTATTTGTATTCAATTTAGTGCACGTAGTTTTGTATAATTTTTAAAACTTATTATTAAAATAGACAAAAATAATTCATTTCCTAATTAAGGTTCATAGAGAATATAAATAGTAAACATTCTAATATTCTATAAAATTTGCTCATCTTCTTATAGTGTCAAAAATCTTGAAACAGTGACGTGAAAAATATCATACACCCAAAAAACAACACACCGATTAAAGATAGTAAATTATATTAAATAGAAAAACTCCCTACTAAAATGCAGATATACATCATTGGAAGAAAAAATATCTTAACAAGAAAGGGAACACACTTGTGTACGAAAAGGATTCATCTCCTCCACCCACCAACCTTGTGAGAAGTTGGAGACTTGCTGGTCATGAAGGAGTAGGTGGCCCCATCGCGGGGGGCGTGTGACTGTGAAATGGGCCTCTTGTAATGAGGTCCCCAGCACGGACGGGCCCAACGCCTCTGCTACCTGCACATCGAACATCAGTCGCCGTTGTATGTTTGTCCGTGAATTTTCAGTTACGTCTTCTATGACGCTTGGGATATATTAGTAACTTACTTCCTTGTTGCACCATCAGCTATAACAGGACTATGAAGTCAGAACATGATCATAACTTGATCAAATGAACACAGGGAGTGTGTCAAATGACAGAAGAATATTCAGATCAGTGCAAGTGCCCGAGTCAAGTTCAAGAGGCTTGGATAAATATGATATTTCAACTGCTATAACGACAAGAAATACGGACTCAGATATGTAATTCAGTAATAAATGAAAAAGCTTTGACACAACTAGTACATATAAAAAACATTTGTAGGCTGTTGTAGAGAAAATTTTCCGAGGCACACAGAAAACACAATAGATGTGACTTCATTATGCGGCGTTAAACTTTACTCATAAGATCGCATGCATGCATAAGAGATGCTCCCAGAAACAATAATACGCGCTACGCGATGTGGTTGTCAAGCGATAAAATATAAAGTTCAACTTCAAGATTAAAGGATTAAAGAGGAGAAGAATACATTTCATCGTTGCAAGAGTACGATCGATTGGTAGAACACTTTAGCATGCACCAAAAGTAGAAATAAAAAGTTACCTAATCCTTGAAAGCAAGTAGTCTCAAATTATTGGTAGGCGAAAAAATACAAATTTCACTTTAAGACAAAAACAGTTGAAGTGAAGAACGAAGCATTCAAAGCTTCATGTAAAAACACAAAACACGAAAGATAATACGAAAAAAAGGCTAATGGGCAATGCCAAGCGAGTCTTCCTTTCTTAACGCATTCATTTCAGTGACCCGTTTATTTTCAGATTTTATACGACTTCAACAGTAGTACGTAAATATCAAATCGGTACACTGTACTTCTCGACTATGGATAGATAACAAAACCTGTTCAGCATAATTATATAAAATAATCAACGCATAATGTTATACTACGAGCCTATTAAAATTTTTTTCATTCAAACGTCACTGCTAAATGGAAATATATTGCACAATGGAATTGTTACGCTCAATGAAAGTCTGGGGAACATTTATTAAAAAAAAGATTCAAGTTAAGGCTTTCTATGAAGAAATAGCCAGAAACACGAAATATTTTTATCAATAATCATTAAGAACTGCAACGAAAGGAGTTTTTTCGATAACCTTTTCATAGCAGCCATCAAAACTTGCCTTCGTTAAAGATTGTCACTACAGTATAAATACATGGTCGTAGTTTGTATATGTACACAGATTCGAGAATGAGAAAATAATTGTATGAATACGAACTTGATGATTCATACACCAAACCATTAAAACACTTCCGCTTTGTTACACGATACTGATATGTTGCAGAAAAAATACAATGCCCATGAATTGACTAACGTTGGTTATCCGCTAATGTTCTCATTGAAAACCCAAAGTGTATAGAACTCGCTTTCTTCAACTCTCAACGCTCGATAGAAGAGACGTAAACGAAGCAGACTCGTATGTATCGATCGAAAACGCGTATTTACAATGAAAAAAAGGCGAACACAGGAATTTTTCCTTAACACGATAAAAATAACTTGCAGATTTTACTATATTCTTACAAATAATAATTTAATTATATGAGACGCGTGGGCAAAAGATGGACCTAGAATGTCAATCGAAGAAGAATCAATACTGAATGATCAAAAATGGGTAGTAAAAACGCTCTGAACTTAAAATTGGACAGTGTATGATACATTGTTTCTAAAATATGACAACAAGGGATTAATTCATTGCAACGATCGGCATCAGTTCGGCCAATTTTTATTTTGTAAAAAAACAAGTCGGAGATGTCAGGAAAAGGTTTACAGCTCAAGAAATACACATGCACACTAAAATAAGTAAAGGGTGAGGCAACATAATTCCCTTTTTTCATAACTCTTTAAAAGGCAAAAAAGGAAGTTATATTGTCGTACCGTGTATGAAAGGTACGAAGAGATAGGTTGACTATTGACCGGATGAAAGTAAAAAAAATAAAAAAAATACTAGGTACTTCTCTGAAATGTCGCTGGCGCTCAAGAATCCTTTCTTATTTTCGGAAACTGTTGGTTACTCACGGACCAAAATAGTAATTCTTTATACAGACTTCATCATCAATGGGCTAGACTCTGCCGTAAGTGTGTGCTAATATCGGATTACTGTTATTTTACTGGGTACCTAAATGGACAAAAAACATTTACTTGTTAATTTATCATTTCTATTTAGGAGTAGACGAGCGAT
Source organism: Trinorchestia longiramus (assembly GCA_006783055.1). Lineage (NCBI taxonomy): Eukaryota > Metazoa > Arthropoda > Malacostraca > Amphipoda > Talitridae > Trinorchestia > Trinorchestia longiramus. Next base: position 180,198 of record VCRD01000670.1, on the reverse strand, counting down.
TTGTAAGACATGGCTATTAACCTGAATATTTTGAAAATTAAATCTAACAAAAAATGGTGTTCCGTGGTCTTGACAGGCACTATTTGTCTCGTGCAGATAATATTCAATTTCTTTAAGCATTGTATAGTGGCTCTATGCTCAGTTGCAACTAAAATGATTTAAGCCGTTAAAAATAGTTTACGGTTTGGAAACTGATTAAACTATTTCCCTTAATTGAAATTAGTGTTAGAAGTAATATTATGAGACCATTCCCTTATTATTATGATACGTACCATCAATCCTTAATTTAAATTGGTGTTAGAAGTAATATTAGGATTGTTTTTCGTTGAGATAGTGTGAAGTAATGACTAATTAAGATGAAACGTTTCACCAAGAAGTTGCGGTATTCTTGTACCAGTTTTATACCTGGATGTAGAGTTAGTATAAAATATTGTTAGAGAGAGGAAAAGTTCCAAACTGAGTTAGAGAGTCGATGATGCTGGATTGCATGAATTAGATAGAACTCAGATCAAAATATTTTGCCCAATGTGTTCTAAGATTAGATAGGTTCGAAAATGAAAGATGAAGAAAGAAAAAAACAAGTTTATTGAAAAAGAAAACATTGACAAGAAGTTTACATTCCAGCAGCATTGAATACAAGCAACAAAACACGTATTCTATATGGTATTATTGACTACAAACAAGCAGAAATGTTCTCCACATGCTTTTCCAAAAATTTATGATGATTAAAAAATGCAGTTGAATAAGACCTTATATTTATAACTGATGATCATGCATAAATAAAATGAAATTTACAAGACCAGTAGGAAAAAATTAGACCTTATGCACAGTAGTTAATATACGAGAACCCAATGATAACTCCCGAAAACATTGTAAAATCTCGAGGCAATATCCTCAGCGTACAGCTGAAAAATGAAGAGATAAGAAAAGTAGCTGCAAAGGAACCAACACGTGTTCAACGAGTTTCGATTCAAGTTTGTAAGGCAAAGTAAATATGCCTTATTTTGGGGTGTACCTGAAATTATATCAAACATTTTTGTACGTTAATGTTTAGACCACTCCTCGAAAACATTCGTTTTCTCCTCATTGATTAGTGATGACCATCCTTCCCTACTACGTACACGTATGGCCTGAGCATTATTTTATTCTTCATGCACATGTGATGTAATGAACCAAGGTAATTAACATAACTCCACAAACTCTGACAGTTTCTGTATTACATGGATAGTTGAATAAATTGGACGTTGTGAAAAAACCCAAACGAAGGAATTCATGAAATGTCAGAAACCTCACACTTTATCTCCCGCTATGAGATACGAACACTTTATGTAACCTGTGTTACAAATCTGAAGAAGACTCTGCGCAAAACTCTAGTAATCTTGTTGAAAAAAATACGTATCGTAGATTAACGTGTTGAACAGCGCAATATTACTATCCCGGTAAAATACAAATTGGCAAATAAGTCATTTAGATAATATTTTGATTTGGTTTACATATTTAATGGCATCTACTGTCAAATTTCTCATGAACTTTCTAAATCCTCCCGCAAATTATGTTTTTAAACTGTAACTATTATCATAATTTATTGTACCAAAATAAGTGCAAATAAGAGTGAATCGGGATACCTTTTCCTTTACTATCATGTGTTACCTATTAGGAAGCCAACGCGAAAAAGTTTATAAGCTGCAGCTTGAAATGAACCTGAGTGGGTCAAATTTCAAAGGACGTTCAAGAAAGCTTCCTCACTAAAACGATCATAAAAAAATGTGAAATGATAACTTCTCTGACATGCGTAATAAAAGTATTCTAAAACTTTTGATAAAATAATACGAAGCAATTCCACCGATTTCTATGGATTGTCTGGACATAACGAGCTCTGCACCTTTTGTAAGAAAACTTTCAACAAAATGTTTTACGTCGATCAGCCTTCAAGATCACTTGCAATGAGAAAAGTACAGTTTGCAATTAAATCAGCGCACCTTCAGCAATGCTTATTATTACGCTATAAATCTTTCATCACAAGGACATCATCAGAAAAGTAGAAAATTACGAAAACATGATTTCCTATGGTAGGTATGGAGATCAAACTGTATTGGAAAGCTAGTTGAGAAATGCAATCAAGTGAGTAATAACATTCATTTGACTAAAAATAAAATTTCAGGCTTCATGATAGTTTTTCACTTAAATCGTCGTCCTCTTTATACATTGTTAGGTAAAAAATAGAAAAATAAATAGGAAGTTGACGAGTCATAAGTCCAAAGTTTATGAGCATATTAATAAAGGTTTAGTTTTGCAATATGCCACTCATTGTTTAAAGCGGTCAAAAAGACTAACCTTCAATGGTGCACAATATTATACCACAACATAATATTTTTCCGAGCTAATGATAGCAAAGAATCACTGGACGCAGCATTAGTCGTCACTTGCAGAAAAAGGAATTCAGAGATTCACAGTAGTACTATGATATTTACAAGACAAACAACTGAGGAATGATCATCGACAAAAAATAATTAGATATAATAAATTTAACTTATAGAAGACTACAGCGTATTTACAACGAACTTATCTAACTCCTACACAAATCATGCAGTAACTATCAAGGCAGCCAAGATGGAAGAACCAAACATCTTTCAAGCAAAAATGTCATTACCAGAATTTTTATTCAGGAGAAATCAGAGTACGAGTGCTCGAACAGCAAGAAAAAGTCGTCGAGTTGGAAGACGTGAGCATGCAGCATAAGCAGGAAGTAAAAGAGACGAACGGAGCGCCGAAAAGGACATAAAAGAGTCATTTTGTGTACCTGTCCGTCCGATCTACGTTCGAGGTAGGCGAGGCCGCGGTTGACCAGTATCGTATCAGCTTCTGACGGAGCTGGCGGGGGCACAGCGATGATTTCCCGACGACGCACATCCACGCGCACTGAAGCCACAGCAAAATCAGGGATGGGCCCGTCTGTGCGACCACGCGTGTCACTCACAGACACTTCGAAATGGTCGGACGATGAGTAAGAATCATCATGAAAGTAGCTCAGTCTGCCGTCCCGTACGTCGTCCATCGTAAACTCCTGCGTATAAAACCCGTGTAAATAAATGAATCGCTTCATGACTTAAATAAATGGAAAGACCTGTAGCTCTAAATGAGTGTAGAGGTCCATGAGCTTATTCTTAACATGTGAAGTATCCAGAGCGCTTTAAAACAAGCGTTATGAGATATACTCTGATAAAATGTAATTTAGATTAACAAGGGGGAAAGTAAAATAAAATCTGGGATACAATAATGTTTTGCTTGATTATCTTACACAACTTTTAAAGAAAAACCGCAAATAAAATTACTGTGATTCTTAATATTTTTATTGACTGAAATTTGCAAATTTACAAACTTTAAAAGATTTAACATATCGATACAGAAAAGGTGAATTCTGTCAGTATGCTCAAAAATACTATTCTTATTATATTCCTGGTTTAACCATCGTTCAAAAATACTAACCGTGACTGGATTCCACTGATCAGGAATGCCGTTACGAATCTTGAGCTGTCCATGAACAGGCGGGGTCATCACTCGGAAGATGATTTTATCATCAGGTGTGTCCAAATCAACAGCCTCCAAGTGGTCGTGGGTTATGACCACCGAAGCTCCTTGGGCGACTCTTGCTGAAGACCGAGTAGCAACGGCCGGCTCTTGATCATCCACGGGCGAGATCAAGATTGGTAGAACTTGGCTTTCCGTTTCGTGCTTCCTGTTCAGTGAAACCACAAACACTTATAGTGTTTAGTTTGCTATTTTCATTCCGTAAACGTATAGATAACGCCATCCGTACTCTAAGCTCGATGTTAATTTGCGCAACTTGAAGTAATCATCATTCCAGTAAGAAACATTTGAACGAGTCTTTATTGACGAACTCCTTAAAACCCCTAAACATTGCTCAAAAATTCTGTTAAATTTCACATTGAATGAATGTATAAGAAGTCATTTAGAATAGTAACACTGGTCTCACCCATCAGTGACAGTAAAGGTAATGAAGTCTTCTCGTGCTTCAATTGAGCTGTTCTGGAGGTACATGAGACGACCTGAGTTGATATCTCGCTGAGTCCAGGAGCCCACCTCAACATTGGCTTCTCCCAACAGGACAAGAGAGCCTTTACTTGGTCCCTTCACAAGCTGAACAGAAAATTCGAATTATTCTGTGCTTAAACGTTATAAAAAATATCATGTCTGTTTGGTACAGAATATGTAAAGATAAATTATCATAAATTACCATAAGTGAATTAGTTTGAATTAGAAGCATAAACAGACCATAAAATAAAGGATTAGGAACTCTTCACGATAAAAGTTATATTACCATCATCAACATCATCATCATAAAAAAACTAGTATTACTAGCAAAAATATGATGATGAAAGCACCATTAAAAAACAAGGTTGAACATAGAACATAAATCCAGCACTAACCTTATAAACAACGTTAGTTTGCGGTGACCCTTCTTTCTGCCACTCGAGGCTACTCCTGGTGATGGCCGTCCTCGAGTTCTCTTCCACGAGGAGGCTCTCAAATGAGACAGGCTGGGGCAGGGCATCGTCAGGCAAGACCTGGACTTTGACCTTCTGCTGCAGTAAGCTTTCAACTCGTACTGCGTCGTCCTCTGGTACCACGTGGATGTCCAAGAGAAACTCGTCAGGAGCAACGCCACTCCGAGCGTTGTGTTTGTATCTGCAACAAGACGCACCAAGGTTACAAACGTTAAAACTGTTTCGATTTAACAACAGAAGTCAGTTAAAGAGAAAGAGCGCTTAGAAGTCACTTAGAATTTAGAACGTGAGTTATGCCGTCATAACGCGAATGCCGATCTTATTTGTTATTTTATGGGTAACGGCAAACATGTTGATTTACGAGTATGTAATAGATGATTCTATCAGTCCTATTCGTTGAACGTAATGAATTTAAATGTAGGTACTTAAGTCACTGGTCGTATTTTAATAAAAGATACTCAAGTTGAATAAGCAAATGGCATACACACAATTGCACCAAAATAATGTTCAAACACTAATTTATTATGTCACAAAATTATCTAGACAACAAAAAAATGAGCGCTATCATAGTTCTAAATGATATTATGAGTAAAGTGGTTACACTTCTAAATGCAATTCAGAAAATATCCAATGCTAAAATTTTGGAACGCGACTTCGTAACTAAAGTTATTTTAATGCATGCTAAAAATAATTTACGTTAAGATATGCAGATTATGAATGTTCTGAAAAATGACAGTAGCAGTACCTAGGTATCCAAAACATAAATTTTGATCGTCATTTAGAGCGTCAACCAAATCACCACAGTCAATTTTCGACAGAATTGGTGGAAGATTTACAGGGATATACCTCATTGAAATATTTGAGATAAAACAAGGAAGTCGTCTTATCGATAAAATCGTACTTCAATCTACGCCTTACGAGTTTTACACATCTCACAAAAACCTTGTGCATTAAGTTGCTACGGAAAATAATGGAGAATCATAATATCACATTGGGAGTCGTTCTTCCTCAATATTAACTAATTATTACAGGCTGATGAGATTTCATTATAAGGAAAACCATTTCAGTAATTTGCAGTAGAAAGAAGTTCCTCACCTGATAAGGCTATCATCGAGATGCGTCTGTAAGAATTCATCTCCTGATCTGAGAGGCCTCCATCCTTGAGAGTCGGGAAAATATTTTTCGAGGGCTCCTCTGAGCGGCGCTTCGCTGATGACAAATTCGACGGCATCTGACGACAGTCCGTCTACAACAGCTAGCAACTGTTGGCCCGAAATGATGGACGAATGACCTTCCGTTACAGAGAGAGTTTGTTTCCGCAGGAGACGAGGGACTAGGACTTTAGGAGAGACACCTTCAGATGATTCGAGCTCAGTTTCATCTACAATCAACAGCTCGAGCTCCCCTCCCGACTCTTGCACGCCGTCGCTTACCTGCAGAACAAATTTATATATTTTACTGATAAACGCTGCAATAAGGGCGTCAGAATATCTGGATATTAGTATGCTGATTTAATTTATTCAGACAGTAAATAAATTTATATTCACTTCAAAGGACTTTTGGAAATTTAGTCGGGTAAGTAACAATAATATAAGTGTGCTTATGCTTCAGTGGCTCAAACTGTATCGCAACGAAAGTTTCACAACTCAATTGCCAGTCCATTAGTTACGTCACTACGAAGATGACTGGGTACATAACGCCACACACACAACAATATTCATAGCTTACAGGTGAAGCCAGGTTTGTAGCCAAAGGCGTTTTCTGCACGAAGAACAAAAACCGAGTCAAACCTTCAGTTCAATTGAGTCTCGGTCAGTTGCAGATCCATCATGTTCGTACAGTAGTCTGCCGATGGACACGTCGTCGAGCGTGATGACCTGACGTGGCTGAAGAGCAACGCTATCTTTCACGCCGCTTGAAGGGTCTTGGTTGAGGTAAAGCACGCCTGTTGACACAAGTAAATATTTTCTTAAATTAATAGTCTTCTGTGGCAAAGACGGCATGTCCTTATTTACTCGCCAATGCATGATTGGTGGGTACAGAATAATAAATGGCGACAAAGAAGATTAGGAAGTCTCTTGATTTTCTCATGACAGTTCTTTAGACGAGTACACAATAAAATATCTACGCATATATGCTTTCATTTCCTAATTGCTAAATTATACAGTGCATAACTACTATCACCAGCTTGGTCGACTGGTGAGCGAATCTGCTTGCGAGCGGAAAGACCCGGGTTCGAATCCCGCTGCCGACATGGTTGACGCGGCTAGAAATACGGCATGGGACTTGGGTAAATAACCGAATAATTATCGAAGTAATTATCCGACCCAAGAATGGGCCCGAAGGTTCGTTCCTATAGCCTCATTCTATTCTATTCTTCTATTCTATTCTTTTATTCTACTGCAATCAATGCAATCAGCTTGTGCACTATCACACAAAGTTTATATCATGACCTTTGATGACCTAAAATTACCAGTAGAGTATATTTTATGACAGTGTTACACTGGTACTCTGCTTAGTTACTCTATAGCATCTGTAGAAAAATGACACTGTAGCAAGACACGTTGAGATGTGTGTATCAGCAAGACCACAGGAGTAACATCCTGAAAATACCCTTTTAGCAAGAAAGATGCTTCTACAATATAACGAATAATTGGATACCAGGTAAAAAAGTGAGATCAACTCATTTTACCTATTATATCTTTATTACAGTAACTCAGAAAGGGAGGTCGATACGAACAAAATCGATGAAAAGTATAACATAAATTTGTGGTGTTCTTTTAGGGTAATAAGTTTGTACCCAAAGGGAGGAGCCAAGAAAGACAGTTTAAGGTTTACTAACTTTTATTAGGCATACTACAGGGTGTCTCAAAAAAATGCACTCACACTTTAACCGTTGCTAACATGTCTTCTTTGTGTTGCAGGTGTGAGGTTCGAACCTTTGCGAACATGATTAAATGTGATTAAAGAATCATGTTCGCAAAGGTTCGAACCTCACACCTGCAACACAAAGAAGACAACATGTTAGCAACGGTTAAAGGGTGAGTACATTTTTTTTGAGACACCCTGTATATACTGTTGACTCGATTATCTTCGTCGCTGTTGCCCACATTTCGACGCTGCAGTACTGAAGACTTAAGCGTGGAGAGCCGGAACATAGTTTGCAGATGCCTGTTCGCCATACGTGAGGCAGTGTTTAGTGGGTTGCGGTGATTGTCGCTTATGGATGTAGCGGATGCGAAAACAAAGTCCCACGCCGGTTTCGTCGAGTGGTTATATTATAGGCTGTTTCGGCTAAGTATCTAATACCCTTATGCTGCTGCTACTGCAGCTTCTCATGAACTTTCATGGTTCCTGTTTGATGGGTGTTAGTTCCGGTTGTTGGATTCCGTTATTGTAGTGCCTGTTAGTAATTACTACTAGCCACCCAGACAAAACACCTTCACAGGAGTATGAGCTGCTTACACTAATTCAGTTTTGTTTGGTTTAGACAATGAAGATGACAGTTTGGAATAGACTCTGGTTGAAGTAACTTAGAGGAGAACGAAAAGATTTCTAAATACGACGAAACTGAATCACCTCTAGTTTCATTCATTAGAGGCAAAACACGACGCACTCACCATGCTGAGGCAGCCTGGAGACGGTGATGCTGAGGCTGTGCTGAGGAGTGTCATCATCGGAAACCGTAATGCTGGTGTCACGCAGCACGACCGTCCTGCCACGGTCAACTGTCACGCTCTGCAGCTCCAGCAGCGGCCTCTCGTCGTCGCTTGGCTGTCAGGCAGAAACAAGTTTTAGCTAGTAAAAAATCCAACAATTTTAAAACTGAAATGATTACAGAAGCTCAAAAAATTAAAAAGTGTTACTATTCTAAGACGAAGATAATTCAAGAAATTTAGTAACTCAAAAAATAATTCAATAATTTTAGAACTGAAGTAATTCAAGAACTTCAGCAAGTTAAGAAGTTTAGCCGGAACGGAAATATTTTACAAGGTTCTGCAATTCTGCAATGAAAGGATTTAGAAATTAAATAATTTAATAGCTCAACAAATTCAGAACAGTCAGAGAAGTTCACAATTCCTAGCCTTTAAGCTTAGTTCGTATCAAACTCACCAAGCATTCAGTTTAGTAGTTGCGATTAGATATTTAGACAACAAAGTTTACAATAAATCCTTAGCCGTTGTAGTATGGAATATTTTAATTTTTCTTCCTTAGTACTGTTCCTCAAGCCATTCGAAATCGGAATCACTTCTCAAATTGAAGCGACTACTTACCGTAATAGAAATGTTCATACGAAAGCTCTGAGTATTTCGCAACCCGTCAGTAACGAAGAATATGATAGCGTCTCTACGGGGCTCCTGGTAGAGATGCTGCGACTGCCTGTAGTACAGGAGACCTTCCTGCAGGGCCGACACTGGAAACTGCGACACTCCGCTCTCTGGCCCTCCTGCAGACAAGTTTCGTATGTCCTGTAGCCATAACACAGTAATTTCCCTAGCCCAATTGGATGCCTATGCCTTAGTTAGTTTAATAATTATCGTCCAGTGACAACTTCGTTCCCAGTAAGTACAGTCCAGGATCTTTGCTTCTGTGTCACTTCATAAAAGTGTGGACGAATCTTGGTTCCCAATCAAAAATGCACCTTAATCATACTACAGCTCATCGTATCGAGCTCGGGCAAGAGAGATCGTCGTTAAAGGAAGTTGGAAATGTCTACAGGAAGAGATGTGAAAAAAATATTTCGACCCAAACTTAAACTCATAAGAGATTTTTTCCACCTAATGTACGGCGTTCACATCGCGTAACTCATGACAACAAAACGCAATGTTCCCTGCGGACCCCGACAATCACAGACTTCGTACGCACGGCCTGGCTTTAGTATTGAAATCCTATGGAATTTGGACAGGGCACGCAGAGGTAAATTATGGCTAGCGCACTTCATTGTCTCTACTTCTCAAAAAACTCAACTTACGCGTCGTTAGGCAAAACTCTCCAGCTTTGTGGCAGTGTGCTTAAAGTGACTCAACTGCGTCTTACTCAGAGTTGGAAAGGAAAAATATGACAAATGAAAAGTACTAGATCAGAAACCCTACACTTTAGATTATTGAATCGCTGTTACCATACACAAAATCTACTCACCCAGCTTATCATAGGTGATGAAGCCATACACGGGTGGTACGACCAGCATCACCCGAAGACGAGACGGAGGGGTGTCTGCGTCCGTCACTCCCAAAATGTTAGCAGGCAGAGCAACAACACCTCCCTCTGGGGCAGACAGCTCCCCGATACTGCTTAGGGTTAATTCTGGGGACTGGTTGTCCACTGGTAGAATGGTAATGTTGAGTCTCTGAAAATAACATTGAAAGTAAATTCAAGGGCGACAACGAAAATACACAGGAAACAACGAAAGCATTTCATATGGTAAATAGGTGTACACTTTGGTATTCCCTTTTATTTTAGTAAAAGAAAAAAATATTCATAATAATAAGCAGTATATAAAGCGTAATAATCAGTAATTCTAATCAAGATGCAAGTGATACAGACACTATTTATGATGTAGAATGAGAACTAGAGATATTTGTAACATTTATCAAAAATAGGCTTATCAGAACCGAATAAAAAGAAGAGCTATGTTAGAAAATTTTTACAATTTTTTCTACGATTATCCAATTACGCTAGTAATAGGAGTAATAGTTAAATAGAAGACAAAATTTCTCTTTTTAATGTTGAAGCAAGTTTATAATCCTTTCAACATTACAAGCAGAGGAAGTAGTACCATAAGGACACACCTGATCCTTGAGCACATTATTACTGGGGTCAGTGACGTTGAAGATGACAACATCGAGCACTTGGCTGGGTCCAACGTCGACATCAGCCGAGAAGATGAGCTTGCCTTCCATGATGTCCTGCTGAGTGAACTTGTGCGTCGCGTTGAGGGCTCTAGGAGGCTGGCCAGCGTGTGCCAGCATGAGCGAGCCGTGTACTGGCACCGCTGCCAGCGTGTACACCAATTCTCTGTGGCTCGAGTGCAGGTCGTTGTAGAATACAACAGAGGGAGATACCATCGTTGATGAACCTGCAAGGACGCGAGAAAATTTAATAGAATGACCTTCCGTTATATGACGAATGTTGACTTGCAAAACAATAAATAATTTGCGGTAGCAATGAATATGAGTTGTACAACGTAATCCAAAATAAATAGTATATACTTTACATCATAAGCTAAGGTATTGCTCAAAGATAATATTTACTTTGAAGACAAAACTTATATTTCGAGATGTTAAATTCGTTTTCCATCAGACTACTTGACTAAAGTATTGTAAAACGTGCAACCACCAATTACATTATGTGACTAATTAATTAGAACAAATATACAAGCCTTATATTCAAGAGTATCCAATCTATGAAAGCAGCAGAGTAAAAACTAGCTGTTTTTGAATTATACCTTGAGAATTTCATGCATAACAGTCTGTTCTTACAAGTCTCACTGAATAAAACTGAAAAATTATACCAATAAGAAATGACACAATACACAAGTTGCTTCTATTATTTTTAACAAGTACGTGCGAGTATGCAGTTGCCTCAAGTCATTCCATCGCACTAGATAAATTGAGCAACGGATGTATGATTGTACATATCATAGGCCTTCCATCATCAACCTCAATGAAAAAGATATCTTTGCAGCTATCGATCGTAAATGCAGCTATGGATCGTAAATACTTTCTTCGAGGTAAGGGCGCGAACAACGAATGAATCTCTTCACACGTCTCAGCCATGTCCATACATCACTCTATCGTAGCTTTCTTTGATAAGAACAATAAACAAGCTAAATCGCTTTACACGGTTTTGTCCTAATTTTAAAATCATTCCTTACCTTCTTCAACCTTAATAGCAAAAGCAGCAGAAGGAGCAGGTTCAGGTCTAAGGTTATCCTCGAGCTCCACAACGAACGATATCTTTGTAACCGCCTCTGAGGCCTGGCCGAGCGCAAGCAGGACTGCTGAGTCAGATGTCGAACTCGAGCCTGAATGTTGGTATTGGATTCGCGCATTTCGAACGTCAAGCATCGTGAGACTTACATCTGAAAAGGTAAAAATCAAAATTATTGTATTTTTAAGTCAGAGGCAAGCATAACCATAGGAATAATAATACTTTCCTTATATGGTTTGATGCACAGTTACTCATGAACATCTAAAGCAGAAACTGAAAAAGTTTAAAATTAATTAATTGCTCTAAAAGACGATTGAACAAGTTTCGATGATGAGCGGTTTTGAAGAGGATTAGAAGCATACCTTTGGTGAAGGGGACGTCAGCGAGGGAACCTCCACTGGTGAAGGGGGTGATAACCAGACGGCCATGTTGCGGAGCTTCCTGTAGCACGAACAGGACCAAGTCATCTTCACTTCCGTCTGCTAGCTGGAAAATACTCGGGTCCAGGTCGACACTGCCGTGCTGGAAAAAGGGAAAAAATCCTTGACATGTAATTTCCCCTTAATTGAAAATCACTGAAGGTTAACTAACTGAAGCGCGTTGACTAGTTTCATGGTTAGTCAAACATCTTTCCATTAAGTGATTTGAGGTAAATACCACCAGAATAAAATTTATCGATTACAGAATAATGAACAACAGTTAAATGCAGAAAAAAACAATAGAAATTGTGATTTTGACAGCGTTCGAGACTACAACTTTACTGTATAATAAAGAAAAAGCAGACGAAGAAAGATAAAAAAGTAATTCAGTACTCACAGCAGCAACTACAAGACTTGGGTTCGGCTCAGCAAAGGAGATTTCTTCGGATACTTTGGGGATGACGCGAATGTTTAGCTTGTGTTCGGTTAGACCATCAGCACCGTGCTCCTCAGTGCCGTCTGAACCTGAGTGAGGTGTACAACACAATCAGTGATCATTAATCGTATAAACCCAAACGCTCATCACTATTGTTGCAACGAAATGTGTTCTTAAAGGTCTCGCTCCAGAATGTGTATATTCAATCAATCTTCAAATTCACAGGAAAAAGAACGAATCTATGAACGTAAAATTTGAAGTTTATCAAGTGTTTCACTTTCACTTAAAACTCTATTACAGCTATGTTATCTTTATTTAAACACTAAACAGGTTCAAACTAATCAATTAATTGTACAGGTTCAAAGGCATGAGAACAACAAACCTTTAAATTTAAAGCTGTAAACTTTCTCGGCCGGCCCGATGCTCGCAAAAGGAGGTAAATATATGATTTTAAGATTGTCTACATCAAATTGGGTGAATTCTCTTAGTTCAAGGCCAGGAGAGTCGATATGAAACAGAACTCCTTCGTCAGGCCCCAAGGGACGTGTGATGGTGTACACAATTTGGTGTTTTGAAACTGACGAACTGGGGAACAAGTTGAGCTCAGCCGACGTGAAGGTAAGAGCTTGCCCTTCCAGGACCTGTCGGGAGGGTATTTTCTGAATTAATTTTACAAAAATAAATTACCAACATACAGATATTTATAATACAGAAGCTGTAGATATTTAGCGAATTGATACTCAGGGATTACCTTATTATTAACAATAATCAATGAAGAACACCCGAGTGAAAACCTTGCAAGTCGTTAACCAACTATCCTATCTTAGGTTGCTTCTAGTACACACAGAAATGTCACTTCTCCGTTTTTATAGTACGCTTCCTTCGTGAATAAATATTTAATATCGAAAACCTATGTCAAACTAGAACATAAATCCATTTATTTGACAGGGGAATGTGTCTTCAATAACGCTGACTCAGCTACGAAGGATCTCAGAGGAGAATCCACTGATATATGGAGTCGTCTTCTTTAAAATTGATTAATCATCTGGTTAACATAATTTAAATGAGGTAGAAAAGGTCAGTCTCATATACTAAATGTGATCAATTTAGTAAGGGGAGATAAAAATTTGAAGACATCTTCACTCCTACCATCACCAAATTACCTCAAATTGCAGCCGATTTTCCTTCTTTGTGTCGTTAGGGACGATGGGAACAATTGGTTCTTCGATGTGTACCACGAATGTTTGATCCTTGAGCACGTTAGGGGGTTCTGCCGAGTCAGAAACTGAAAATAAAATTACTTCTGAATACGCTGCGTCGTCCATTTCAGGACCTTCGAATCCAGTTCCCAAACCGTAAAGAGGACCTCGGTGGTTTGAATTGTCTGAGTACTGGTAACCTTTGGTGTGTTCGACGCTTTGGGCCTTAGCATCTGATGTCACGTACCAAACACGCCCTTCGTTCAAGTCTCGCTGGGAGAAACTTAAGGTTGGTCTCAGGAGATGAGACTCGTCCATTTGTATCCAGCCGTCGTTGTAGAAGCCCGCAGCAACAGGAGGTAGAGGAATTACCAACACAAATTCGCCTGAAAGCACATGGCAAGATAGTAAAATAATCTAGTGCATATGGATCGTTCACACACAATTTCCTTGATAGAGGTATTCAGTAAGACCGTCTTTTGAAGACGAAAATGTTGATATACATAGATCTATATATACATTTATATATATAAAATATTTGATATATAAAATACTTGCACGACCAAGTGAAAATCGAAACCCTTTGTCGCTGCATCAGCAGCCACATTCTAAGGGCAGTTTAATACAAATGAGTTACTAGGACTAAATTAAAGAGAAAAATTACACGCTCACGATTGGTCACCTCAAGAAACATGTCTTTTGCTGAGCTTTCATGTTCCAACCCCTAAGTTACTACAGTATATCTATACATGTACTTGAAGTAAAACATATTCACAAATGAGATGACTAATATAACGCTAACATGGACACTCTCTTACCCGTCGGATGGTCGACTGCAGACGCCGACATGACGCTGTATATTAGTGTTTCATCTCTGGAGTCGACATCGCGTGCACGCAGGACGTCAGGAGTGATCTGCTTCCTTTGACCTTTCTCAATAGTGATTCCTTTATTTGCGACCATTATCGGGGCTGGTCTATTTTGATCTACGAAGAGTATTCTGAGTCTGAAATTAACAACATTGTGACCATCACTTGCTTGCAGAAGGACTTGGTCGCTGGCCACTGGAGCAGTTGTGGGCATCGGCTCACTGTTTATATAAGTTACAGCATTACTCAACAGCTCTTCTAAGCTGAAGAGAGCCAAGTCTTCGTCATCAATAGTGAGTCTTCCATACTCAGGACCATCTCGAACTAATATATTGACGGCTTCTGCACTGTCCTGGTCAATTAAACGCAGCACGTCCTTTGTAACAGCAGCTTTTCCTCCTCGCCTCACGATGAGAGGCTCATTGACAACCACATGAGGTTTGTGAGAAGAGACTACATTAATCGACACAACACTAGGATTTGTTGTGAACTTGCCATCATAGAGATCCAAAGTCAGTTCTCCGTAGAAGGAGGAGCCTCTTTCGTGCTGAAAAACAATGCGGCCTTCCCGGAGCTCCTTGGCGGTGAATTGGGACTCATTACGCAGTAATTGATTCTTTCCGTCACTAACTTGATAGAGATATCCGTTCGAAGGAGCAGCCATGACAGTAATCAGCAAGTCCTCTTCGCTCGTGTCACGATCAAAAATGTGAATAACAGACGAATTGAACACACGGACTCCTCCATACTCGACCACTAATGGGCTTAAAACGTTCAAGATTGGTTGGTAAACATTACTTACGCACGTTGAAACATTTCTTTCAATGACATGATAGTTCTCACTGCAATTGCTGACACAAAGGCCATTTTGCAAGTAAAACTCAGGTTGGCACTCGAGGCATTTGTAGGCTGAGCACATCAGGCAGTTCTGGGAGCACCCTGCCATAAATACGTGAGTAATTATTCATCCTTCAATAAAATAATGTCGGGTTCTTCTTAAGCGAAGAAAATTACACGAAACCTTCGTGCAGAATAAACAAAGGATTGAATGCAGTTAAATAAATATCAATTTCCTAAGTAAAATAAATAAATTTAAATAGTTTTTAATGTATTAAATTTTTATAAGCAATAAATTTTCATTTCGTTATTTCATTTTATCCAGTCATTCATTTTTTATTAATTTTTTTAGTTTGTAAGTCAAAATGAAGTAAGTCGAAATGGTAACGAAAAAAATATATTTTAGAAATTTCATTTTTTAGAGCAAAATTAACGTTCATCACTGTTTTCGTTCTGTGTAACAGGGATCAATAAACAAGTACACTAATATCACTGAACACTTTCAATTTAGAAAGGTATAGAAACAATGTCTGCAATTTTTATTAAAACAAAATTTAAGTGTTTAAAGAAAATCTCTGAGATCCTATCAACGCTTTTGTTTAGAAATCCCCAGTCACCGTGTGTTCAGGAGCGCAGTCAACAGAAGGGACCGTCAAATACATTTAGAATGAACGTAATAATTTAGAAACCCAACGTAATAAGTCTTGTTTTAGGTACAACTTTGAGAGTCAATATTTTAGGTGAAACGAGAAAGGCTCGACACGAAATAAACTAAAAACTTGATAGAGACACTCATTGAAGTCCAATGGATTTGATGATCAGTGCCTGTTTTATTTTATGAATAATGGCATAATAAAAGCCTCATAAACTTTCTCTATTTACAAAAGTCCACGAAATGTGAGGTCTTCCACTTCGCTGCCAGTTTAGTTCACTGGCACATGATCAGAAATGTCATATGTCAAACAAAACTGACTGAACACAAGGTACGGCAACGTAACTTCCCTTTTTTGAAAGGAACTTCCTCTGAAAAAGGAAGTTACGTTGTCGCATCCTGTATGACTGACTGGCGCATAATAAGACTCTCACTTGAGCAGGACAAGTCCCAGAGGTTGAGTGTGGTTCCGTCTGGACAGTCCGTGACGCAGACGCCTTCGGAGAGGAGGTAGGGCGGGAGACAATTGTGACAGACGACATGAGCGTCACTGTCGCCCATGCTACACTGACGGCACCCTGACGGACATCGGACGCACTGCCTCGACAATTGTGAAGCATAGAACCCTGTTAAAGCAGAGTTTTGCTATAAATAACTAAACCGAAGACACAAGACGAATATTAACTATAGAAAACAATGACTCGTGTGGGGAAAATCGAATTGTTTTTATACGATAAAACCTTAGAGTGACAATTTCAAAGTACGATTATAAATATACATGAAAATTTTATAGTACAGTTGCATCAAAATCGATTGTATTGGTGCGCTATTAATAGAGGTGTGAAAATTTCTACAATAAATCAAAGGAGTTACAAATGAAACATTATATTAAAATTAAATCATTTTTAACTTTACCTAACATAACTAGCATTAAGCAGTATAGGTATAATAGCTAATTCCAATTTAATTCAACTATATACAGTAGAAGTCTTTTTAACCGGCACCTATGGGACTTTGCAGTTGCCGGTTAAATCACCCAAGTAACCACAAACAATTCATAGACACGCTAGACATAAAAGGAAAACAATACTAATTGCTTTAAGCAGTTAAAGAAAACAAAAACAATGAATAAATATATAAAGCCTGGACAGCGAGTGCAGGTTAAAAGGAATTCTACTCTAATTTACTTATATTTTAGCGATTGCTTCTTCGCGCTGCAATGGAATTACTAGACCCACAACTGCACTTGAATTTAACACACGATCTCGTAAATAGTAAGATTTTTAGAACTTCTCCAAGCTGTTTATGATAATAAACTGTTGTATGGTTAGAACAAAACTTTCTGACCAATTCTGTAACTGATACTACAGGATCTTCTCTGAGTTGCCCAAGAAAAGAAGCTTGTCCTCAAACTTAATCGGACTTCTTGTTTGGTAGTCATCTTTAAATCTACAATTTTCACGTATGACTTTTAACAACCATCTCCTGCGAGTTATTGCGTTGAGGTGATCACTTTTAGAGGCTGAGTTAATATTTTCAGTTACTTGAACTGCATAGTTAACCGTTTCAAACTCGGAACATTAACTGCCTCAACGCTTCTTAAATGCATCCCTGTTTACATGGATATTAATTAGTGAAATTTTGAATACATGATAATACAAAATAAAATTTAGAATGTTTAATTGCTCCTAAAAACAGGTGAGCATTACTTGATGCCATTACAGTAGATACTAGAAAACTGTCAAATTTTAAAAATTAAAACTAAGCCTCACTAAAGAAATGACCTGATATTATAGTTTTGTGAGAATTTAGATTTGGTCAAACAATACTATTTTAGAGTAGTTTTGCCTTGTTCCCTATATTTTGAACGCATAGAATTGCATGTGCAAATAAGCACAAAAGACAAAACTTTAAGCACCATCAGCACACAAGACGACATTAAAAGACGCCTACATCGTCAGTACACAAGACGTCAAAACGTCGTCTCAACAGCATCAGCACACAACCGGTAGGACTTAAGACCTCCTCACCAGGCGAGCATGACCCAACGCAGGTGTTGTCTTCTCTGAGGCTTCCCTCGTCACACTCCAGGCAATCACGAGCACTGGGGCCCAGGCAGCCCTTACAGGAGTAGTGGCATTCCTCGCACACGCTCTCCGTGCCTGTGAAGTCGTCCCTGGCCTCCAGCCCTGCTGCAGCGGTGTTGTTCAGGAAGTATTTAGGGCCGCACTTGGAGACACATTGTCCTTGCAGGAGAAAGCTGCCTCGCTTACACGAGGTACACGTGCTCGAATCCCCCGAACATCCCAGACAACTCGAGGAGCATTGCTCGCACGTACCACTCGAAGACTTGAAGTACCCAACGTCACATGGTTCCTCAGAGCAAGAGTGCTGAGAAGAAGATAATCCTTGCAATAAAACTTCAAATGAGTCAATGCCTAAAAAACAGTTATATTTTGATGAGTCTTTGATAAAATTAATCTAATTTAATTTAAAAAATAGAGATGAATCACACTACCTGGACCATCTCTTCATTAGCGCTGGGAAAGATTATTTGCACAACTGTCAGACGAAGATAAAATACAATAATCTTGAGGAAGTCAAAGGCACTCACCTTGTCAGTGAGACGCAGCCCTTCAGAGCACGCAGTGCAGTGGAAGGGTCCAGGCCCGTCGCACTGAGTACACGTGGGGTGACAGCGACTGCATGATCCGTTTGCCCATTTAGAAATGGTACCATCACTGACATCAGAGGGTAGTGAAGCAGGAAGAACCTCATAAAAACTAGGCGAGCAGCTCTGTACGCAACGGTCAGCCTCAGGCAGCCAGCCGCTCTCCTTACAAACGAGGCATGTGGAGGAAGGCGACGATTTGGGCAGGCGTGAGGCACGTGATGCTATGCACGCGCTGCAGCTCGTGTGACACGCTGAGTGCAAGAAGAACCAAGAAGTTACTTTAACTTGTACAAAAATTAGGATGGATCCAATTGGTTATGCTTTGTTTGCACGCATTGGAAGAAGCCAACTTGAAGGAGCCAATTGGAAGGACACAGAACCTAGCAGATGCAAGAAGAAGATTGTTGTTTTTTGTTAATACATATAGCGAGGGACTAAACGTAAATAGCACAAGCATGAAATGAGTAATAACTGAAGTGCAAGTAGTACACTTTATAATGAATTAACATACGGTAGGACAGAGAATATTTGAACAGGGAATAACTTTTCAGAACCCAAAGAAGTGAAGATGAGAAAATTGAAACTGCTATCATGCATGGTAACAAATGATGCTGGGAAATATTTTTAAGCGAGTGAGATCTGGCGAAACGTAAAAGCCTTTTTCTACACCAGGGAAGTGAAGAAATAAAACATAAAAGTGACATTACTAACGGTAAAAAAAATTAAGTACAGCAATATTTAGCAACAACTTACGCAGGCAAGCTAAAGCTGGTGAGAGGTAATAGTCTTCTTCGACGCCAAGGAAGTGAAGAAGAAAAACATAAAAGTGACACTACTTAAGAAAAATTACGTAAACCAATAATAGGTAACAACTTACGCAGGCAAGCTAGATCTGGTGAGAGGTAATAGCGCTCCCTGCACTTGGTGAGGCAGGACGCGACCGTAGGGTCTGAAGGGCGCCTGAACAGCGTCGCTAGGGCCGGACATGAGGTGCACGCGTCAGGACCTCCATCAGAACACGTGGTGCAGCGGCCATCACACGCTGCACGTGGTATTCATGAGCAAAATGAGTCTGTGAATGAACCTTAAGAATATAAAAACGTTGGACCTATTTACGTTTGGTCAAATTATATGTGAACATAATGCAGTTATAATACAATATAAAGCAGTTTTAGACTCTAGGAGAGATTTCATATGAAAAACGCATTATTGGAAAGAAAAAACAAAGAGTATCATACAGTGAAGTGTATGCACCATGCCGAAAGCGATTAAAACAAGGCCATCAGAAAATTTTAATGAATGCCTTTTTCAATATGAACATGAATAAAACAGAATAAACAGTGAGTTCTATTCTATTCTTCTCTCAACTTGATCGAAGGCAACAACTCTCTCAAAGCCCTTTATGTTTTAATTTACTCTAACTCCTCTAGTACATCTATAGGAATTGGGTCGTTACATCTCTTTAGCCCACAATTATACATTTTAATCCCACAATCAACTTTTAATATACCCCCTCCATCCCAGCAGCAGCAGCAGCGTTACTTGCATTTAATTTATTTTATTCTCAAGTTATATTTCTCCCCAATTTTTCTCGTAAGCACTTCGATTCCTATATGAGTTTTATACACAAAAATTGGAAATCTCACCGAGACAACTGTTGCCAAATTTGTAAAATCCTGGTGAGCATTTTCGTAAACATTGACCGGCCTCCAGCAGCCAACCCTCCGAACACTCCACACACAAGTGGGAAGACGTACTCGCTGGTTTTAAGCACGAAGTTGATCCTGCGAAAAAATCATATAAGGTAATTGAACAATTCCCTGATGGAGTAAACCCAAAGAGGAAAAATTCATGTGCGAAGATTTCTGCTTACACTTCCACTACTTTCTCATTATAAAGTCGTCGAAAAAAACGATCACTCATACATAATTAACCTCAATGAAAAAAATTCATGTCCAATGAGCTCCTACTTGTGCTAACAACACTTTCCCATGTTTCACTTGTTATAAACGATTTTCATAGGCAATCTAAATTTAGTAGAAGTATTAATAATTACCATAACATATGTTATCCTGTGTCATAAAGGAAGGAGGGCAGCTCGTCAGACATGAGCCTGAGTTTGAAAGACCCTCCATCACCAAGATTCTGGAACTGAAGCATGACGTGCACCTGAAAATAATATATAAATGTTACGTAAAAGAAAAAGAAAAAATTAATACTTGAGCTATTATTTTGTTCACCAATGATTTCTAAAGAAAGAGGTTCCAATACAAAAATCGAAGACAATATAATATTTATGTTTCGCTGATGTATAAACCCAAACAACGGTGCTAATCTTCATACTGACTGACAATGCGAATACTCTTCTCTGGTTAAAACAGTCACAGTACTGGTCAAAAGTACAAGAGCAAGACCTTTTTCACTTCTATTGCATGCAAAAATAATATCAATTATAAAACCTATAAAGTACGTTTAATAATTGTCAGTCAAAAAATTTCTAACAACAAAAAAAATCGATTATCTAGCGTGTGACTCTTTTAAATATTGTCGATAATTATTTGTTTTGTTGTTAGAAATCTACATACTACATACATATATTGAATTTAGTTGAGAGGCTTCATAACTGATATTACTTTGTTTTTACTTATGTACACCGTACATGTGATAGAAGCAAAATAGGTCTTGTCCTAATATCATACTTTTGACCAGTACTGCACGTTTTCTAGACTTTCTTCCTACTGTGCCCTACAAATGAGAACACACAAACTTTCGAAATGCTCGTGAATTACCGTTCATACGAATAGTATCTTTATTTTTGAATGATCAAACACTGTTCCAGGAAATATTTGAAGAACATTGGCTTAGTTACAGGGTTTGCATTGACCTCCACAATTTTCCGTTTGACTTTACTGACATAGTCTTCCTTAAATTATGAATCATTAACAACACATTCTCACTGGTGGGCAGCAGGTCCTGTACACTCGAAACAAGAATCGTGGCAAGACAGGCAGGTGCCTTCCTGCCCGTAGTGGCCCACAGGGCAAGAGGCCAAGCAGGAGGTCTCGTGCAGGTGCAGGTGGGCTGGGCAGCTAGTGCACGAAGCTATGCCAGGGCCAGTGCAGGTGGCACAGTGGGAGTGACATTCTGCAAAAATAAAAAAAAAATAAAAAAAAATAAAAAAAATAAAACAAAATAAAACAAAATACAAATAACAAATAAAAATATCACGTACTCAAGAGAATAGCTATCACATGAGACGAATATATTACATACAGAATAAAACGATTTTCAGCTCTGTCGCGAATAAGTTTATTAGTTGATTCCAGAAACGCATGGAGCATCAGTGTGTGTTACAACACTGACATTTGTGGAGACGCTTCAACTTATCTAAGTAGAATCGAATCCCAAATGAAAGTGGACACTGTCAGCACCACACGTTTAAGCATGAAAAAATGACTAAATAAAACTGAATATTAATTTTAAATAAAAGGTTCATTTGTCTGACGTAATTTACACACTTAAAATGTAGATTGGATTTTAAGTATGTTTTTAGGCTTGTTAATAAACGTTAATACAAAATGGTATCTTCTTAAATTTCAATAAAATAGAACAAAGAAAGAGAAATTTCTGAATACTACTTAAGTGCGTCATAGTCGACCTAATTTTAACGCCAGTTAAATGTATCAAAAACACAGAAAAGCTCGCGCTCGTTGCAGCTGGATTGCCGTACCCTGAATAAGAAAGAGCAGCAATGCATAGATCTCACTAAACAGGACATACTGAGACATGCGATGTCCTCTGACGTGTAGTAGCCGGCATGACACTGTTGCACGCAGCGGCCCTCCTGCAGCAGAAGGGGAGGAGTACAGGCCAAACACTCCTCCTGCAGCCCACACGTCAGGCACGACGAGGAACAAGATGTACACTTTCCCGCCCTGCAAGTGTTAATTTGTCGTAAGTTTCTGATTAAGTTTAATGAAGCTAAGAATTATTTGTACAGCCTGGCAATGAATTATTGAGAGTTAGATTTAAAAATTGTATATGACTATTAATTAAGCAGAGAAAAACTTGGGGAGAAAGTTCATTATGTTAAAAATGGAACGCAACGACACTAACCTCTGACACGAAGTGCATAGATGGTCGATATCTCCTTCTACACAACTAAAACCCTTATTCACCACGATATCAAAAAACTGGGAATGTTTCTACAGAAAATCTTGAAGTGCTTTCCTCGAATCATCATGACAACATCACGAAATCAGTAATTTCGACTAAAACCCTCCTGCAATGCCTGCCTTTTAGTGCCTCTCTGAAAATTTTTAACAAGATAATGACACGTGAATATTTCCTGAATTCGAAGAACGTTTCTTTGCATATCAAAGTATTTCTAATATCCCACATCGGTTTCCTTTAAAGTCAGTGCATTAAATAGAAAACTGCGTATTGCGTTAGTCTTGCAGGTACACATATTTTCTGGAAAAGATACAACTTGAGAAACTCAGCACACGTTCTTCAAAACCCCGCTTAACCCTTATCAGTATAAAAAAGCATTGAGAAAAATATGAAGCATTTCCCACTGGTGTGAACTGTAGGTGATTCGCAACATCCTAAAGATGAGAGCTCACCTGACGACGTGTCCATCTGGACACTGAGCCACACACGTGCTTTTCAAGAGGACGAGACCACGTGCGCAGCTGTCACAGCTGTGAGGCCAGCTACCGTGGCACGACCCACACGACGCGTGGCACGGGCGGCACACTCGCGTGGCCTCAGAGGCGTGATGTGTCTGAGGACAGCTCACCTCACACTGGCCCTCAAAAAGGTAGCGGCCAGGTGGACATCTAAGTAGAAAAGACGACAATCACAAGGCAGGCAAGAAAGAATTTGACCGAGATGTAGCTAAAAGTCATCGATATCAATATGATACAAAATGTATAGCTTTTAATTATCTTAGCTGTTCATTTTGTTTTTCAATCAATTCGAACTGGTTTTTACGACAATAAATTATTTCAACACGAAATTTAACATTTTAAATTTAACACCCCAGTTAATTAGTTTTGAATTTCATTTTGAACGCTAAAATAACTTCGGTATGTCTAGGTAGTGAGAGTGGTAAAAATTATACTTTATACGCATCTTCCTTAGCTATTTCAAGTCGAGCGGAAAAAAGGGACATTTTCAACTAAATGTTCATCACAACTTTTACATTAAACGGTGAACTATTCTAGTCTATAGATTGAATGTTCTATATATTTCATTTAAAAATCTCACTTTGTACACTGGAATTTTGTTTCTTCTGAGCAAGTTAAGCAGGAAGAGTGACACTTGATGCAGTGACCGTCTCTGTGAAACCTGTCCGATCCACAATTTTTAACACAGGCCCCGTCCTGCAGCTTGTATCCGGACGCGCAGGCCGTACATGCAGGGGCTGTTTGGCTACGCTGGGAAGTCCTGGCAGATGATCCAGCTGGGAGCACAGCTAAAGGATACCCGTGCTGTGAGGATGGCAGGTGGCTCAGAGAATCTTCGCAGGCGATGCAGTTAGAGGAACAAGACACGCGTTCACATACCGGGCAGCAAAAAGTGTCATCCTCAGGAATAGTTGCCCCCAAGGTTTGGACGAGGGATGTGTTAGGGGAACGGTAGAAGGGCGTGTAGCCAGGACTACACGCCGGACACTCGGGAGTGTAGCAAGTAATGCTGCCCTCTTCGCAGCTGCACAGTTTACAGCCCGAGGACCAGACTTCCCCACTCTGTAAATTATTGAGACTATACTGATTCCCTCTGGAACATAGGCGCACACTGTAGCCCGTACAATATTGGATGCTAAAATTGATGGCGCATAAATGAGACTCATTTTAGACGTACGTAAATGAGATTTATCATGAAAGTAGAAGATAGACAATTTTATTTTAGGAAGCGGCTTGTATGTATATCAAACCGGCCACCGCTTTTATGATAGAAAAAATCGGCAGAAAGAAAGGAACATTCTGAAATGTATATGATCTAGTTAAATATCCCATTAAGAAATGCACTTGAACCTACAAAGGGCTGTAGGACTCCCAATGTTGGGCAGCCAAGTGGAAACAATATATAAATTTCCATTCATGAGAGGTAAATATTATTACGAGCTAATTGTTCACGAGTATTATTTGTTTTTAAAAAGTAATCAAGTGAACGTGAACAGAATGGTAACTGATCCACTAGTCTGACCCATTTCATAACTTGGAGATCCATTGCTACTTTTCATATTATTCTCCACAGCAGATGTAAAATATTTACCTTTTTGACGTGGCCATCAGTGAAACAGAGGCCGGTGTCTCTCTGGCAGTCTGGACAGCATCGGCCTTCGGGCCTCTCAACGAGTTTCTGTCCGTGTCCACACACGAGCGTGGGGCACACAGCATTCGAACACGACACTGTGCCAGACAAGCACTGGCACACTTCAGGACACGACAACCCTGGCCACACAGCACCCGGGGATTTGCGGTCGCCGTTGGGTAAGATGCACCAACCTGAGATAACATATTTTGTGGTATTTTCTGTTATACGATGCCCTTGAGTATATTCTGAAAGTTTGGAATCTTTTAACACTGTAGATAATTACGCAAATTTTTATTCGTGGATAATAGAGTAATACTAAAATGCACTTTGAAATTCTAATTGTTAAAATGTTATTAATGGCATAATTATTTATATTAATGATACTTTAAACGTTACGCAACGTATACACCGAGGGACATACAGTGACAGTCTCTTACAACTATGTATCTATATTTTTTACAAATATTGAACCGCATTAGCTCAATATCGAGTAGGGCTTCATTCAATATTAATTACCACAACTCCTGGTATAAAAAGAATGAAAGGGCACCCAAAGTACAATAGATTTCTCACGTGCTTCACCCAACAAAGTAACAATTCAGTACCATACACATAATAGTGCTCACCTTCTTTCGGCATACATGTAGGACAGCAGGTACCCTCCTTCTTCATGGGCTCTTGACCTGAGGGGCACGACAGGGCGGGACATCGGGTCACGTGACACTCAACACGGCCAGCTTGACATGCGCACAAATTGCATGGATCCGGTTGCCACTGTTCGCCCGACTGTTAAAAACAATTAGTAGTTTAAATACAACGAAAAATTTCGGAAAGTATGCACTTCTTAAGCCATACATCAATCATAAACAGTGAAAAATCGAATTTGGGTCTTGTGAACTCAGTCACAACTTCGAAAGACACTTTGAGAAGTAACGTTATGCCACTCTAGGACTTGATTAAAAAAAACTTAAATGTTAAAAAACTCGGCATACCTCTCTTCCATTGCAAGGAAGAAATCGTATTCATTGATGTAACACTACACCATAACAAGTAACTTCAGAGCAATTTCATTAAATGGGAAGAAACATGTACGCATAGCTCGGAACCGATACGACTCCGTGATGATATCCTTTCAGAGAGAGACCAAGCGCTCATTCGCGGCGTTTCACGGCATAGCCTTGCTGCACCTCAAAAAGAGGATAATGAGGAGTTATTGGAATGGTTCAAAAACCTCTACCTATCTCAGACTGTTACTCTGGCCTGCATCCACACCTTTTCATAGGTTATCGGTGCCAAGCTATGCAGGTGTGATAGGTCATTTTTGCGATGGCACTTAAGCCTTGATGGATAAAATATTTGCGCATATTTCAGTACGCAGAGTTTCGTATGGATCCAAGTTTAAAATAGACGTTTACTAGCCTATTGTGAATATAGAAAAAAGTATATTCAATTGCAAGAAGTTCATTAACTTGAAGGTGCATCAACACCAGAACAATGTAACAAATCAGATTGAATTTCCGATCACTCATCGTTGACCGTATCAAAGATGAATTTGAATGAATTTACTAGCATGAAAATTATTAAATTCATTCTAAACTACCATGCTAATCTAGAAAAAGATTCGAGGCCTAAGCTTGAGTTCAGTTGGGAGTTGCGCGTGTTCACCTTGTAGACGCGGCCGACGTGCAGGCATGGATGGCCGAGACACTCAGGGCAGCAGGACGAGTCTTCTGTTGCAGGGTTCAGCTCTAACGTGTGGTTGGCCGGACAGACCAGCCTATGGTATTGAATTACGTCTATACAGTGGTTCGAACGATGAGAAGTATGATACCAAAATCTAAGCGCTCAATACAAGGATTAAAGCAGTAGAAAAGTGAAATAAAGTCTCGTTACAATTTAACATATTTGTTACAGATGCACCACTTTTGAATAATCTCACGTGAAGGCACAATGTATATAATAAATTACTGAAAGAACGTCGTATATGCAGACTCCATGAAACTACGTATGGAAGAGCTTGATTCACTATCACAGCCGTCAATTTGCGCCTAGCACAAAAAATTTATAGAGACAGAGAAAGTGTTGGATTAGAGGAGGAGTGGGTGACCAAGAGCATCTGGGGAAATGATCGATAGTATATAACAAGTTTTTACTCAAGTTATGGGGCTCTAGGAGGTTGTGTGAAAGATATCTTGTATCGAACAAAGTGAAAATAGCCAGAAATCGAGTACAGGTCGTCATGCGTTTGTTCCACTAATGATGTTCATATATAAGTGCATGAAATGAAATAAAAACTCCAATATCTAATTTCCATTTTGCAATAATTTTCACGTACTCGTAAGTGTCTTTATAGTTTTTGATAATAATTTTTTTAAATCACAAACAGACTTTAAGGACACCATGTAAATTGTACTGCGGATATCAACCTGTCTCTACTGAAGCTGTGAAACTGTCGCAGTTAATGTCTAAAAAAAACAATTTAACAGGAATATATGTACCTTTCTGCATTAGAACCAGCGCCGTTTCTCAGGAAAAATGTTCAGCATTGAAGTAAAAATAGTCAGAAAAGGCATTGTTGAATTAGAAAATACTTTAGAGCCTAATTAGAGTCTAACTTTATGAAAAATGAATTCACTCAGAGCAAAACTGTTCTGACCAAAAATTAGTGATTGGAGCCGATTAAAAACTGAAAGATTTAATACAACTACAAACAAACAAAATTGCTGATAAGACATCAAAATATACACCTTCGAATATAAATTAATACGCACGAAAACGAAAAAGTAACGACACAAGAATACAAACAACCCAGTTGTATAGAAACAACACTGCAGTATTAATGCAGTCATTTGGAGTGATGACAGTGGACAAGAGTCAGTAAATGTAGGATCAAAAATGTTGCAAGCACCTGGGACACTCAGCTAGGTAGCAGCGAACATCTCCGTCCCTGCAGTGACACTTGGTACACGCCAGTGGCTGCCAGATAGTGCCATCTGATACCGTGCTTCCGCCTGGTACTTGGCACGATCCTGGCAATGTGATGAAAATTCTATTACGAACCATCCTGCAGGTCCGGAAACGATCATGATAAAATAACACAGTTTCTGAAAAATAATTATTACCATTTTAAGAGGCATGAGCCACGAGCATCAGTATTATGCTTCGAACTTGCTATGGTATAAAGAATTTTATCCTCACCAGAACTGAAAAATGTATTTCAGTAAAAGTTATTCCATGATAAATTACCATGAAATTGTTCTTCTAAGAACTCTCATGCAAATGGATGTGAGGAATTTCCGTAAACTAAACTAAGGTTATATGATACGAAAAAGTAAAAAGGGTCAACAACCAAAACCGGAAGAATGAGGTCATACTTTTGAATCATAATCATATTCTAACTTAATAATTATTCCTACATTTGGTAGATTTTAAATAACGATTAATATTCCATTATAAACTCTTATTAATTGTTCCTGCATGTGTTGTCAACAGAAAAGAAGCTTAAATGAACGAAACTTCAATGAGTAGTTAAGCTTTGGAATTTGAAACTTACTGCCTGACGCGACGCAGATCGGACAACACTGTTGAGTGGTGCGCTTCAAAGTTTGACCAGGTGGACAGTAGGTGGGGCTGTCCCGGCATTGGACGCTCCCACAGGACACTGATCCGTCAAAACACCGGCACTCTTCACAAGACGTGCCCAAAGAGCGCCAAACTTCACCGTCCTGTTACGAAAACGCAACACATGTGTTAACTGTTCATTGTATATAAGTACATACACACATACCCAGTTTACTAATCGGGGAGTATTAGATTACAATGAAATATTAATGTTATAGCAAATCAGTACTGCTGAAAATGGACTAGAACTGATGAATAATTAATAACGATAAACGTAGCTATCTATTGTACTATAGTAAACACAGGCTCGACTCCATATTTGTGAGAACAGAAGCTAAGAACTATAAAAAATGTTTTTATGTCTTCAAACTTAACGTACGTTACAAGCCGACGTATGACTGTAGTTAAACAGAAGTTCTATTTCTCAGATGTTTTAAATAAGTCTTCCAATATTGCCACTTCAAACCTGGTAAGTATGAGGTCCGAGATGGCAGGAGCGACGTGGTGTCGAGCAAGTGGGACAACACCTGCCAGGCTCCAGCGCAAGAACTTCCCCTGGACCACAACCAGGGGCCTTGCACTCCTCCAGTACACATGACGTCACCCAGCCCGAACACGTGCACCTTTTGCATGCACTTGGCTGCCAAGATGACCCATTCTGAGGAGGTTATGATGTCATTAGCCGGTATCACAAGAATATTATTATTGAAGGTGTGTACTGACAAAAGAACTGATCTCTGGTGTCCATTCTTAAATGATAACAGAGGTTAGATGTACAAATGGTACTTAATCACTATTTATGTAGGTAAACTAGGGCGAGGAACGGTACAGGATTTTTTTCGAGTGTTGAAGTACGTGTACTTCAAAGAATATTAGAGAGCTCACAAACTGATGGAAATTGTATCCTGTTAGCGAATAAAAACCTATCCTTATAAGTCTTGGAGTATAAAACGAGTAAAAAACGTATAGATAAAAATCAGTTAATTTCGCTTCGCACGAAATGACTAAGAAAGAATAATATTAACGAACTCGCACAATATCAAGCATAGTATTTCTTACATGCCATAATATTTATCGTAAAAACTATTGTAGCCACAGGACAGTTTCAACAGATTTTCCAAAGTACGTCATTTCACTTCAAAGCAAGCCCAAACATCTCATACTTTTAACACGTTAAGCTTCGAATGTATGGCGTCTTGTTTTCGCCAGATTTTTCTTTTATTTTTGTACGAGCTCAGGTTAGCTTAGAAATACCAAACGGATTCTTAAAAAAATCAAGTTAGTAACCATTACAGCATCCTTAATTCGTGGAAAAACAAAACATTTTATCAAATGCTTCCGTTATTGAATCATGATGACAAGATCAACAAATGTTTCAACGTTGTGAGAAACAAACAAGTAAAAGTGCTGGTCATGCTTGATGGCATCATTCAGAGATCTGCAAACTTAAAAATACCTAAAAATTAATGGTATCAGCCGGGTTGAAGCTCTGTAAATAAATAATCATTTTAGCAACAGTTACACTGCAGATTACTGTAAAAAAAGACTTCGACACTAAAAATTTAAAATTATTCCTTCTATTTGAGGAAGATTCAGAGTCAAATTTATTATTTGCTAGAAGTTAGAGGTTCATTATACATAATATTTACTAAGGGCTTTTCATTTTAGTCTTTAATTTCGACGAATTAGGTAAACACTTTGGAAATCAAATCCTCGTTAGCACTTAACGTCACACAGAGGATCTTCCTCGCAGTGCTGGTAGGAGAAATAGGCGTATTATGGACATTGAAAAATTAGATTTCAAGTCAAACTCTCATATCAACGAACGCTCGAGTAAATCAACACGAGCAATGCCAGTAGGTTACCAATAAATTCTAACCTAAACCATCAGAAAACCACCTTGTTTGCTAGAGTATTAATAAATTAAATGAAAATATCTCGGTTTTCAAAGAAGCTAGTTGATGTGCAAGCTTCTAAGGCTTTGAATGGAATTAAGAGATTCGTCACTCTGGATAGCCTTCCATGTGTAGTGAATTATCCAGAAAAGAAAACCACTCATTTAAAAAAATATTGAGCTATTTATTAACAATTCTAATTGACAAACAAATAAAACAAACTCAAGTTCCTTTCGGTAAAAAGACATGAGCTACAGAAATATTGTTCTAATTCAAAGCCTTTCATTCGAATTTGAAGGCTAAAGCCTACAGTAATTTTTACAAATAACACAAATAGAATATTCTTACTCTGAAATTCAGAGTTGCAAGCCCACCCACAACTCAGAAGAGGCCTACAGGAGACCATAGGCCTCCACATCATAGAGGACATCTTGTTTAGTACAGGTAAAGCAAGTATCACACAAGGATCACTATACCCAACTAGTTTAAGGACATCGTGACGCCCCCGCAAGCACAGACCTACCCGCTCTCTTATTGTCAGAGAAAGACCCGAGTTTTCATTCACACAACAGGAAATATTGACATTGCACAACACGAAATGTCCTAGAAAATATCGGACAATACTAAATAAAGTATTCTGCTTACTTTCATATTAGAGTAAATTTATAACCACGACAAATTTAGTGCGGTGGTCAATAGTCGATCAGTGCGTAAAAAGAACAAATTTGTTCATTTTTCGTCAGTGAATAATTTTGATGTCTATTGCAGCGTTTATTTAGCACCTATAAGACGCTAGGTAGAATACCCATCAGAACAAACCCTCGTTAAAGAATACTTCTGATTTCGTTTCTTCATTTAGACCTTGATTACCCCAAACTATGTCGGCTGAACAGAAAACTGTACAGTGATAAACATTGAAAGATTGCATTGCTAAATTAGACAAAGCGACGGGAGACAACTCAGATGAGATAATTAGATGAAACCCCAGTTATGACATCTCAATTATTAAGCATTCTTCCATGTAAGGGATCTTCATGTATTGATCAATAATATCTGCGAAAAAACAATAGGGGTGTCGTATGATTTACAATAAAATGTAACATTTTATAGTTGGTTGAACAATATTAGTTCTGATACTCATTAATCATCATATGCGCGCTGCCTTTAGGGCCGAAACAATTCCAACGCCCAAACTTTCTCCACCCGCAATTACTCAAGCATATCTTTCTTGGTATTTAAAGTTTCAATTTTATACATAGTTTAGAAAATTTAACATATCAATCAAATCATGCTTAATAGCCGAATCCCACAGTACGAAAGTCTTGTTCATAGAAAACTCCCAACATATATCAATAAAATCTACACGGGGAACACCATCCATGCGACATGCAGATTCCATAAGTGGAAGTGTTTGACGGAACTGGGTCGTTAACAAAGCACTTTATCATATCTTTCAATAAGATCCTCCAAAATTATGGAGACTTCGTACAAGCGTTCAGCAAAACGCAGCGTCCATCATAAGGGCGGTGGCCAAGTCTCGAAGACACACACAAGCCTCCTGAAGCACAACAACGCAGCATCGCCCTTCTCGAAGTACGCATATGCTGGAATCGCTAGGCGATTGGCACAGATTATTCCTGTAAGTCGAACAGGGCTTGAAGACTAAATTAATCCGCTGAATTACGGAAGACATAGTCTTTTTCGACCATTAGTAATGCTGAGAAATTTTTATTAACAACCCTTTGTAAGGACTCAGAAAGTGTTTTCGACTTGACAGAGAACTCTGGACGGAGGAAAGTAAATTACGCACAAAACATTACTTTTTCAAGCCTTATTTGCATAACTTCTCACTTCAGTCCCCAAATAAAGTGTAGCATGACCTACATAGTTTGTCCAACCAATAGTCCGTACCGGTTTTGTAAGCTAATTGTAGCGCAATTTTTTCTCAATGTTTTCTGTTTCGATCAAGCTCAAAGTAACTCAATCGGAGAGATTGTTTCATCCAATTAACGTATTCGAACTTTACTCTCGGGAGGAACAAGGTCAATGAAGATCTGTCTGCGTGTACAATGTGGTTTATTCCAGGTTTTTGGGCACAGAAAAGCGTTTCAGAAGTCGCAAACGCCTGCTTGCGAAACAAGCAATTTGTCTCGGGTTATCTGAAGCTGTCGAAGGACTGCCACTCAATAGTAGTCCTCGCTATATGTCAGTAGAGGACGATTGGAAAGCTTTTCTTTCCGTCCGACAGATATCGCGCCATCTCGGCTTCTATGTCGCGGCGGACGCTCCATTCACAGGCGACTCGGGATCGCATTCCCTATTCTATTTCAAGAACAACCGATGTGCAATGGATCTCATGTGTCAAGGTGTCGGCAAATGGAATTCTTCCCATTCAAACACTTGATTTCTTCGTGGATTCCGTCGAAGATGCTCAAATGCACACAAATCAATCGAGGGTTGTGTAAGCAATGGCAGGTGAGGTTTCAACGTATCAATCGGGACGTGTTGGCAGGTCCAAACTCAACATAGATTTTTAAACAATGTGCATGCATAATGAACGAGATTTTCGTTGAAATGTTACAAGAAAGAAGAAAACTTGCTCCTCATGTTGTACGTTATTGACGTATGTCCGCCCTGTTCAAGAAAATCCATTTAAAAAAGGAAAGCCCTGCAAAAAATTCATTGCGTTGATCACAGATAGTTTACGAGCGTCTTTATTTGTTTGGTGTACTAGTCGAAAAGCGTGCAATACTGAAAATAACACATTTTTCATAATTCATGATCTGCTGGAACAACTTGGTTGAAAATGAGACCGTTTAAATTAAACATCACACTGCTGCAAATGTCACTACGATAAGCTATTTTTTCACGCTGAGAAAATAAAACAACACAATTAAATCGACAACTTGCTTTCCATTGTCTGTAAACGTAGGTGAGAAATCTATTGCAAGATTCAACCCTTACTAGTATGATAAGAGTTTAAAAAAAAGACATTAATGAAAATATCATAAATTTATGTATTTGGACACATATGTTACCCCTTAACTTCGTTCACTGTTTCTGAACGGTCAAACAAAGGTTTTTCTCCAGTAAACTTTAGTGCTCCAAGACCCACACTAGCATCAAAGACTGGCTTTTTCGTGATTGTAAATTTTATCGCGACATAACGTAAGTTTAAATGAGATCAGGAAAATTTTCCATTTCTATGAGGCGTTGAGCTTCAGTACAAAATGGAACAAAAATTTGTAAAAAGCTTATCGATGCGTGCAGTTACAAGAACTGTGCTTGTTTACGCTTGTTGATGCGTGCAGCTACAAGAATTGTACTCGTTTACAGTTGTTGAAACTTAACGTTTCAGTTTCAATTTAAACGATCCATAGTTACATTTATGTTAGTCAAACGTTTAAAAAGTGATAAATGTGACTATTATAATTGATTAATTCGAATGAGAAAACAAAAACGACTGTGTTACTTACTCGATGAGGCACACTTATTTGTATACTCATTTTAGAGACGCGAAATACTTCCCTTATGCTTGTCTGTAATAGTATAGGTCAGAATAAGCGTCCATAATTTCCCATCTCATTCAAGATTCTCCATAGGACATGCAAAGTTCCGTCAAACTGCTCGCAGTGAGAACTTTGTACGTGAGATAGAGGCGCACTGGAGGTGCTCCAGACACCGCGTCACAATGCCGCACTCCAGCGAGGTCTGCCAAACACACACTGCGCATCAGGATTGTCCGTGATTTACGACTAGTTATGGACGTCTGTTGAAGGATAATACGAGCGCTTGGTATTTTAAAATCAGAGACTAGGAAAAATTACTCAATAAAATTGGCCGAGGATTCAAAGTGAGGAACTTTTGACTCTATAATGATGCTCAAATGATGAAAAAAAGTGAAAACTATCACCACGTAAGTCGGCGTGCCCGCTCGCATGGCAGAATTACGTAACACACATCTGAACAGGTGGGCCATGTTTATGTCAAGGATACATACTTTGTATCAGCAAATTACAGTCGATGATATATAACAGTTTTTTAAATGGGTAGATATTTCGATCAATTGCGCTTTACGCTACCTCTGATATTCTTTCCCGTAGAAATATATAAAAAGCTTTTCTGGTCATAATTAAACTTCAAATTAGCGTTTCTAAACAGAGAGCCCGTGGCCCCTCCAAGAGGGCCACAGGCCTTCTTAAGGAGGATGGGAGGGGGAAGGGCGCGGACGGACGCCCAAAAACTACGATCCAGAATGCAGAAACTGAGGACTTAAGACTAGTCACACAAGCCCAACAGCAAGTATCTCATTGATTGAATTGGTCGGCAAAATGCTCATTTCGATTTATAATTTTAGAGCAAAACTACATAAAACAAAAGCTGCGTTTTTTTATTGAAGGGCAGGGGAAAAACGAGTGTTGAGCGACTTTGTGGGGGAGGAGGGGGAGGGGGGTGCCGCGGTCATTGGACATCAAAGAATGAGAAACGTTGTCTAAACAAATCTGTAAAACTAGAAATGTAAAATCCTGAACTTCGTTACTCGATAGGAGGCTTAATTTTTTATTAAAAGATATCGAAGCCCCACTCGAACTTCAGCGAAGACGAGCTACTCTTGTACAGAAGAGCCGACAGTCTGGGGGACAAGTTTGTTCGCAGTATTAACACGAAAGTTCACGAAAAAAAATTCATAAACGAGTCATATATTGAAAGATAAAATTCGAAATGTGCTTAGTTTGAAAGAAAAATCGAAATCTCAAATATCAGATTTCCGTTTGATAACTTTTACGTCTTGAACTCAAACTGTTCAACACCAACGCTTATGTTTCAGTGTAGCCATACTATCGTGACAAATTTTAATTTATGAAATTCAGCATTAAAATATCTATAGCTTTGAGAATTACAACATGAAACAAGGACGGTGACAGTCATTTCGTTAGTGCGTCGAGTTCTGCTACCACAAAACGGATCGTAGAAACAAGATCGTAAGGCGAAAATCAATCTCATAAAATTCAATCTTTGAAATTAATTACCTTTATCTTTGATAATAAACACTAACTCATCTAAACAAGATTGCAGTTGTCGAACTGTCGCTAAAAATAAGGGATTTAAGGAACTTTGAATTCGTTTGCGCGCAGGAAGTTTCGTGATTCATACCGGAAGATATGCATTTTGGCCTGATACGAAAAAAGTTCACGTACATTTTATGTGTTTATCGGTGAGTACAGGTAACGGGTTTCTAACGAGCGTAGATTACCCCAATCGAGTACAATTTTCCGTATGAGTCTCAAACGAACTCGCATGCAATTACATAGGAGTAATCACAAAAAAAAACGCTGAATGCCGTGATCATGCACAATCTATTTACTCAGCAAGCCACTAGGGAGACGGATAATTTCTGCCGACTGTTGCGATGGCCAAGCGGGGATCTGCATCCTAAAGTTGCGTGAGTCGAGGCCTTTCGTTAGCCCCAAGTTCGGACCGGCCTCGTAAAGTGAATATCACCGAGAGTGAAGGGGATGCGACCACACGCCACAACAGCTACAAACTTCCTTGCCAGCTATGAAGATACGATCAAAATGCATGCCTCGACATAATTTGAGGTAACAGAAAGATGGGAAATTGCTCTAAGTCGCACAAGCAGAGAAGAGGCAAAACATGCAAAAAGAGACCATTGAAAATTCCGATGCAAACAGAATAGTAACTCGAAACTCAATGGCCTATTGCGTGGAAAATGAACCTAGATTATAGACCATCTTTTATGTCCAGTGAAATTCAGAGTAAAATAATGTTGCTGCTGTTTCTCTAACAAGCTACGGAGAATGGTATATTCCTAATAACTATCTCTTTACTCCCACAATGCAAGATTTGCTGCGATTATTCAACGCTGCTTGTTACATTCGAAATGGTTGTGCCAGCTTTTAATCCAGTTAAAGAATTTCATTGCAGGGCGTGGCAATGACAAAGCCGCTTTTTACTTTAATTGTGTCGAAAAATGTAAAAATTACTACATGATAAATTTGAATCATATTATGAAAATACTAGAGGATCAAAGAACATAGATTTACTCACTAGTGAAGATGCTAGAGAATTTCAGGGGGAAGTTAGATCCAAGCAGGAACCTAGAAATTCAGTCTATGCAATGAACGATGCATATTTTCGGTTGAAACAGGATAATTCAGAGAAATTATTGGTGTCAAGAACACAGATGTGATTAGATGAAATATGCTACGTGAATGGGCAGAGATGCAACTCGTTCGCGTCAAGGAATGTTTACGAAGAAACCAAAATAGACCATATGTGTCTCATCCAATGCAGTAGAGCAATACAAGTGTCGCTCAAAGTCACAAACGCAGGCAGCGACGCAACAAATAGTGGCAGCAACACCAACAAACATATCAGTAAACCTTAAAAGTCAAACCACCCAAACATCAACACATGAGACGGCAATAGCAAATATAGGAGTATTTTGCCAAGCTTCGGCATGCTGGCGTCGGCGCTCAGGCGTTGTGTCCACACTCGTCTCGAGCGACCCTGACTTTGAGGAGCTAATTATGGCCCGTTCTTTAAGGCTCGGCAGATCTTTGCGCGACCAATCGACATATTATCGCCTCGCAAAAACTTTCGCCAGGAGCACAGAACAAGCAAACGCGGACCACTGGCAACGAGCAATCACCAAGCATTAATTAAAGCACAACAAAAGAGAGCCTTTTTGTGAGGGTTCTTCACCGAGCAGACAAAGAGGAACGAAAAGATGAAGGTGACTTGCCGCTGTGCGCTATTTCTGAGGGTGTAGAGGAACAGTTCACTCAGGACCGACCCAAAGCAGCCCTGCTAAATGAACGCTTCTGTGAGTCCTCGTGTTTTGCTTAGAGTTTTCAGAGACGAAAGTGCACCGAAAAGTAACGATGAATGTAGATGCATAATCCAATACTAATAATCTCAATTCCAGGGACCAGTCCGCGAGGATTTATATTTCTTTAAGTATTCCCAAGATCGGCCAAGAACACTCAAAAAGGACCAATTGTCTGTTCGTAGCATTTATTTTTCCAATGTGTACTGAACCATTTTCAAACGAAAATCATCGCACATTATAAAATTTACGAAACCTCTCCCTTCTGATAAGAGAGGAGAAAAAATGTAAGACTATTCGAAATATTTTACTAAGCAAAATTTAGCATAATACACAATACTGAGCATGTAATTTACACTTGTTCACCGCGTACTAGGTACACCTTATTAGTTGGCAAGAACACGGATGTGAAATAACATCTTTCAACCTAATTAAGTGCTCAAACTCGAAGCTAGCATTATATTTTACTACAGTGTCGAGAACCATGAATATTCAGTAAGTGTATGCTGGGAACCTACCCAGTATCCAAACAAAATACTGAAAGTCACATTGCATATACGTGGATGTTCTTGCTTGATGATCCTCCTCTCTCTTGCATTGAGTAATTTATGGTGAGATCTCACTTATTTTAGCATATCAATTTTTTAGAGCAGGTTAAAAGCAATGAGTTATGTGTCTCATATTCATTCTGTGTGCTCAAACCTAATATAATACTATTTCATACATATTATTCATAAAATAAATACTTTTCCTAAGCTAACTTATTTTTTACAAAATTTCAGGTATTTTTTTACATAACTTCTAATAACAGAAATTCTTGATCATAAATTTTATACTCAAGATTCAAACGTCGTAACACCTACACGAGTTCCTTTTCAAGATTCAAACGTCGTAACACCTACACGAGTTCCTTTTCAAGATTACACACGAATTACCTGCATGATGACATTATGCATTAGTTACCTGCATGACGACATTTTACAAAAATTACCTGCATGACAACACTATGCAAGAATTACCTGCATGATGATATTATGCAAGAATTACCTGCATGACGACATTATGCAAGAATTACCTGCATGACGACATAATGCAAGAATTACATGCATGACATTATGCAGTCTACTATCATATAACGATTCAACTGGTGTCAGTGAGACATGCCTCCAGACCCTGCAATTGCACCATCGGTTTGGGCGAAGCGTGGTAGCGCGGACGTTCGCCGTGACGGCAGTGCGGTTGACGGCTACATTGATAGAGCGCCGCATGAACAGCGAAATGAAGACGGATTATAGGCTTGCACTAGCCAGAAGTGCTGTTGTGTAGCTCGCTATTAATGACTGACTATGAAATCACTCTCGCTGCTCGTGACATCCGCCCACCCAGACCTCTGACTCGTCGCTAGCCAGCGTCCCATGGTCGCCAGCTACCAGCACTCGTAAAACCTACTTAAATGCTATGCCAATTAAACAGGTATGCTGATTGAAAAACCAGTGAGTCATCAATTAATTATTCTGTTACAACATGGTGTCATCCCCATTTCCGCACAACTTTTTAAGCATGGACACACAACCATGGTGAAATGCTATCCTTTGTTTAGAAGCCAACGATTATTGATGCCTCACGACCAACCCCTTTCGTCACGCTTATCCCCGTGTAATGAAAGGGAAAAGAGAGCGCTCAGCTCACGCTTTATTACAAATACTTCTGACCGCAAAAGTGTCGTGTCATCACAGTTGGCACTCAAAGTTTAAGTACAGTGTTTAACGCAGTTGTGAATTTACAGGTAAGTTACTTGTTAAATGGGTCTGCAGCTAAGGTAAATAAGTGATAAATGTTTAGGTATTTAGAAACAGTAAAACCAATCGCTGCTCCTATAATGATACATTTCATAACGCAAAGCCAAGAGAAAGATAAGAGATGAGGAAGCTGTCTTGCGTTTTTAGGTAATACGAAAATCAAAGTTTCAGCCTTTGGTTGTTCTCTTCCTGCAAATAGCTAAGTCATTTTGTACATTGTTTTCACTCGATAAAGCATTCATTGAGATTTTCTGAGCAATCATGAATTTTCCATACTAACATAGAGTACTGACCAAGAAGAAGAACTGCAATAAAAACAAAGTGGCCACAATTTAAAGCTACAATCTAAGGCGTTACATACTATTTATTCGTTAAATCAAATTTAATATGGTTGCACATGCACAAAACCATTGAGCTATTGAAGGAAAGCGCATCCAATTCCCTGTTAGTGATTGAAAATATGAGCTGTGAAAATTTGACAATTTCAAGTAACTATCGTATGAAAAAAAAATATCGAACATGTAAATGATTCAAAATACACAGGAAATTAGTTACGAACATTATAGAAAAACAAACTAAACCAAAAACTCGCACCGCAGACTTTCAATCAAATCACACAATTGCAACTTCATATGGTTTACAGGCTAAGGAAAGCTTATGAATCGATTTGTTATGTATACACGATACTCGAAGAAAAAGTATCAAAGTTGTTCTAAAAT
Source organism: Trinorchestia longiramus (assembly GCA_006783055.1). Lineage (NCBI taxonomy): Eukaryota > Metazoa > Arthropoda > Malacostraca > Amphipoda > Talitridae > Trinorchestia > Trinorchestia longiramus. The sequence continues at coordinate 140,448 of VCRD01000670.1, read as the reverse complement.
AGCCTAACACATTCGAATAATGGACAACTTTCGTAAATGCTTTCGAATGTGTGTGGAAGGGAACTGCTTTCACTTGAGTGATTTAATTCTTGAAATCAAAAGAAACAAAATGACATTACATGCAAATTTCGAAAAAATAAACATTTTTCGATTTTTCCCTGATTTTGCTTTTATTAAACCGTATTATTTTGTCATACTCTGTATATTGTTGACTCGTAGAACACTTACTTACGCGAACTAAAAAGAAAGTAACACTTTACCCATGAGAAAAATCTGCTGCAGTGCTTTAGCGCATAAGAAAGTAGGAGATCATGAAGCAAATGCGTGAAATCCAGCGACCACAGTGCAGTTCACCAAGCAATCTGGGGCCCATAAAATCCTCCAAAAGAGGCAGGGGGCCCAACGCTCAGGGGTCTCATGCTGCCATGGCAATGGGCTCAGTCGTTAGGGACCTATTGACTCAGTTATATCAAACCATAAAGACATGGACGCCACTTTTCTTCGGGGACACGTCCTAGGGAGACGTGGTGTGAGGAAATGCGGCGACGACGTACGAAAGATAAATTGCAGCTCGTGTACTTCAGGGACTTTGTATCAATTAGTGGTGAGTCACACTATGACTGTGTTGAATGTTAGGTGGTATTTTATACTAGATAAACTTTTAGAGTCCAAAACATTTAATGGGGATATTTTTACATTACTTTGATAACAGTTTACTCGAGATCTTATCTCGAATATGAAGTTATAATGGATAAACTGTTTTACCTATGAATTGATAAAAAAAATAGTAATGATCACAATCGGTCTTAGCGCTTACGCTGCGAATTATATGAACTATACACGAGGGAAAAGATGAAATTACGACACTGATACTAGATAATAACTTTTTACGACAAAATAAACAGGATTTTTTCAAACTAACTACCAGCATGGACATGCTACGTACAATGTAAAGCGTGCTTCAAAAAGATCAGCAAAGGTGCAGTTTTGCAATGAAATATTCAACAAAAACTTGAAGTAGGAGCTTTGAAACTAAGGAGGGAAATGTATGCTCCCTGAACTGCATTCATGGGAGAGGAGGTAAGCTGACGATCTCTGCTCCTTTCAGTGCACTTCTGGATTTTTCGCTCCTCAGATGCACTTCTGGATTTTTCGCTCCTCAGAGGTAACCTCGGCTTCTCATTGCAGTATCAATACTTGCTGCAGAAAGTTGCTGTGGGTTCAGTTCTGTAGTTAGGTAGGTCTTATTTTATCCTTTTTCTGTACCGCTTTCTCTAACGTTGTTGAGTCAGGCGTTCCATGCAAGAGCGCCCCTGCACGAGCGTTTCCGTGAATTTGTCCGCCTACAAACACAGTTCATTCACAAATTTTTTACTTCTTGTTCGAGCGACCGCACAGTAATTAAAGTCCCTTGATGATTATTCGCTCGCGGGATTGAACATTTAGTTTATGTCCAGTAAGCTATGGGCAATTTCTTTATATATGGTAGCAAAAATATGGGCAAAAACTATTTTTAAATAAAAAATTTCCATTGCGGTGACGGAAAACCAAAAAAATTGATGATTAAAAATAAATCTATTATTTAACCTTCGCTCTTTTAAAAAACTCCTAAGCTGTCACGATTTTATTCAGAACACTTCTGTGCAAAATTTACAGAAAATATCAGATTAGAATATAGACCAAAGTTTCCTTTGAGCTTTAATACAATAAATAATTACCGCACCTTATTGTTACTAGTAACAATGTCACCTGTCATCATCTAAGAAGTGTTGGACATTTCGGTCACCTCTATGGAACACATCAACACTGCAACAATATATTGAAGTTTCCATTGTACACCTCTCAAACTTGAGTGTGTTGGTTTCAAATTAGGTCGTGCGGCAATGTTTCTTTCAATAGTTTTTTGTTGAACCTGGATCATGCGTAGCTGTGTTTTGGGCCAGCTTATGATCCTCGAACGCCGTGACTTGCATTTTTTATGAGCACTCGAGCTGTACTTGTATCGCCGGTGATGACATTTATGAGGAACACCATATAATTACATTTTGCTTAGTCAAAATTTAAGCATATTTTTTGAACATCTTCCACTATTTTTTATGAATTCGGCTCATAACTCGGTTTTCTCGAACTTATTATAATTTTTTCTTGGATATACCACATGGACGTGGGTTGTGTGAGGATAATGACCTTTTAGTACCAAGTTATGAAAGTTAAACACAGCTGGTGAGTAAATTCCTTGCGGGTCTGTGGAGGACATTTTTCCTGTTACGAGTATTTTGACAATCGCTTTATAGAAGAATATGTATTAGTAATTAAAAACATTTGTTCACATTTACACATGATTCTATACAAGTTTTAAGTGAGATATCGCCCAAATATTATTGCACAATTATGAACTGGCACCGATGAATTATGAACGAATTTCTTCCAACTGAAACTGAAGTACTTCCAAATAATTTCCAAATGACACATAATGATTTTTAACATTGAATCCGAAGTCTATGTTTATAAAATAATGACGTTATATTAGTACACTAGTCGGTATAAATGATCTTGCATTAAAATTGGCTAGAAAACAAGTCACATAGGCAAGGCTTAACCGTGTTTTCAGAGTTTATCTTGATTGTGAGGCTATGAATGGAAAATGCCCGAGTCACATGCCTAACTATGAGAGTTACTTAAACGATCGATATCGAAATTCGCAACACGCCTCTCAGCGAAAGATGTGAAAAAATCTGTTGATGCAAAGGCATGAAAAAATCTGTTGATACAAAGGCATGAAAAAATCTGTTGATGCAAAGGCATGAAAAAGAGCTGTTGATGCAAAGGCATGAAAAAGAGCTGTTGATGCAAAGGCATGAAAAAGAGCTGTTGATGCAAAGGCATGAAAAAGAGC
>VCRD01000670.1:96869-137469 GCA_006783055.1 Trinorchestia longiramus | reverse complement strand
ATGCAAAAGCATGAAAAAAGCTGTTGATGCAAAAGCATGAAAAAAGCTGTTGATGCTAAAGCATGAAAAAAGCTGTTGATGCTAAAGCATGTAAAAAGCTGTTGATGCTAAAGCATGTAAAAAGCTGTTGATGCTAAAGCATGTAAAAAGCTGTTGATGCTAAAGCATGTAAAAAGCTGTTGATGCTAAAGCATGAAAAAAGCTGTTGATGCTAAAGCATGTAAAAAGCTGTTGATGCTAAAGCATGAAAAAAGCTGTTGATGCTAAAGCATGTAAAAAGCTGTTGATGCTAAAGCATGAAAAAAGCTGTTGATGCTAAAGCATGAAAAAAGCTGTTGCTAAAGCATGAAAAAAGCTAATTCAAAGACACGTCAGGACTGGCACTGACTTCTAGTGAGTGATAAAGTCGATAAATCATATGTACACTAGGTCTACACTAGGTATTTAACTATCAATTAGCAAAGTGCGCTCAACGTTAATATTGGAAATAAATATCCAGTATATATCGTTTTTAAAAATATTTATCAACTCTCGGCATTGACAATTTGTAAGACCTTATAAGAAAGTGCTCCCTATTAAGATCTCGATTCCTGCACTATTTTATTTTAAAAAGTTTCTCGCACTATTTTGTCTTAGTAGACAAAAATAATTTTTTCAGAAACTCAAATTAGTGACACGAAACTGAAACGCTTATTTTCACACTTGAGCCATGCAAATTTCCTAGACATTTCAGGAAAAGCATCACTTTAAAAGTACAAAGTTCAGTTTAATATCTATAGATACATCGTAGTTAAGATCTAGGTAGAATAGAACCGATAAGTTAACTTGAATTTCCCTTGACTTAAGAAAAGATAGAGTTACATTGAACCAGTACCTAAAACTATGTTTTAACAGACTATGCAAGATTTGTCCAACTTAGTTCAGATGCCGAATTAAGGTGCCAACGAGCTTCTGTGGTCAGCCAAATGATTATCACCGAAACAAAATTTTAAATTTTCGGGAAACGCGCCATCCAAAACAGGGATATCTTGAAATTCTCAATGGCGATTTAAAACACTCGTCTTGCATACTGTAATGTAAGTAAATTAATGCACACGTTCAGACAAAGCAGAATTTTTGTAACATTACGATCTAATTTGCATGGTTGAGTGTAAGCATCCGCCAGTGTAAGCGGGCGGTTACGTGCGCGTTCCAGCGGAAGTGAGCTCCAACTTATCCCTCCCGACGCAGCCTATGGACCAGAGACGAAAAAAAACTTACTCATAACTCTTAGCTTAAAGTGAAGGCCATGAGTCGCCTTTGTGTGTACACACTCCGGCCTTTGTTGAGAGGGGACTGCGGCAGGAACGAGTCTCCTCAATTGGCCATAAGTGCACTGTCATCGAGGACATGCGGCGTCAACTAATAAAATCTCAAGCCCTAAAGAGTCAATAACTCAGAACAAGCCTCCCATTTTGCGGCAGTGAACAAAAAATTAATGAGATGGAAGAAAGTTTTGGGATTAGAATAACGAGCAAGGATTGACGGCTGGTGAAGTGGGAGTTTTCAAGACAAATTATGCGTGCGGATCAGATCTGGATTTGAGGAGCATCGTCTGATGCTTTAACACGTTTGTTGCGATTGCCTTATTGGTGTAAAACTTCACTTTGTACGCATAGTCACTAGAAGGATCTGAAAAAATTACAGAACCTAACCTAAGTGACCCACCGGTGGGTCGCATCGCAACGAACGTGTTAACACAATCGAGGATAAATAAAATCAATCATGCTCAGAAATATCAGTGGAAAAATATACTCGCCTCAAATTCGTACCCTATAAAAAGCTTTTATTTGAGGGCTATACCAATCTGCAAGGACGAGAGGTCACTGTCGGTTATTTATTATTATTTTTACTAGAAAAAATCAGGATTGGGTCTGAGAAGTCGAAAACTATTCTGAGAATCAATGCAATGGAATATTATGCGTCTATCCAAAGTGTTTTGAGAAGATTAGTATGAGGCACAAAGAGACGAAACATTGAAGAATGTTCTAGTTAGAATTAACATCAAAACTTAGCGTCGGGCATGGATTAAAAAATTAACGAAATAACTAAAATAAAAATTTAAAATCATGGAATACTTTTTTCACCTAAGATGATGATTTTAGACATTGAGTTTTGCAACTTAAGTTATCCATGGGAATTAGGCAATCGATCCAAGAAATTGCCTTTTCGAACGACGGCTCAATGAACATATCCATACATATTCTTTTCTATATATTACGAATTAAATCGACGTAAACAAATACATCGACAGCAGATCAGTTTAAAACAACAGCAACAACAGCAGATTTATGAAAAATATTCTCTGGCAATAATTATGTGAGATCCTTTATTAGCTTGGTCGACTGGTGACCGAATCTGCTTGCGAGCGGAAAGACCCGGGTTCGAATCCCGCTGCCGACATGGTTGACGCGGCTAGAAATACGGCATGGGACTTGGGTAAACAACCGAATAATTATCGAAGTAATTATCCGACCCAAGAATGGGCCAGAAGGTTCGTTCCTATCTACTTTAGAATTGCATAAGTGATCGCATTTGTGGGATAAAAATATTCATTGATAACCGAAACCTCGCTCAATTATAAGCCGTTTGCTAAATGTTCAGGTGCAGTTTTAACTGAAAAATATTTGTCAAATTCGCAGTGTTGTCACGAGTCCCGCACAACATTGTGGCGTTTTTATTATGCATAACAATTTTTTTTCCTTCGTTCCTGAAACATAGGAAATTTTCGAAAGTTTAGATTAGATCACAGATTAAGATAGAAGAAAAAACAAAGAGCTAGTATCAATCGTTACAACAAAAACTCACCAAAAATTTCTCAGCAAGTAATTTCAGATACATAACTTGGAGTTTATTGCGTCGAGAACGCATCAAGAATTCTCGAACAAGAGGTCAGTAACTTAACTTACGGATACCCTGAAAACAAAAGATGAACCCTGAACTCTAAATCCTAAACTAACAGAAAGACAAAACATCACTAAATCTGTTGACTGTTCTAGTCACCCTCGAGAGACTTCTATTTTTTTTATAACCAAAGAGGTCACGGAAGTTCACAACTCTAAAGTACAATTTTATTAGCAACGAACATTTGCGTTTCAGAACCGATAAAAAGTTAGCAGGCAAGGTTAGAATGATCAAAATAACAGACTGCGCAATCTATCCAGGAGTATACCTTTTGCCGCATGCAGAAGGATTTGGGAACTAATGCCAATCTACATCAGAATATCGATAAGTTAGTAAATTCAAAACCATCCTTTACAATAGCTAAAGTATGACCATCGCTTAAATAAAATTAGTGCAAACAACTATAAGAATTCAAAATTTCATTATCTCGGTCGTCAAAGTTCATAATAGGCAGTAAAATGAGGTAACGAACGCATCCTATGGAGAATAAGGTGAAGTGAGATGAACGCAACAAACGAGGACACTAGATGCATGAGTGTTATTGTTCCTCACATTTTGATCGTCCTTCCGCGGCAAAAAATTATCCCTAAAAATACGTAAATTGCTCTGGCGCAGAAATTTAACATTAAATAAATAATGCAGTTCGTAGCTTCATTACATAACACGAACATAAAACAGGAAATAAGTTAATCATTAAATATGGTATAATATATTATTTTGGCACTCTTGAACAAAATAATGCACACACCATGAAGCTTCGGTATGTGTGGAAGTCAGGTACAAGCTACATGAATGGACCAGTAGAGCAACTGTAAGACATCTTAGTAAAGCTGTAGGATGTGAGACAGTACAACATCATGTAGCTTAAGCAGGAATGGAAAAACATTAAAAATAATACAGTGTACTAACAAGAAGAAACTGCACCAGTGTTATAAAATGTAATACAGTAACCGAAAATGTAACTTGCATATACTGAAGTGAACGATTCAAATGTACATACGTAGCTGCCAAACAAGGTTAAAAATAATGATACGCACTAGTACACCCATCATCGATGAACTACTGGCACAGAAATGTAGAAACGCGACGTAAAATATACTGGAGTACTCATAACACAACGTAACAATTGAAAAGATTTATTGTTAATTAATTCATTCTTTCACCCAATTCCAATTTTTTTCTGTACCATCGTCAGTTAAAAAATGTCGTCCTTCAATGTTAATGTATGTTCAGTATTGTTATAATGTTTCGCTACTAACGGTACGTTTAACTTTCTCTTTCAGATCAATAAATAACTTCTACTACTTTCAAGATGGTTACTAGAGAATGTAAAAACTCTGCAGATACATTTTTTTTGTGTGTGTGCGATTATATTGGAAAAAGTATTTGGCAGGTGTTGCTCCACAATCGAAATAAATATTCTTCTTTGGCTCTTTCACGCTCTATACAGAAGATAGAAAATTACAATAACGTCAAAGAACTTCTCGACCAAATAAGTTTCTCTGAATTCAAGTGGGACATTGATCCCCACCGGTGGAACTGCAGCTAGGAACGTAAAATATTCTAAAACACCCTCAACAAAGTCTTAATACCCCGATTCTATATCAAACTCAGATTAATAAAACAGATCGTAAGGGTCGGTGATTTTGGAAGCGAAGCATTCCAAAAAAATTCGTCTATGTATTTCCAAAGCAATCTGAGGCTAAGATCGAGGGCGGCATATCTGTTGGGCCCCAAGTAAAGGTAATGTTAGATTCGACGAAGCTGGAAAGAGCGTTGACAAGAGTTGAAAAAGAAACTTTATGTGTATTTCGTGACCTAGTTCGCAGATTCCGTACAAAATCACAACGATCCCAATGATTAACACCTGGTAGCAAAGTTATTAGAAACTAAGAAAATGGGTTGTCGTATGACCATAAAGGTTCATTTTTTTTGTACTGTCACCAAGATTTTTTTTCCCCGAAAACTTGGGTGATGTCATTCAGGAGTATGGTGAGAGATTTCATCAGGTCATCGCAACAATGGAAAAAAGATACGAAGGACGATGGGATACTGCAATGATGGGAGACTATATATGGTCTTAAGTCAGAAGATATGAAGGTACATATATTCTCAAGAAAATTTTGATCGTTAAAGAATTTCTAATCTTAAAAAAAGAGTTATCAACGGATTTACAGTGCAGAGTTTTCTTATTCCTTTTTGTTTTAACAAATATTATACTTCCTAAATACCTTCCAATACATGAAAATGTACAAAATGTTATGTTATTATCCTTCCATACTAAAATAGGTTGAACCAACAAAGTGATATAGAGAAAAGTTGCATACGTAACGAGGAAATATGAAATTAAGAATGAATTGATAACTATCGATTTTGCGTCAAAACTAGCGTGATGTTTTGATTAAGTGACAAGAACTGTATGCATGAACGTTAAAAAATACGAAAAACCAAGACGTGTGTTACACTGTGTAATCCATGTGCACGACGTAATACATTCTAGTTTACCTAATTTCGATGTACTACATGACAAAGAAATGCACGCAGAAGCACGACGTAATAAATTCTAGTTTACCTATCATCGTTATGTTATGAGCACAAAAAGTAAGGCATACAAGAGAACGATGTAATACATATTAGTTTATCTATCATCGATGTGTTACGCACACAGAAAGAAAAGGCAGGCAGAAAAGAAAGAGAAGGAGTAGGCACCCACAGCGGTCCGGCTGGCGCGCCTTATGCAGTAGGCGGCGCGGTGCCCTGGGGAGTCGGCCGGTCCAGATTATAACTTTGAGGAGACGAGGGGGCGGTGCCCCTGCGCTCAACATAGCGATTTATGGCAGCTCTGCAAACAAGTTCACCACTCACACTTTTATATGGCGACCGAAGCAGCATTACATGGAAATTAAGCAGTAAAAGAATGCATGATTTACAGACGAATGAGAGTATTTCTAGACTTACCCTGAAATTTTGTGGCCGAAGTCGAGAACTTTACTCGAAAATTGAAACAGTTGTTACAAGACGAAATCGCAATTATGATTTATGTATTCGTTTTTATGGGACATAATTATTAGTGTTTCAGGAGTATAATGTTTCCTGTCAGAGTGAAGAATATTTATCGCACTTCACTTCCATTGAATACAATACTGAATAATGTTCGAAGAGTAAAACATGACCCGTGTAGTCCATACGGATATGCAGAGTTTCCTTTAGCACATGGTCTTCATGAACTGTTCGCTCATTTGTTGCATTGAATCATGACAATGGAAGGTAAAAATAAAGGGTAAAGAAGCAGAGCAGTCATGGTTGTGCACTATAATCATCGTCAGCCTCACGGACACCTCTGTGCGGCTGTCAATTAGGCGTTCCAAATGCTCTGTTTTATACCGGTGTTTGCAGAGCGACGAAAGGTGTTCGTACAGAGGTGCATGTATGGAAGCGTCTGAGCCATTACAAGAGAAAAATAACGCATTATTTTAATCGTAGATTTAACACTTAGACTGCGATGTGTACCATAGATGGTACACGGGACCTTGTTATACATTTTCACTAATTTGGGAGTCGTGGTCAATGTGTTAAAGCAAAACGAAGGAGTAGAGATACAAAAGAGAGGGTAACAATAGTTACAGAGCAGGTCAGAGAAAGAGAGAGTATGTAGATAGCTGATAAAGGCAGACAGTAAATAAGTTTAGACAGGCTTTTAAAAAAGAAATTGACCGGCGTAAAAGAAGCAGTAAGCGTAAAATTATACATGTTATCCAGGAAGGCGTAGCGACTATTGACTAGTTGACTTCTCGCGCAGTTTTGGTCGTATTACACAGTTGGAAGTCACACACCCTCACTATAATTACGCGTAAACGAAGCAGCTATGCTTCATTGTTGTCCGACATCACCTCGGGGAACGAAGACTCCGTTTGAATTTACGGTGCGTTTTTTGTAGCATAGCAATGAACGCATATCAAGTAAAGAAGAATGTGTTTCCTTTACTGAGAGCAGGTGCTATGAATGGGTAGAGGAGGTTGAACAGCCGTTAACAGGAGAGCAAGACACCTTCTTTGACTTTGAGAGGTGAGACCCTCTGTACTACGACATGCAAATCAATGCCGAACAAAAAGTTGGTTTTGAAGAGAAGAAACTTGTCGGCTGACAGTGCAATAATGCTGTTCACTCAATCTTAAATAAAGGAAATTAAATCTTTAGAAACGTAATAACTTTAAAAAATACTTGCTCGCATGAATCAAGCCTATACTTCGCTATAGAAACACGAATAAAATCGTCAAGTTCGAATAAGTTTTACCCTGAACAGGCGCTATTTATACTTCTTACATAAAAAATACAGCATATGTTTGAAGACTTGTGGAGGCGTTAATCGTCATCTATTAATGATACCATTTTCTGTGAAGGCAACATCACATCTTTACACAACGGCTGGAATTAAATTCATAAACAGAAGAATTTCCCGCCATAAATTAAAAGTTCGCACCTATGAGAAGTTTGCACAATGAGTTAGCAAGATTATAAAGAAAAATAGGCATAATTATTTAAACCGCACATTATATGATATTGCTCTGAATAACAGAATTGCTAGGTAATGAGAATAAAACAGTGTCGTACAAATTTACCACCTTCACGTTAAGTACACACGATCCATTAGTCAAACAAGATGTTAACGCCATCGTATTTGTGCACGGATATGTTGAGAGTAAAACTTAGTCTACGGCTCAAAGTTTCAGATTTCGCTCTTAGTGTTCAGGAGCGTAGCTGTAAAAAAGACGAGGACACCTGTTGTGAGACCATAAACTCGAAGTACAATTCGTGTTAAGTATTTTAATGCAAACTTTATCAACACGTAGAAAGACAGATTAAGGAATGACAATTCAAGTAGATAAAATGAAAGCATTGTCATTCTTTTTATGAACAGGAGTCGTTTATATCCTGTAAATAGAAACTAAAGGAAACAGACACATGCTATTAAGAATAAGCTAATAACGTTCATATGTTCAAGAAGTGAATGGCATCTTTGATATGAAACAACAGAAATTATGTTAACTTAATCATGATATCTTAACATGATCTTAAATAAAATTAATTTTGTTAAAAGAAAAAGTTCAACACTACAGCGATGACAAAGTAGAGAGTAAACAATTGGATAAAAAGCTAAAAATATCTTAAGCCTTCAACTGAACATTTCTTCCTGTTCTTGCCACGATGATCTAACTTAGATTCTTGTTACTGAAAATTGTTCTGCAACAGTTCTTGTTTGAGAACCAACGATGCCATAACCAGTGGCTGCTGGGTGACTATGATATACGTTATTGTACAGACTGATTTTACACAATTTCGCAAGATAAGTCGAAATTGATTTACATCTTCACAAGAATAAGTGAGCTGCCATCGTGCATAGAGTTGCGCCACTTGGCCAGTGTGAGGTCGGATCACATTGCTGGTTAAGAGGATCACTCTGCAGCGTGATACCGAACACCCAGCGAGACCAGACTACGCAGCTACCAATACCTTTGGCCTTGATAACGAGCAAATACTACTTTCAAGCGACGACATCCAACAAAGATAGGTGGAGGGGAAGATAAACTAATATAATTTTTCACCCAGGTACTTATGACAACGTTCAAATATTAATTTAGGAAAATAAAGCCAGTTGTCAGGATATTGTTCTCAATAGCTCACGATTTTTATCCGCAAGGAATGCGAAATAGTTCCAGAAAAAAAGGTAAAACGAGTTGAAAATCGAAAAGATTTTATTGAATGGTCTCAACTGTAATTTATGAAACCGTGAATACCTTTTATTTGTAACGAAATGACCCTTATACCTTTAAACGGAAAAATTGGGAGAGTGTTTGAACTTTCGGAAAAGGAGCCCACGAGTTTTGCATAAATTTATTCCAGTTTCGGCGATAACTTCTATAAAATTGTGAGTGGTATACTTCGTTTGAGACAGCTCTTTTTTAGGAAGCCCATTTAAGGAGAGAAACATGAATGACGGTGAAATTCACGAGTGGCAGCAGGTATAGTCAGAGATCCTTGTTAGCTGCCAAATAAAAGAAAAAACGCGATCAAAAGAAATCAATTTACGTGATGCGTTAGACACATGATTCTGGCAGGGGTCGCTCTAGAAGGATGTGATCACTTTGAAGAAAAAGAGAGAGCAGTTCATGTCTCATACAAACCATCATGAGAGGCCGGACGTGGTGGGCGAGAGAATCACCAGCAAGAAGGGCCCAAATAAGGCCAAGAATGAGTCTAGGCCGAGATGTGAACACGACTCTATAAAGCCCAGTGATGCATCTCGTAGCCTCGTCTCACTCCTGGAACTGTAGTCCATAGTGTCTGTACTAGCAGCACTGTGTAAATTAGCCGAAGCTGAACTCTGTGTCCTTCCCTCGCGCGACAAAGATAAATGGTTGCAGATCGCACCTGATAATGCAAAGCACGAGAGACCTGGACGCGAGAAGGTGTTCAACACGATGGTGGTGCAGAGACAAAAGATTTACAAGATTTAAGTCGATATCGTCAAGCTCAAAGACCACGGAGGGGCAAGGGAGACACAGCAAGTCATGCATCATCACCTACTGCGGGAGACCGCGTTCTCAATCTTCTTCACGGACACAACGAAACAATTGTAAGCAGTTTATTCAGCACGTTATATTTACTTCAAAATAATTCAATCACTTGAGTAATTATTACAAAAATTTTATTCATTGCGACACTTCTACATAACAGAAAATATCTCATGCACACAAGACATACATGAAGGCGCGAAAACAATCAAAGGTCTTAAGAAGACACTCTCTTTAACCGAAGGCAGTTTGACAGCATTGGGAGACAAATGAGGTCGGCAGGGCACGCAATTCCCTAAAATCGAATCATTGATGGAGTTTTCGTGTGAGCCCGTAACTCGTGGGAAACTAGTTTGTCCGATTATGAATAAGGCTTTTTATCAAGGCACGACTGGAGATTTTGAACGCGCAGTCGCAGGAATGAGATCAAGTCACGATCGTAACTTTTGCACCGCTCCGTTCTCGCTTGGTCAAGCACACGTGTGAAGTAAGAAATAAGTTCCCATCGGTATAGCCCCTAATTTCCTGAACCTCTATTTCAGGGAACATCCTTTTCCCGAGATTTTTGCATTCCTGTATTAAATATGAGCGATGTAAAAACCACGTCTTTTACTTCAAGAGCACAGGAGCAAAAAATAAAATACACACACCGGGATTCAACTGTATAAGTTCCTGAAGTGTGTGACAGCAATTTGTCCCTTGAAACTAATTACTTGCAAAAATACACTATTTTGAATGCACATACATGACTAGACCCACAAATTTTCCAATGCACGAGATTTTGAATGCTGCAAATAATCAAATGAATGTACTTCGTATCCTAAATTTATCGAGCTAAATTATGTAATTTCGAAAAAGCAAGACCTTCCCAGCAATGCCACATTAATAGGTGAAGCAATAATTGGCATATTGTAAAACAGACGTTAATCACAGCTGGAAAAAGCCTTTTAGTCACATCGTACATATTTTGCCGCGTTGATATATGAACGGACGCTATGAAGCGTGCGACCGTACAACACACAACGACACGGTTTTCAAGAAAGCAAATTTTCACGGGGACGCTCCTAGAAGAGATTTACGTCAGCCGAGCACATGCGCACAAACGAATTACACTCAAGTGAGACGAGCGTGGCGTATGAAACGTGTACGACGACTGGACAGGCGTTATGCTGAGAGTCCTGAGTGGGAAAAGCTGTGTTTATTTACCCCTTACCTCACTAATGATAATTTCTATCTTTATTCATGAAACAAGAGTACTAGATCTCGCTGATGTCAATATAACCTTACTCCATTGATGAACATCAATGAAATTCATGCTATTGAATGGTATTTTCTGCCAAAATACTTGTAATCATCATGCATAAAACCAGCGTACGAACCTCGGCAGCTTTCTATCTTGGACGTTCAAGATAGTAAGGACCTTCAAAAGCTACCAAATAATGAAGCTGTCCGATTTCACACACTAAGTAAAACACCGTTCATATGGTAACTTCAGTAAAAACTTTGTCTTCGTCTAAAAGAAATATAAAAGGAAACAGCTTGATATTACTACCTAAAGTGTACTGTACTAAAATAGACGTCAAGTTCATATCTAACATAGAAGGTAGCATTGACTTTGAAAATTTATATACAATGCTTAATTGTCGGTTCTCAGATTTTTTAACGTCAGTATTTCAAGTGGCTGTCATCAATGTGTGTGCTTGTAGCGTAACTTGTTTTTAGCTGAACTCAACCTGCAGACGTCATAGACACGTGAAATATAGGCCAGTATACCAATCACTGAGCTGTTGGCATTATAAATTGCAAGGCTCTTGAAAACGGAGTGGAGCCTGAGAGTGAATAAATAAAAGTCGTGGAACATAACGAACAACAGTTGAAGAAAGATGAGGCATGTTCGGTCCAATGCTTGTGAAGTTCTCCTCTTGGAGTCGAACAAAGTGTTGAGGACCCAAATATGCCAACAAAGGGCTATCAGGTCGTTATTTTTATCCCTGGAGTCTGGCGGCCAAAAAAGGTTAATAGGAATCGTTTGGAGGGCCAGGAATACAGGAGCTATTCTGGGGCCACCGCGGTTGAGGCTATCATCATATGACTCACCGCACGGGCGGCGGATGGAGAACAAAACGCCGCAGCATTAATCAGGGAACCCCTAGTAGATCCTTTGATCCAAGACCATCCCTTGTATAATATAGCCTTAACAAAATTATGGCTGATTTAATCCATGAAATTGCTCGTTACTATGACTCACTTCGGATTTTGCTGTTAGAAGTCACTTAATTTTCAATTTACTTTTGTGTTATCTAGTATCCGTTTCCTTGTTTAAACACGCTCAAACAAGACCTCTAGAAGTCAATTTTATGTAGAAGTTAACTTGTTTTAATAAAGTTTAAAGGAGAGGAGAAAATACTCTTCAACAGAGTTGTTTGAATTCAGGGGGAAAAAATAAAAATTTACTTAGAAATTATTTTTCCCGTTCTATCGAGCGTCTGACCGTGAAACTTTTTCTCATAAAATACTCAAGTTGTTCCCGGTACCAAGCGGCTGAACCGTCGCGAATAATTTAGCAGCTGAGTGTTGAAGCAAGAGCGCCTCTAGCCGAGCCTGCCTGAGTCCATCACGCACGAGTCCTGTCGACACTAGCAGAGATAGCGCACCTCATGTGAGGTCTCAACACCTGCGCACGGCCCCAAGCTTGCAGCGTTCGAGTCGTTCCTCGCGCAAGAATGCGTGTTACACGAGCCGCAAGAAATCGAGGCAGATCAGCGCAGGCTTTGATTGAGCAGCGTCCAGATAATGCCAACTCTTCAGGACACGCATACTGTACGCGCATTCTTAGCCGTTTCCTTCCAGACTCGTCCTCGAGCTCATAAATTAGTTAAAATATGGCAACATCCTCTCGAATATTGCTTTAAAACTTGTGACGTGATGGCTCTATGACTACAGAGTGTTTGACTTCATGAAAAAACTCTGACAGTAAAATGATGCATTTATGTTCAGAAATAATAAGTCACAGTGCACACGTCCAAACCTCATGGGAAATTCATACATGTCAAACGTTCAAATATATCGTGTTAAAATTATGATCGGCTTCAAGATAAAATGAGACGACGAGTGGTTGTGACTCAGGAAAACGCTTGTTCAAATCACGAATGTTTTGACAGCAACGAGTTTTTTTTGCCCAGTTGGCGACAGAAATACCAAGCAACAAAAATAGCCGAAACAGCACTAACTTAAAAACTCGTTACGTACAAAGTAACGATGACATTAAACAACCATATTGAGGGAGTTTTCTTCATCAAGCCTGCAGTAGTCCCCGTGACTCAGAGCAAAATTATGAATAGCATTCACGCCACAGGACGATGGGAAATAATTAAGCGGTGGCTTAATCACCCTCAGGATTGAGTCATAATGATCGATAGAGCCCCAGACTGAGCTTCAGGAGTGCATGACTAATCTGAGTCGGTATGAGTAATAAGGATAGTAATTATTTGCTAAGAAACAATGCCAACGCAAAGAAGCCTTGGTACTAGTCGCAGAGATCGATTACAGACATGAAAATCGATTATATTTATGTAAATCGATTCAGTTTACTCTTAAAAGTTACAATAAAAAATTCAAGTTAATGCATCCACGGAGTCATAATCAGAGTTTTCAGTGAAAATTTACTGCAATGTGGGTAAAAAGTAAAATAATTTTATTAACATAACTGCATCAGGTGTTTCAATTATTTTAGCCCCTGTCGATAGAACTCGCAAAATGAAAGTTTACGTATTCTTTAGCTTTACCTTTATTTAATATGTCCCCATTGCAAAAATTTCATTATTTAAAATTTTTCCTATTTTTAAAAACTTTTGTGAAATTTTTAAATCGACATCCATATATCAACGTGACCTACCATAATTATACGGATGCAGTCAACAAAGTAGACAAGTGATATCATTCATTATAAACTTGAACAGCACATTAAATCACATCAGTTGAAAATTCAGTTTAACAGTTTCAAACACGTAAAAACCGTAAATGAAAACTTGACATAATGGCAATTTTTGACATTGTAGCTGTCGTTAAGGAAGGCAATTCTTCTTTAAACAATTTCACATCGCGTGCCTACATGTAGCTTCATCTAGCGATTGAGGTCACTCAGTAGGTTGTTCAAGGCGAAATGGAACATCACGTTACCAGTTATTATCTTCAAGAAATATTAGGAAATTGTTACTCAAAAATGATTTAAGTACAATAAACAGATATGATGAGTAAAAGTAACTAAATAGATGAAATTCATATGAAAATCAATATGATGCTAACTTTACGAAATGTTCGATATTAAATATTTAACATAGAAGTATATTTATTTTCTTAGGACAAACAATATCGTTTACAGAGACCTGATTAAGCCCAGTTCATCAAATGAAACAAACAATTTTATGTTTGATCATCGGTGTATTTTGTAAAGTCCCAACACTCGGCTGAGTCTTGTGTGTGGATCCAGCGAGCCTTGCAGCAAAAACTATGTCCTGCATGTGCAGCTCACAAATCCATCGCGTGCCAAAAATCACTTTCAGAAATTCGAGAGAAGTGTTGCTTTATATAAACAAAGTCATCACTCCACGAATGTTCTGTGCAGCTACATTCCATGAGACTCGTTCACGATATCAATCATCACCATAAAAAAGCAATATGTTTATAATGAAGATGTTTCCCACATCCAATCAGCGGAGCCTGTTTTTTCGACAAGCAAGTTAGCGTGTGGCCTCCCATCAGCGAATAGCGTCGGCCTCTTTGCCCCGAGCGCAGCAGACTGATGCTCACCAGGGTCATTACGGAGACCTAGAGCCCAGTATACACTCATTAAAACTTAACATCACTTAACTCGCCCCTTTAATTTGAAGCACGAATTCGCTGTGGAATTAAATATAAAATGCGCCTCGTACCGTGACTAGAAATCGTTTAAGTTTAAACGTAGCTCACGAGTCAGCACAACAGCTGCAGCTCAGCCAGACCAGCTGCAGTTCATCCCAAAATATTTGACACGTGAATTCGAAGTTCATCCTGAACCTGGATGTGAATATTATATTTCATGGTCGGATGCAGCTCAGCCTCACGACTTGACATTGAAATTATAGTAAACGAGATCCTTGTATGGCAAGCGTGTAGACGACTGCAGCGATGCATAATTTAGAAAGCAGGTGAGAGGACGTCGAGATGTCGTGTTGCTCAGTCTTCTCCCTAAACATGTACCTGTGCTGGTGACACGAGTCCGTGTCTAACAAGGCATGAGGGAAAACTGTAGAAACCGCGAGTTGGTCACGTTATACTAAATCTTTTGGCGAATCTCTGCATCAGAATAAGCGATTGGTCAACAGTAAGAACGTTAAGCGGTAAAAAATTATCAACGTGTTTGATCTTGATTTCACGTAAAGCAGTCCATTATTTTATGGGATAAATATATTGGCAGAAACAATAGACAGATGACAGACCTAACTTAAAGCCGGATTGCAGTTGTGTTTCTGGAAAGGGCGTCAAGGCGACTGTGTGACCCTAAAGGATGGTGGCCCTTGACCCGAATGGAGACCTGATTCTAGGGGCATCTCGATACAGAGGAGGTTGTAAACATGATACCGCCTGGTTCAGACGATACAAGACTCCATCAAAAAGGAGATGGTGGGTCATAAACATACGAGCTACTCAAGTAATGGATTGTTTTCACGCCTGCTCTGCTTGCTTCCTCGACCCACAGCACCTCGCATGATGCTCGTAAGATGCTATCACTGAACTGCAGCTCCACAAACAGACGCAGTGAGCACAGCTCGCAAGAAAGACACAACGCTCTTGCGAGACTGAGCGCGAGTGTCTACTTAGTAGACGTCATTTGAAGAAGTAGACGAATAACCGCCCATGCACACCGAAGCAGAAACATATGTACCTGCCCTATCGTCAAGGCCTACGCCTATTGGCGCTCATCTACATGTAATAAAGAACACCGCAAGAGAACAGCTACTCCGCCTTTGCCATGATATGCTTTATGGATTCATGATCCATTTGAGAGCACAGTGCCCAAACAGTACTGATGAATTACACAACTTGCAACACAAACTTCAACCTGAACAATTTCTGGTACGGCATAATTAGGATTTTACTCGTCTTCCCAACGAATGATAATATAGAGGGTGAACGAAGCTATGCGATATAAATATCATGGGAGCGTATCCTTTCCTGTATATAAAAAAAGTACTAAGTGAGGAGTTATTCTTTACGAAGGACCTGTGACATGAAAATTTACATTACCAAGACAATTTTTACTTTGACATATGACCATGTTCTTGTTTAATGACCAAATTTCCCTTAAACTCATTTTTAAACATAAGAGAACTTGCCAACTTGCATGGGTAGTAAAGTTACAACGCTTCAGAGGCACAAAAGTTTTTAGCTTCGTGATCCCAGAGTGTGATTGCAGGAGGTAGTCTGTTGTTTAATGAAGAATACCAGTCAACAATAAAAATAAGTTCGACGCACAAAGAATTTAAAGCAAAAGCGAAACTGTTGCAATTGTATGGGGGGCCCAAAAGTTACTTTATAATTTTGAGCATTTAATACACGAATACCATGAAAGATTTAAAGTTCTAATAAATTGCGATTGAAACAAGAATACTGAGTTTTTTATGTACAAACAGACTGACCATAATAAGAATTGCTCATTCAAATAATATACTTTAGAAACCTCTAAAAACGGCTAAATACACAGCTGAAAAGAGAGCAGCAACTGTGGAATGTCATTTTGAAAACAATGCATCATCAGTTGAAGTATGGAAAAGTTTCATGAGAAAATTAAAAACGAGTTCATCTAAACTCTGTGTTCTTGCTTTGGCAGCATAGTTTAGACTGACAGGATCTGTTTGCTGACAAAGGTCGAACTGGAAAACCAAAGTCATCCCGCAGTGAAGAAGCTGTTCAGTGTGCGAGTTTTAGTGTTACCGAACATTACACAACATCCACGAGGAAACGTAGGAATCAATTGGGGCTACCGTAATTATACGTCACTACAGCACATACTAACCAACGACGTGAAATTAAATTCATTTATAATTTAACTTGTACTCAAGTTACGGGTTACCGACTATCAGAAAAGAGAAGAGTTTTCACGTTTTTTATTGGATCATTAAAAATTATCATCATTATTATTATTATAAGTTTTAAGTACAACCCTTTTCAAAATTTTGTACGTTAAAACTCAGTATATTTTCAGCTGCAATTTACTATAAAATTGTGTCTTTCATAGTGCTTGGGTAATAAACACTGAAAATGGTGAAGTAACTCATAGGCTACCCTATTTATACTTCAAATAGAAAGATATTTTTTCTATTTAAAGTACAAAATATAGGGTAGTCCATAAATTATAAACAACTATTTCACTTATAAACTACTATCATATTTGCACTCCCAACGACAGGCTAGGAGCATGTAGTAAAATAGGTATAAAACAATACAATAACCACCTCTCCCTCCACCTGTTCCTTCCGAAGTGCTGGGTGTCAGCACAAGACAACCTTCTTTTACGAGCGTGTCCTAGTTTTGGCAGCAGCGTCAATGAAAAGTACTAGAGTAATTTTGACGTTTTATTGAGAGCCTAAGAACTGGAAAACTGCAAGAAAAAACGGACAGGGAAGCAACGCCCATTCTTTCCATAGCCGTGCAGCTCTACACGAGAACAGCAATGCCCAGCGACAGGAGTTGCTATTTTTCTCGTGCAAATGTAAGTTTGCAGCATAATTCTTTTTAAATCAGAGGCTTACGATATCGAAAATTCAACACTAAAAATAAAAAATAATATCTTTATATGGAGTAATATTTGAAAAATTACAGTCAGGAAATTAAGAGGTATCTAATCACATAAAATGAGCATAATTTGTGAAGATAGTAGAGAAGTGATACGATTCTCCTTTGTTTCTTCACACATTTCGAGGGGATACGGTATTATTAAGTATTCATCAACTCAATTTTACTTAGACTACTTATGTCATTCACCACAAAATAAGAAGTCATAAAACTGAATCGTAGCAAATATCCATATTAAACAGATACGAGATTTTTTGATATGAACATTGAAATTACGTACCTGTTTTCAGTTCGGGGATTCGAGCTTGTGCCCACCAAGCGAGTGTCAGGTCTTTCACTGATACAAATGGAGTTCAGTGCTGTAATCCTCGTTTGTTTCAGTTGTCGATGTGTTGCGTAGAGCATACTTCCAATTCCCCACATTGCAGAGCTTGTTAGCTTCTCCCAAATAGAAAGACGGAGCCGCTCAATAGCGATAAATAAGGAGCAGAACCGCCAAAAGAGGCTGTCGCGCGGTATTCTTTACCTGTCATTGGCACAATGCTGAGAAAATTGGTCTTGATAACATTTGGGATGTGCTGAATAGCCGCAAAAGGAATACGGGAATCATTACGTATCTCATAATTTATTACACTATCGAGGAATTATATGTTGCCGTGATAAAACAGGACAAATATGCTTGTAATGTCATTAAATTTTAGTATTACACACTATGTACAGGGTGGCTGTCATTTAAAGTCCGGATTGAAAAGGGCATTGAGAACGCAGCTAAGAATATCCAATGTTACAACCTAAGTTTTGTTTTACGTCAATGAGTCGGAAAACAAAAACCTAATTTACCTAAATGACTTTCCTCAGAAGTAATACCCAACACTGGAAACAACATTTCTATGTTTTTTTTCGCCATAACTAACACGATATGGTTACAAAAAATGTTTACAATTTATTGTGAAAAAAGTACATTAATTAAGAAATGAGCAATTGTATTAGAAAACACACTGCGGCTTTTGCAGAATGACCCAGTGTTGCCTTAATTTAACAAATGATTTACCGTTTCCCACCATAATTTCCAATATATTGAAAGCAAGATCATATTCAGGCCAGTGAGTAAAATGTGTTTCAAGCTCGAGTGATAATCTTTATTCGTATTCGTTTTCAACCCATTCATTGTTGAGGTCAAAGTATGTATGCTAAGGAAAGCAGAAGTACTAGTATAAGCTCAACGCACGATCACGCGTCACACGGAAATAATCGAAAGAAAAATCCCGTTCTTTAGTTTGTGGAGCAGGATTCTTTGCATTCCAAAACGATTGATACTCCAAAGGTTTCTTTTCTACCTAGCTGTTATTTTCATCTTATGCGTAATATTCTTAAAGAATTGAAAAGTCAGAGTTACACGAATATTTATTAAAGGAAATAAGATTGCAACCGAAAGAGATAACGTTGCTGAACAAACACCAGATGTGTTCAGCAAACGTCGCTGTTTTTTTCTGCAAATAAATGCAGCCGCTCCTCTCCAGAAGGCCAATTCTCCCATATATTATAACAAGAACAGCCATAATTGCTCCTAGTGGGGAGCTGAAGTATCTTGTTTTACTCTAAAGAGCACTACGTCCTAAAGGTGCATTGAAGAACACAATCCCTCTTTGTCACAGTCCATGTATCATATTTTTCAAAGGTACTTAATGTACACTTAACACGGTAAGTCGCTCCATTGCAGTTCATGTTTGATCACCACTGCAATGACATGAACGATGAAACAAATTACCGGTTTTATTACCATCGTGGTCTAATGACTGTACATATGAAAAAATGAATTCAACATCAGGAAAAGAGCTAGTGTTTACTAAACAAGAAGGCAAGTCTGTTCACTAATCCAAGTTTCCACGTCCTAGTTTGATGACAAATTTAGCGTCACTAAAGGCACAATACTTACGACGAACTGACTTCACATTGACCTTAATAGTTCATTTTCTAGTGGTGAATTTGGACTGGAGGCATTTTGGGGTGCCTGAGGAGCCGGCAAGGAAGGAGCAAGGCAATGCCCAGCCCAGGCTATCTTTGTGCCGGGGGCGTCAGGCCCCTTGAGCTCATCAGGTCAAGTGGGCAGGGAGGGCAAGTGCTGGCTAAAGGGGGCAAACGAAAGGTCAAAAGCACAAACAAATGAAGCAAAAGTCCATCGACGGAGGACTGGAAAGCACTCAAGTTGATATCTGGAGCGCATCGAATTAGAAGTTAATTCATGATTTTCTACTGTTCAAATGGGTTCTCGGTAATTCGGGCTACACCCAAGCCTCCACAATGCTTAACTTCAACCTGTAACGTTTAATTCGCAAGGTACAGTAGCACCTATAACGGTTGACTGTTACCCGAGTTGCAGGAAATACAAGGAAAGTTATCATGAATTTTATTTTCAGAATCGCAAGGTAGCAGAGCATATCTTACGTAAAGTGTCTTTCAAGTGAAGTTCAAAATAAATGCAACTTGCTCTAAGCTCTGAAGCTCTCACATGCTGTATGTATTCAAACTTACAACGATAATCATTCAGAAATTTTATCCAGTATATATTGGTGAAAGCTTTTTGCAGGTCTCACTCGTAAACCAGAAATGCTTGCAAAGACAACATTCGGCAATGACCGCATGATAACCTTTGTACAGTAAGGTTGTCGTTATCTGACCAAAGATACATATCTTAATTGAGCCCATGTTAGCAGGAAAAAGAGCACGAGCATGCACACACAATAGCATGCATGGCTGCTGAACATCGAGCGAACGTGACTTTGTGACGCATTAGCAGACAAACTCAAAGCATTCAGCTGAGGTTCCATGTAAAATTCGCCAATGCAGACATTAAAACTTTGTGGGCGTAACGGTCTTAATGAAGGCAGTGTAAGCGTAATGGAAGCCCTACGGAGGAATATCGGCCTCAATGTCGTGCTACCAACTGGATATAATAAGTCGAAAACATGACTCCAGGCGACCACAATGGGGCCTTAAAATTAGACTTGAATGCAAGGAGAGACGTAAGAAAGTACGCTGCACCCTCAAGCACTCGATATCCAGTCCTGAAACTGATCTGGCCTGCAGGGTAGGGCAGCTGGGCTGTGGTGTAGCTGAAATCGTGACTCAGAATTAAATGAAAAAGCGATTCCCATGGGTTAGACATCAACTTGTTATAACTTAAATTAAGTCTTTGCTTTTGAAACATTATTTACGCATTAATGAGAACAAAAAATATCTATTGAAATGAAATAATTAGGAATTGGGTAGATGACCGACAAAACCTACAATGTATCAAAGTCATTTTCTGGATTAAACATTAGGTTTTATAATATTCTATATTTTTTATCTAATGAGTAGCAACAGTGGCAGTAAGTTAAAGAGAGAACAACAAGTATGAAAGGAAATGCGAGTGGCATTGAACTCAACATTCTTCGCCCAGCTCTAGAGATATTAGTAGAAGCAAAAATTTGAGATAAATAAACTATAGGACCAAACTCGATCTACATTGGACTACTGAAACAGGAGCTCCAAAGTATAGGTAGCCATCGAGATCCCTTAGAACAACGTGAAGTAATTCAAGACGATGCCTTGTTCTATAGTATATCATATATGACATAAAATATGGAGTATGTTTCCTCACTCCATATCCCATGCCTGAGTCTGAGAGACGCTCCAAGTATTTCTGAGCACAATTCCTAATGCCCTGAAAAGATGCAAAGCATCACACCAGCGGGATACACGAGGATGACATCAAAGTTCTTTGTACCGAATATTCTGCTAGCGTTGTGGTATTTAACACACGTAATAAATGACGAATTCCACTGATTTTCGATCAAATTGAATCTGGTAATGGTATGGATTCAACCACAAAAAGGATTGATTAATTGCATTACATAAATCAGTAATAAAGAATACATTACCATGCATAACCACTCGTAAATTGCAATTTTGTAAAAATCAAGGGTATTTTACGTCCAGTGAAAACCTTCGTGGAACACACAAAAACGTCATTAATTGAAGCAAACTTTAATGTGCTTGCAATATAGTTTTCATGAATAATTTACATTTTTAACAATTTCTCCTCTAGTCTACCTCATCATTAACCATTTTACACCTAGCAGTGGGTCGAAAATTTTGTTTTCGAAGAGAGCTGAAACCTCGATGAAAAATACTATGTAATGGATTAGAACCTATTATTATATTTTTGATTTAACCATCATCATTATTGAACTATCATTACTAATTAGGAGGCATCAATTGAAATGTTGGAGCAAAGTCAAGTTTCCTACTATAAAGAATTTAATACACGTCCAAATTTCAGGTAACAAAAATTTATGATTTCAAAAATATATAAACTGTGCCGACTGAAATTTAATTTGAATTTGAAAACGTTTTTTATGATGAAACTATTTGAACATTAATAGGAAGTGACATTAGAAAGCGTTTTATGGTTTCATTTTCCTCCTATTCAAAGTAAAATTGCTTAATGCAAAACTACCAGTTTAACCAATATCGTAAAAACCTACAAAGCTGGAGCAATTTACTAAAGGACACTACCTAATCAAATTTGCATTTCAGCATTACAAACCAGTTGAAAATCTTATTCAAGCTCGAAAAATGCACTACATCAAAACGTTTCTGTCAAAAACCGGCACAACAAAACTACACACAGACTTGAAGGTGAAAAATTATTGATCTCCCACCATATCAGTCAACATTTGGTCAACGAACATAAGTTCGTTTTTTTCCTTAGCGGTCAATAATCTTGCTATCGCCTGATGCAAGTGGTCGGAGCCGAGACCAACCAGGGTGGTATTTACATTACACATGACTCAAATTATACATGAGACTCCTCAAGAATTTTGCTTCGCCAATAATTACGTACCAAAGTACGAGTACAGCTACAAAAACGCGGCACTTAATTGAAGCGTTTAAAGGAGATTGCAAGGAGTAGAAACAATTTATAAAACCTTATCCAAAATTGAATCCAAAGTCTGTGTAGAATAACTTGCCAGTAGGTAGCTTCAACGCTATTACTTGGACCGTTAAATTCTTCATGACAAAACACGTTCTCAGGACCCACTCGAGATGGTGCGACTTGAATGATGTTTGGACAGGCCCCGTGGCACAGAACATCAATGCAGGCCTATATCTCATAGAAGAAGCGAAATTACGTTTCATACCAACGCTGTTTATCTGAGTAACTTTTTTTAGTTATAGTTGATCACACTGAATAAACACAATTTTTCAATTTTTCTGGAGAATTTCACTGCTATTAAACTAAGATATTTTTTCAAGGAAAAACCTCTATTGACATTTCGCTTGTAGTATATAGTAGCATTAAAAAGACTACTGGTTCATAGCAGGTCACGCAAAAATAAAAAAGTGACGTCATGCGTGATTTTATTACTCGCAGTTGAGTGATCCGATGAGCCAGGAAAAGTCTGGGCATAATTTGAAACCAAATGGCACGTCTAACAGAAGGCTGACGACCGAACGTCAAGATAAGGATTTAAGCAAGTCAGCGTCTGCAGATCCAATCACGAAGAATGCCTTATTCGTTGACTGTGAAGTTATAACAAAGTCCCCGATGCAAGAGCAGCCAAATGGTGGTGTCTATCAGAAAGGAATACTGCTGGATGAATGACACAAATGATGATTCTGACTGAGAAACTCATTTATGAACGCTCGTGTTCACACAGCAAAAAAGGGAATCATCACTTGTGAGAATTGCTGTGCCAGTATATGTAAGCTGAAATAATGGGCTCAGAAACTTCACAGCCATTTTTTCTGGGCATTAATTGTTCATTTTACGCAACAAAAACTGAATTAAGTGCTGCTCAATCATAGAGCAACATGTAGGCAGCAAGGCTCAGGATTTCTTTCACAGCGACAAATGAAGACATAATCGCCGCCCTGTGAGAATTAGGAGCATTATCTCAGGTACTTCTAATAAGCCTACACGCAAAGTTCACACCAGCCTCATAGCGTGCGCGGCAGCCATCACTCTATAGCTCGAGTATTTAACTCACCTCAGAAGAGGAACATTAGCGCTCAGCCCTCGGACAGTCAGGTCTTGAGCGAGCTCGTCACCTTGTTTGGATAACAGCTAATGCCTCACTATGGAATTCTGGTTCCAAGCGAGAATAGAGCGTACTTAGTTACATGCCGCGACCTTTAAGCTACCATGAAGCTCCGTGTAAGTAGCAATCATGCTTTAGGATCAAGACGTAAACTGTCCGAGCAAAACTGGAAAGTCGATGATACTTTCGATGAAAAGCATCTTGAAATCGCAAATACGGAAGATTTTGCTTGGTATAGGCCCTGCGAACCTGGCAGAAAGCATGTCAGTAAAAGTCAAAATACTCAATCATTATGGTTTCGTGTTTGCACAATTATTATCAATACAATTGCAGACAAACTGTTTAGTTATTTGTGTCAAGTCAATTATCTTTCGATAACTTGTTGAAGTATTCCAAGTCAATCCTAAAACTGAACGTAACTGCAAGGGGCTATCTACACAGACAAGCGGAGATTCAGTATAATTACTATTACATTACTATCATCATTATTATTGTGGCAGCTAGTATCTAGAAGAGTGTGACGACTGCAGTACAAAAAAAAATCTAAAATTCAAACATGTTTTACATTAGCAACTTCAAACCTGAACGTTGGGATACAAATAAACTAGAGCTCTAGGCTGAAGTCTTCTTTATTGCTAGGCGAGGCTTGCTTCTTGCCTGCCATTTCAATAATAACCCGCAATAAAAATAGAAACGTAATCTTCACACTCCCATGATCAGTCTAGCAATTAAAGCTCCCGACAACAAAACCCTGAACGTAAAAACAGCCATTAAAAGCAGTTCGAGGGCGATGCAGTCGCGAAGCTAAACAAATTAGACCGAAACAGAGATCCCGGCAGAGATAGGATGAGACTGCAAAAGAGTCGCGTCCGCCACCGCCTTCATACGAACTCTATGCAGTGTTTTGTGTTGTGTCAGGTACCATATATTCAAGACAGGTTTCAGCCTTTGCATCACTAATTTTGTAAGTTAGAAGATGAATTTATCAATATCATAGTTTATGCAACGTATGAAAATTCATCTCTGAGGTTGTCACAATTTTTCTTAAATACGAATGAAAAGGATTCTAGCATACATTGAGAGACATAATTAATAATATTATCGCGAATATAGATAATATATAGATTTTGCTTGCTTATCACAGAGTGTGATTACTATTTGAATTTTTCAGCACGAGAACCTCGTGAAATCAATGCTTCATTTGAAAGTAAAGAACGACAATAGTATTATAAATATTGATTTTATAATCTTGTACTTCAAGCTATGACATACTATCAAAAAAATTTGCGGCGCAAAACATGGTAACATTATGGGATTTTATTTTACAAATCTCATAAAAACTCAAAGAATACGAAACACAATCAAAACGGTACTATTTCAAAGGACTCTATCGATCTAAATTATGTCAGTAAAATATAATTGAATTCTACAGGAAACGCATGAATGCTTTTAGGTTGCCATGCAGCTGCCGACACACGAAAGCAGCGGCGGTGTAATGCACGCCAATTTAAAGGAGGAGTAAAAACTGTGTAGCTTCCCCAGACGGGCGCCGTTAAAAAAAGTTCGTCTACGTTAGGAAACGTCGGGCATTCAAGAATGGAATGTTATAGAACCAGCAGGTGATAAGCGGAAAAATGAACTAAAAATATTACATTTCTATGCAAAAAATAAGGGTAGTTGTAAACTGTACGTCACTTCTGGATCAGCGTTACTATAAAAATACTGAAATACTTCAATGTGTATGTTGAGAACTTAGACAAAGAAAAAATTTGCTGAAATGAAAGCAGTCCAAGTTGCTACTTGAACACGTCAAAACAGAGCCCAGTAACAATAGACTATGCACTAAAGTATTTTAGGTTTGGTAACTGGGGAGGGGAAGTTCTGTGAACGAGAAGAGACTTGTTTGACATTTTCTTTCTATGTATGCAAAACTTCAAGTACCAACTTACTGGTTACAAAATGCAAAGACAGTAACTATTTACAGTACAAAGAATTGAATGTTTTGTTGTCGTTCAAGAAAGAAAGGCACAATTCTACATTAATTTTGATCCCGTAATCGAAGGTATTGAAAGATTTTTTTGTGTCACACCCATAACAGAACAAATCTCGAGTTCAGTGTGCCCCGAGCGCAATCAGTCGCAGACAATGGTCCATTGAAAGCAGGCGATTCCTTCACAGATGAACGCACCGTATTTGCGCTGTCAAATAAACTCCTTGATTTAGCCAAGCTGAGGCTTCTCTCTGCGTTGGTAACCTACTGTGTCATACATAGTAGAGACTCCAATCCGATTAAAATAAAATTGACTTACGTTCAAAACGTATGTTGCCCTCATGAGACTGAATTTTTTAAGAAAATGAAAGAGGAAAATATGTTCACTAAATCAAGTTCGCAAGGTAACAAAAACAATCTATTCATTATAATTTCATGTTAAAGTTACCATACGAAATTTCTTGGACATTGGAAAGTTCAATTTCAAATTCTAACATAAGCATTTATTACTTTTATAGATTAACATTTCAAATACCGGAAATTTTAATTACCTTTCTCGGGCGAGTAAAACGGTGAACACTATCTATGGTTGGTTCCCTGCACGTTGGGTTGTCAGGGCAATGAAGGCAGCGTGTAGTACCGTTGCTTTTAAGCCATGATTTATACGCAGACCACCCATTTTTGGTGACCGCTTCTAAGCCCAGCATCTAATGTCCTGAGCAGCATCACGCTGCGTATCTGATCACTGCTAACGCACTTCGTTCTTAAGCTGCTAACATCACACGTCAGTTTCAAGCAAGCCTTCATCAAACTCTGAAGATACAAATTTAAAACGTGTTATCCAAAAATCTCTTCACGTACGAAGCAGTTATGAAAGGAATGGATGCGTTTCCAACGAGCCTAGATACAGAAGGAGAGAGAGAAATAAACTTGGCGCCGGCCGAAGACCTTAGCGGGAATCACTGGACACCTCATATGGAGGGCCGAAACATCGGCTTCATCCTCTCTCAAACCACCATCTTTCGTTCCCCTGCACGCAACCAGACTTACTTGGCAAAATATTCAGCCAGTAACGAAAGAAAATGACTTCTTAATTAAGGTTTATCATGCATGAAAGCCGCACTTCTTCATATGGAGCGCAAGGAAAAATATTAACAAACTACACCTGCCACTGATGGTAAATATACTCAAGAAAATACCAAAACACTGATACACAAAAGTGTCTTGCATAAATAAATGCTAACGCACTAAATTTTTTTCTGCACAAATCGTAAAAAGGCGCAATGGAATTCACGACCTCGTTCAAGAATATTTCCGTCATGTAGACAAGAAAAGGAATTTTCTTGGAAGTTCGATTACAGCAGGGGCTGTCTGAGAAGCAAAGAGAGATGAAGTTCCCTACTGACCCAGTTGGCGTCTATTTTAGTGCGGCTGTGAATAGGACAGCCTGCTCCAGATGTCTCTGATATTGTCCTAATAAAGCTGACTTTGCCTTAAATTCAAGGTACAAGCGCAGAGAAATGAGGACAGTCGATAGAGCTTGAGTAATTCTTAGGCATGCTCTTTTTAAGGCGTCGCTTAAGAGTAGGTCATTCTTACGTTCCATTGACAAGGATGGCGATAAGCGCAGAGCTTGCTCTTTATTTCAAGTGTAGAAGCAATAGAAGAGGCAAGTAGCTTTGAAGTGAGGCTCCATTACGCCTCCTATGAATTCGAAAGAGTCTCCGCCGCCGAATTGATGACAATCGCCGCCCATTCAAGGCTGAGGAACGTAGTAAGCAAATCTCCGACGCGTGATACAAGCAATCAATGACACCGTAAAAGACAATTTAGATTTTATCAGGCTATTGGCAAGCACATTAGCGCTCACTCCGTCTCAGCAACTCACTGCTTCAGGAAAATTGAAGACGCAACTTACATCTACGCCTAGAGGCTGCGTTGACTTTCATCTTAATTGCAATCCGGGAGCAAATCTAAAAATTTGAACTTTGTGTCGTTCAATGCCTTTGCTAAGAACGACAATCATCGTAATCTAGCAAAAGATCATAGTTTGTGGTTAGTAATGTTTCAAGTGCAACACCTAAAAAATCCTTTAGAAACCTTGCTCTGCTCCTTTGCGATGATACAATTAAACACACTCAAAATCAAATAATCGAGTTTATACAGAAAACGTTGATACTTTAAAATTGATTGAGCAAGAGTATTTCTTTATTATATTAACACGTTGACTCCGAAGTGGTACGTATGTGTACCACTTAGGTTCTGTAATTTTTTTAGATCCTTCTAGTGACTATGCGTACAAAGTGAAGTTTTACACCAGTCAGGCAATCGTAGGCAACGTGTTAAATTATTCTAATCAATACTCAACTAAA
Source organism: Trinorchestia longiramus (assembly GCA_006783055.1). Taxonomy (NCBI): domain Eukaryota; kingdom Metazoa; phylum Arthropoda; class Malacostraca; order Amphipoda; family Talitridae; genus Trinorchestia; species Trinorchestia longiramus. Next base: position 109,673 of record VCRD01000670.1, on the reverse strand, counting down.
ATAGCGTGAGACTCGATTGACTACAGTGGTTGTATCACAACATGAACACTGAGGACCTCTCAGCTATTTATTACCTAGCTATATTATGAATAATTTCTCTTTATTCATTTTTAGTTTCATATTCTTGGCTTTCTTTATCTTTCCTCAGCTTCCTTTGCACTTATTTGTATTGCTGATGTAGTACTAGGACATATTTCGTGAACGAAAGACTCCTTTCGGAAAAAACATAAGAGTCAGCCCATGAACTCGAGTACTTCTAGATGATATTGGAAACATTTTTAGATTCAGCAGAATTCGTACCTAAAAATCTAAGTTGAGTTTGTTGTGATGAATTGAATTACTTTTTTAACGCATAACGCCCGCTCATTCACTAGATTATGTTGAAAATAATACTTGGAAACAGAGTGCATCATACGAATCAGTGAAATCGAAACTTGTTCTCCGGGTCTAATGTGTGGACCCGGAGCTCCAGCAGCGCGTTACGTGCGTTGAATGACAATAAAGATTAACTCGCGTGATCGTAATTGACAGCAGAGCCTCCGGTTTTCGCACCTCCTTTCATTACTTATGAAAGAAATTAACCAAGAAAAAGTGGAAGCTGTTCTTCGAGCAATAAATGGGTCTTCAAATTGAGTTTTCCAATGGCGTAGATGAAGGCAGACACTAGGTACTTGTTTTTCACGAGATATAAAACCGAATATAGTAACAGTTACATTTTTTTTGCCAACTTTCGTCGGCTGAATATGTTTTTCGACAGTTCTATTCAGTTGAACCTGCACAATTCTTTGTAAAATTTTGATGAAGTTATCAGAAGAACTTCAAAGTAGTGTGACTCGTGAAGACGAGAGTGAAATTTACACCAAAGGTCCCTTGTGTGATGTTCCGCCCATAGATGGTAGAGTATGAGGGGAGCCTGCATCTAAGCGTGTCCGACCAACAGGTCTAAGAGAAGACCATTTCATAAATCACTTTAGGCTTGAGTGGTGATCTTGTTAGGAAAGTTCGCGCCAGTGATGCCTACACATCGACGAGAAGTAAGGAAGTATCTCATGTGAAGCCAAATTAGGCAAGTTATGTAGTCTGTACAGAAGCATGCAAGTGTGCTTTTCTGTAGCTTTTCTCTCCTGACAGTTATGACCAATTTAAAGGCCTTACAGCCGCGGTTAGGATCGTAGCAAACTCAACTAGTCACTCTATTAAATCATGAGAAAAATCCGCAATTTCCTGCACTTAACACGACACTATTTAAAAGTGAACCGATGTTTGTTGTTTAATAAAAAGTCACCTTAAGAACACTACTCCCATTTCTGTAGAGCCATAAAATGAGTATCGGCAGGAAGTGCCTGACAGTCACACTAAGAGCTCTTCAAACTATGAAAAGTTATCTTAACGAATGGCTTTGTGATTCATGAGCAAAATATGACTGGCAGTGAGCAATGTACACAGATATTACAAGCTGAAAACCTTTACTTTATATTATAGACAACAGGCACATCCAAGTCACCGATGTCAAGTCTCACAAATATTCTCGACTTGACTGACAAAATGAACAAGTAACTCGTACATAGGGAAGCTAGACAGAGCAAGGAAAAGATATCCTCTGAACAGCTGAAGGGCCAAAGATAAAGTATATTCGAGTATACTGTTTTTGTATACCACCTCCTAAAAACTTTTTTACAACAGGTTAAGTAAAGAGAAAAATAAGCTTCTGTGCACCCATCTAAAAGGATTTGCACAACTTAGAACACATTGAATAGTTGTTGATATGCCATTGAAGATTTGTAGTCAAGTGCAAACAACCTTCCCCTTGGATTAACATTGAACAAAACAGTGTGAAGAACTAATAACTCCTGATTCGTTGATACACTAGTATATGTGTCTTGGCAGTTTTTTTAGTGCTCAGTAAGACTCGTGTAGATTGCGAAGCAGAATTTTTTTAATAGGTTTGACGTCTATTGAACATCTAAGTGTGGAAATCAAAAATTAATAACCCGAATTTTACAATCTAAAGTAGGTATCGCAAATAGATATTCTTCGATATAAATTCAATTTTATACAACTTAGAAATTGTACTTGATTTGATACCGCCTTATTCCTTTCTTACACAAATTCACACTCAACTTCGTGGGGAATCTTATGGATCCCAAATGTTTCGATGTAACTTAATTTCTGTTGTGCAATAAAATTAATTTCGAGTATTATATGATTCAAGAAAATCCCGTTTCGAAGAGAATTGAGACATCTCAATACAGAGTGCCTTTTCATGTGTTGAAAATTTTTGCTGAGTTTCCTCACGAGTTACCTCAACTTACCACGCTACGATTTAACAAAACATGGCAAAGACCAAATTTAGCACGACACATTTTCAAGTACGATAAATTTTTTAGCACCACACATTTGTTAGCACAGCACATTGTTTAGCGCGTCACAGGAACCAGAGGATGTCGCACCCACACACACTCTTAATGAAGCTCTCCGCCTCACCGCTTCTTGACGGCCCAGAAGAGACAGTGCGAATGATAATACCCGAGCAAGTTAAATGTGCTCTTTACGATACGCTTGAAATATTGTGAAGGGATCACTCACCTAATGAAGTGGCTTAGCACTATCCTTGATGAAATCCCTTTAACACGATAATTCTTATTGAAAACTCCAAAAACAAATTTTAATATAAACAAATCCAACAGCAACAAGCCAATTTTGAAAACAGGCAAAAATTTCGATCCATAACATCAATAAAGGAGTAGAAGAAACTATCCCAACGGCAGCCCCGTCGAGACACTAGCCCCATATTTTGTAGTAGCCGTCAGTTGGCTGACAGGTGAATTACACTGTCCCTGTGCATCAAAGCCCACCACCACAATACAACCTCGAACGTCATGCAGACAAGAGCAACCTCTGGGGTGAAGATTAGTACATCTCGTTGTGTGGCACCAGGCAGACCACCACAGAGGCATTGTGACCAAGCCATGTTTGCATTCTCCCCACGAATTATTCCATAGTACCTGAATCCTTTACATTAAAACAAATCATATATTCAGGAGCACCTGAATTCTTTTGATCAAAAGAAATTCTATATTCAGGAGCACTTGAATCTTTTTCATTGACAAATCCCATATTCAGGGGTACCTGAATCTTCTCCATTGAAATACAACACAAAGATTTTAAAGAGTGTTGTGATTGGTCTAACCAGTATCTGTATAATGCAAAGCTTAATAATTTGAAATAATTGAGTCAAAGTTCCTTAAGTGTTGATTATTTTAACGAAGGAGCCATCGGCATACCATCATAGTAATATTCCCGTTTAAATATCAACGATTTAATATGTAAGCAGATTCACTACATTACATTATGGTGAAGAGCTTGAGATGAAAAATAGAGCAAAGTTCTTTCAAATAATTTTTCCAGGCGGTTAGAATTTTATTGTGGAATAGCATTATGACAAACCAATTAGATATTGGAGTCGTCTTACTCGGCGTGGTATTCATGAAATCTTATCTAGAAATATTTCAATTTTTTAGCCATTGTCTTCTTATAGTTAGACAACTTGCGATTGAAAACAAAACTTGATGATGAGCGTGTCAGTTTATCCCATTCTCTCCGAGAAAAAAAATTTCTGGAGTTTTGTGAAATTGAAATTACATATAGTCATTAGGATGTATTTCTAGTTATGGAGAAAAAAAGCATCTTGAGTAATTTCCCCTCCCACCCCCCGACGGGGGTAAACGGGGGTAAACTACTCAAGATCCGGAAAAAAATTATTTCCTTTTATGACGTGAGATATAAGCTGGTACCATATGGTACCGCTAGGAAAGAATGGGATTATTATATAAGATTTCATCCGCTGATGAAAAGCGAGTGATATGAATATACCTCGCATCTCTTGTTCAAATAGTTATGATCGAATATTTCAGTTGTATATTTTTTAAATAATATAGTAATGGTATTTCACCCTATTCCAGCAAAGCTGAAATGCAGTGTAAATATCACTGTGTTTAAATGAGTATCAGCGTAAACAGCTGAAAAATAGTAACACAAAATCTTATATTGAGAAAATTCAATGTGTGTTCACAGAAATTTATTATACTGCTTGTTTACTTTGGAAGTTCTGTCATATGCGTCAATTCAGTATAAATACACTGGAAAGCAACACATTCTTTCCATCAATACATACATATGAATCTTAGCAACCAAATTAAGGAATGTAAAATGGAAAAAAACCACGTCTTAACATCATAATAGTAATTATAGTCAGGTACATAAAAACAATAAACCTCATGCTGAGTATTTGGAAGCAGCACGAAATGTTCTAAAGTGGAATAATTAAAATTTAGTTGGGAAATTTTGCAGACATTCATTCTGAAATCCTAAGGATCCTTTAAATCTTTGCATTAGTCAGGGCAAACAAATAATTAGCTTACACGTACCAAACAAGGAACCCTGGATAAAAATATCACACAGATCCAAGTTGGAACAAAGTAAAAAACACATTACATTTCACAGCGACATATGCCCATCGTGCGGTGCTAGCCTTACATTAAGACACCCCGATATTTTAAAGAGTTAGGTTATAAACAACGCCGAGGGTGAATTGGGACACCTCAAGAATTACGTGTCCGCTCTATTTTTCCGACTGACAACAAAGGCACGAAACATTTAAGCAGCTTGTCAGGCGAAGGCGACGATGGATAACCTCAAAGAACATTACTTCTACGTGCACAAGCACTTCAGGTAAAGAGTTAGCTTCCTTGGGGACCTCAGCGAAACTAATTACTCACTAACTCTCCCTTCCTCTACTCGCCCGTTCTCACCTCTGCAATACAGTATCAATAAATTTGCCTGCCAAGACTGTAATCTCGTAACTTCACCAGAAGATCCACAACGGCGGCCTCATGTCTCTGTCTAGTGACACACCGAAAGACATCCAGCAGTGGGACTCCAAAGGAATAAGACGGACCCCGCTGATCACCCTCAGAGACAGGCACTTCAATATCAAATACATGAGCAATATTAAATGAATTGAGCAGTTATGGCAATCAGTGAATGAGCCTCAACACCGTCGGATAAGAGTTGCGGTGGGTCTTAACGTCCTTATCTCAGTAACTGCCCTCGCAGCCCTGCCGCGAAATGTTACACTTGCAATAACGAGAGGAAAGATAGCGAAGAATTACAAGCATTGACATGAAGAGGCTTTCGGAGGGCCAATGAGAGGCCACCATCTATAACAAGACGAGGCCCAATGAAAGAGTCTTTCATGAGACATCAACACAGCCCTCGTCGGATGCTCATTATTTAACAACGATCAGCAACAATTGATTAAATTTCCTGTGCGACGGGAAAAATAAATAACTTGTCCACAGAAATCCCCCTACACTGAGCAAATTTCATAGAACCATAGTAAAAATTGATTAGAAATTAAATCGCCCTAAAACATGATAAAAATGAGGTTAAAGGCCTCCGTTTGTTTTGAAAAATATCGTTTTATTCGGACGTTTAATTTCAAATTTTATTTAATGGAATAGCGTTGTAACCTCAAAAGATCGTATGCTGGAACCACCATCAATCAAAGATTTACTGTATAAATATTTGTTCGTGTACTTGGTCTCACGATTGGAAACATGGGTGAAAATTCGCCCTTTTAGAATTTAGGATTCCAAAAAGAAATTAACTTACGGATACTTGAATAGAATACAATAGAATGAGGCTATAGGAACGAACCTTCTGGCCCATTCTTGGGCCGGATAATTACTTCGATAATTATTTGGTTGTTTACCCAAGTCCCATGCCGTATTTCTAGCCGCGTCAACCATGTCGGCAGCGGGATTCGAACCCGGGTCTTCCTGCTCGCAAGCAGATTCGCTCACCAGTCGACCAAGCTGGTGATAGTCGACCAAGCTGGTGATGTATTATAAATGTTTGAGTATTATAAATGTTTAAATGCTAAAGGTGTCGGATTACTATGAAAAACGGGGTGTTTGTTCGTTACTGGCCTTCTTTCTCTTTAATATGGAAGCTCCTCCGGAGAGGCAGCGTCAACTGGCAAATGAAAGAAAGAGAATACAAACCCATTTCATTAAAAACACTAGAATTTTCACGCGTGCAGGTCTACTAGTAATATAAAAATTATAACAGCAAATCGGTTTGCTGCTAGATTTGATAGTTTTCGTATCAATACTGGCATTCAGTTCTAATCAGTACCGAGACACTGATTTCTGATTGCAGACAAGTGCAACATTCCGATCCTTTTATTTGAAACTTCGAGCAGCGCTTAAGAAACTCAGTTATCCAGATGCCTTAGGGTTTGCATTCTGTAATAGAAAATAACGGCGTAGAAATTTCAGCAAGCTTTCAACCTACATTCTTGAAGAATTGATTGTAGTCCACGTTTTACACAACTGCTTACAAGTTTTCAAGACTTAGCAGAAACTTTAGGTCTATGGACGACAAAATAAAAACTCGTATTATTATCGTAAGTGGATACTTTATCCTTAAAGTTTATTCATTCATTCATTCATTCAGATAAAAGTTAATGAATGCCACGTGAATTATGAGAAACTTCTCATATAAAACCCTATTTTTCCACAATAAACAGAAATTAAATCTTGGAAATATTTTAACAGCAATCATCTATTTTACAATAGGTTATTAGAGTACCCTTCGGAGTGCGCTAATTACCCAACTCAAAAGTCCTCAATGTACAGCATGTATACTGTGAATTATGTACCTACACTGCAACTCCCAGTGGGACTAATAGTACGTGTGTCGTTCATGTGTTTAAATACTTAGATAATTGAGAATTTATTGTTCGGAGTTATCTGATCCTATGCAGCAGGTTGATGAAGAAGTACTCAGTAAAGGTGGTCCTATAGCACTCGTACTAGAGAGACTGTAAATTGGGTTCCCTCTTATCTAATCCGTACAGTAGCCTCATGTTTAAAGTGATTGAAAATAGAATCTAAAGGCCAGAAGCTTTTAACGTTTTCAGTCAAGCGTAAAAAATGGTTTCCAGATGGTCAATGTGCCCCCACTACCTTCTACGAACGTGGGACAAAAAATAGGGTAGAAAATACCAAATGAAATAAGTTTACACAACCTTTGAGACCTTTTCAACGGACTTGGTGACCGTATTTTGAGTCACAACCTAACGGTTACGAACTTCTGCAACCGTCTGAGTTTTTAATTCTGCGTAAGTCAAGCGAGACAAGTTCACTGACATGGTGTCTCGCAACAGGGTGCATGAATTGTGTGAAATACGCTGCTTGGAAGACTTAGTTGGTTTGAAACTAACGATTTTCACCATGAAACTGTGCCCGACCTAGAAAAAATGTTCACAATTGCTACCGTTTCAGTATTTCTGGCGATAAGCTGAAGTTTATTTTTAAATTGCATATTCGTGTCGTGGTCTTCCAACTCCTAAGGTAGGAGTCATATACGGTTGCTTCAAATAAAAAATTGTTCGTTCACTTTAACGTTGCTTATAATGGTGTTTCTATGTTTGTATATTCTACATATTTGAATACATTTAAATATGATAGAGATTCTGTTACTTTACCGACTTTTCTATTTTAGTTAATTTTGCATTCATATAAATGCTAACGCCTGGATCCAATAAACCTGACAGCCTGTTTACACATTATTTTCAAGGTATTTAATCACGTAAGTTCACCAATTTTTGCTCGACGAAGTCCTCGAGACTTGTATGTTGAGACACGCACGAAGGAGTCGTACTCGTACAGTCAAACTTTGGACTACGATTAACGCTGTTTCTCCTTCCTCAAAGTATGGACATAGCAAATTCTACTCCTGTATGAAATTTGTTGGGCCATATCTATCGCGTACACTAAACCACTCATTTGGTAGTCGTTTTTTAATGTCTACCTTTTGGTCTAATGGTCTATCTTTTTCCACTCGCTATCCTCTTGGGTTCAGAGCTTGGAGCTCAGATAGTCTGAAATAGTTACTTATCGTTGCATTGTTGTTTGCATGTATCGAGTTTTTATCGTTATCTTTTCTTTCTAGTGTCGTCATTTGTGTCTCGCATCGAAGATTTTGTGAATGGTATTATTCTTGCAGCGCATTCATTTGTATAGTTCGTACAATTTTATAGTTTACCACTATATCAACTATCATTGTACCTACAACAATAAAGAACAAGTTTGGACAGCAAGTAATTTGCATCGTAGCTCAAAGAGTCAGACTCAATATGGACCACCGAGGACCTATTCGCAGCAGCAAGACAAAGGGACGGACGCAGTAGCGACTAGAATGAGCTTGAACAAACACAAGCGCACGGAGGGCCATGAGTCTGTTTGTGCCTTCACGACCTAGCACTTCCAACTTGAATTCTAGATCCCAGATTCTCATGAAGTAAAGACGAATCTAGGTCAACTGTAAACAACGATTAAGACTACTAAACATATTAGATTTGTTTACTAGAATTTTTCATGTAAATTAGTGTGTTATCTCGGCAATTGGAGCTATAACAGCAAACTTGAGAGGCAATTACTGTCCAGTGAACTGAAACTGAAAGGCTACTAAAAGACTAAACAAGTTAAAGTTAGACTCAAGCGTCTGTGCATAATTATTTTTGGAGACATTTGGGCACGATTTTGAAGACTTTACCCCACGTTTTTAAATCAGAATCACAAAGAAATAGACCTATAAGACACTCTTCTCCCTTCTTTCTTTAACAAATTAAGAGAAAATTTTTCTTGAATTGTGGTGTATACCTGGGTACATGACAATGAACCCAAAGCTCATAGCCAACGGTAAGGTATAATATAATGATAAGTTCTATGAGTTAGTTATAAACAAGTTATCAGGCAGGACACAAAGTTGAAACTGTACAATATTATAGAGCGACCATAATGAGCTGGCAGTGGAATTTTACGGCTTCCTTAATTAAACAAACTTTGGATGTGACAACAAATATAAAATTGCCTGTTTCATACATCAAGCGAATCTTGATTAGAATGCCCGCTGTGTGGCACGCAGGACTAAGATGGGCCGCTAATAACGAGCATTTGGCCAGTGTTACTTTGAAGATAAGCATCATCCACTGGTGTCGCTCACTGTGCACTCTATATACATAGAGCGCCTAATGCCCTCGCACTTCAGAGGTCATCAAACTTTAGAGCACTCCTCGCAAAAATGAACGCTTGAAAAAAAGACAAAATTTATCCGCTACGAATTTTTCGCCTGCAAATAGCAGACGTTGGTTGTATTTTCGAAGAAACTGCTTCCTCGTTTGTGATTTTTTTTGTCAATTTTTCAATCAGTTCACTAAAAAGTTTAAGGTATTGAAAATGAATAGCTTCGTAATATGAATATACGAAACGTGAACGCAACAAATATTTAATGCAAAGTAAAAAGAATATCAAATATTACTTCATATGACACAGAAGATGACTCCCCAACTTCAAGTTACCACAAATAATAAAATTCTAAGAGCACCTGCATATCAACTGGGCTGACATTGAAATTATTTGCTTAAAAATGGAGAACACATCATATATAATCATTCAGCATTATCTTCCATGACGTGATGAATATTACTTCCTTCAGTGTCACTCCTCTTCATCATCTATATCAACGACCTTGACGTCGAAAGCATCAGTAAAATAAACCAATTAGTTGACGACACGAAACTTTGTCACAAAGCGTTCATCCAAAGAGACAAAGTAACTATTCAATTAGACCTCAATTGTCTACTATAATGGACCGAAACCTATTGAATGAGCGTCAATAAATGCTCAGTAGTGCACGTTGGTGCTAATAACTGACATTTTCAACACACCAAGAATGACACACCTATTGAAGCACTACAGCAGCAAAGAGATCTTGAGATCATTATCACTGAAAATCTAAAACATGAAAAGACGCACCATAAAGTGCCAGAAATGCATGTAGGGTTCTCAATTTTATTGCAAGAAATTTTAAACACAAGTCAAAGAACATAATATTACCGTTGTATAATGCATTAATACGGCCACATCTGGAATATGCAGTGGAACTCGAGTCTCCTACTCTACAACGATATAGTGACAAAATGGAGTGAATTAAGCGTAAAGCAAAGAAAATAATTCTACGAAAGGCGTCTTCAGCAGCTTGAACTTATCTCACTAAAACAAAGAAAACTGTGAGAACAACTCATCAAAACATAAATGTCTTGAAGAATTTAACGATGCTATCCTGAAAGGGCTTTCTGACAGAAATGATACAGTGCAAACCAGAAATAACGACCAAAATCTAATACTAAGAAACTTCAAGACAACCTAGGCTCTAAACTTCTTCCAGTTAAAATTACCGGAATCTGAAACCAGCTGCTCAAAAATATCGGTTCTGCTGGCACTGTGAACACATTCAACAATCGTCTTGACAAATATTGGATGAGACACCCTCCAATTTATAAATTACTGATTGACGGTATGACCAGGACTCAAGCATAATTTTAAAAAACAGCACTGGACTTAGGTAGAGACTCAAGAGTGGACCAAAAGGCTCGTTGCAGTTGCCATATTCTTATTTATTCTATTACTTTAGAGAAACGAATACTTCCCTGTTGTCCCTGCTACCTCAGTTATGAAAAATAAATTATTTTTGTAGTTTTATGTAAAAGGACGCTATAATATAGCCTATCTAAAATACGACTCGATGCATTTACTCTTTGATTTGAATAACATAGAAAACCTTTATTTAATGATGAAGGGAGCAAAATCTGAGAAATTCGAAGTTTTGGACCTCTGCAATTTATTAATTTCTAGTAGCGTGACTCGTGAGTCTCTGTAACAGGATCACGGGGCTGGTGTTCAGTGCCTGCAGGAGTGATCACTATGCTGTGTTAAGCGCAGGGAGATACTGGTTCCATACTTTTGCATTTAATACGTAAAATTCGCGTAGGAGAAAGAAGTGTAGTTACAACCCAAAAATAAAACAAAGTACGAATATTTTGTGTTCGACTCATGTTTAATTTCCTAATTAAAGAAAGAGAATTTTATTAGTTTGAGTAAATGTGACTAAAGTTTTATGGATGTAGGAAAAAATTTAATATATTGTAATACGGAGTAAATGTGATGAGTTTTATGAACAAAGTAAAGCGAATGAATATTTTATAATCCTAACAACTGTTTTGTAAACGAAGTAAAAAATGGAATGGATGAAGTTTTAAAACCACCGCCTCCTCCACCTCATCTCCTCGAGACCTCTGACGTAGAGGTAAACTTTCAAAAGTATAAAAATGTAAAAATGGTCAGTGACGAACGCACGTCAGGCGCACTGACCAACTGTTCTTTATGTTCTTCAGATAAGTCTGGAAGATACGCAAAGAAAATCAAACATTTTGTAATTTTACAATCGAGACGGAAGATTAATTAATAGGGAGTAATATACGATGGAGCTCATCATCCAGCTTATGGAAATAAGCACCGCGTATTGATGATTCAATTAATGTTGGAATTATTATATGTGACGGAAGTCAACGCAGTCGGGCTACCATGAGTCACCACATCGAGCACGACGGACAGCGGCGACGCAGACTAGGGCTGGGCGTGGGACATCTTGGGTCATAGGGTACATCGCTCTGGCGCTACCGACCACCACAAACCGACCTTCGATGACCCGCTCGTACAGAACCAGGCGTTCACTTGTTAGACCTTTGCCCTAGCTTTGTTTTCCCGTACGAAATACATGAGAAAAAATATTATGATGTATGAATTATGAACCGTCCATAAATTATGTTTTGTATTCTGAAGAAATAGTTTGACGTTCACGATGGAAGTATGCGTGCTGAAGACATAGCCAGCTGAGTTATAAACGTTTCATTCATTTTATTGTTTATGCTGAAGAAAAAAGGCATCCTAGTCAGTCTGGGCACATGAGCAATGTGAAGAAGTAACAAAAATATCACCAAGTTTTAACCGTTTTAGTCATTTCAGTCCATCAAAGTAAGCAGCCGCTCTCGTTTTCTTAACACAAAAAAAAATTATTTATACTATTTCTCGATGAATCTCATATTGACTGATGTATAATAAAATTAGGAACACCAGACTTCGCTCGCTATTTTGAAAATTCGTTTAATATCTAAAGTACTGTATTACGCGTAAGAAATAAAAGAAAATAGCTAAAATGCATTAGCAAATTAGGAAATTCAGAGGGTGAGTAGCGGCAAGAAGGTGCTAGGCTGCATCTCAACTGGCTACGTCATCACGTTAATAAAGAAATTATTTTCCTTCAAATTCATAGCATTATGAAAAAAATTTCTACCACAAATTGATTTATTTTCCTCTCGAACAAGTATATTAAGTGTTGTAGTAGATCGGATTATTGTTTTGGGATGTAAAAATATGTTTTACGCCAGGTTTAACTGGTTTGTCAAAAGCTGTTGGATGTCCTGAACAAGTTGACTTCGTTCAGATCAGCTATGCCATTATTGTTTCTATTGTTTTTAAAAATAAACGGAACTACAAACTTGTAAACATATAAAACTGTCTGAGCAAAATTTTGCCCTTATTTCTGAACATGTTATCTTTGGGGTTATTTTAAATGGGGGTAAATATTGAAGAAATATCCCGTACGACTCTTAGAGCGAGTTACAAGTCGTGGTGCAATGGACTGTAAGAGTTGCAGCTGGACGACAGCTGCAAGTGTAGAGTACTAGTAATACTATTCTGTGTTGTGATAAGAGCAGCAAGCAAGAGCAGCAAGCAAGAGCAGCAAGCAAGAGCAGCAAGCAAGAGCAGCAAGCAAGAGCAGCAAGCAAGAGCAGCAAGCAAGAGCAGCAAGCAAGAGCAGCAAGCAAGAGCAGCA
>VCRD01000670.1:25702-95675 GCA_006783055.1 Trinorchestia longiramus | reverse complement strand
AGAAGGAATGGACGAAATATACGAGGAAATGCATTCCAGACCAGAATGATTGGACGGAAGAGAGGTCTGGAGCGGGAGAGAGGCATCAACAGAACAGCAGACGATAAGACGAAGGTAGTAAAAGAATTGACCATAGGAGTGATTAGATGACAGACAAAAGAATGAAAGAAGAAAAAATTACTCTGGTGAAAAGATGAAAAAATAAAAGAAGATGACTAAACAAGAGTGACCAAGTAATAAACGAAACAGAGAAAAGGATAAACGAGAGCTAATGAACGAATGTGATGAGTTGATAAATAACGATTATACCTATGCCACAGAAACACGTAAATTTGGTTAAAATTATATTTTTGGTTTAACAACTGCAGACCCACGTTCATAGAAACAAATATCGAACAATATAACACTATGTCGAGCTCTAATGAAGTTACGGTATTTGCAAACGAACGGGATTACGAGAAGAAAGGACAACTCTGAGTAGCAATGTTTTAGAAAAAAGCTTCGAGGAGCAACTAAACAATCTTTCTTACACAGCGTGAGGTGCTCCTCTAACATTCAGATGACACCAAATCTTATACTGACCCAATACAAGCAACGAAATTCTACAGGTTGCTCGCTGAATTAAATTAATTGTTCGTTGTCGTAATTCATTCGGAACTTCAGGTATTAGAATTCATGGTGCTACCAAATACATGAAAATGGACATTAGGAGATGATGTTACCCGTATATTAAAAACGCACTTCCTTAAAATCGTAGTGTACAGGTATAGCTCGTTCACAAAATTATAAAAGTTTAATCTCTGTTGAAATGAAGACAACCATTATAAAACAGAAGTGATTCTACATCAATTCAAAATTTTTTGAACGTTTTTTCAGCTCTCCATCAGTCTCAATTTGAATATTTCATGGACTGTGAGCTCCTCATATTCCCGTACACGGGAATTGCTTACACATCATTGCATCAAAGGTAAACCACACGCCGACTACTGATGAAAACCATTCTTAAATTTATTCGGGTGGATCATTTGCAGACATGTTAAGAAGTTCTCAAGTTTATCTGAGCGCAGCATCTCGAGTGAGAGAAGTTGGGCGTCGTGAGGGAGTCGTACTTTAGCTACCATACGCCACTGGGAGCCCGACAACTACCATACGCCACTGGGAGCCCGACAGCTACCATACGCCACTGGGAGCCCGACAGTTACCATACGCCACTGGGAGCTCGACAGCTACCATACGCCACTGGGAGCCCGACAGCTACCATATACCACTGGGAGCCCGACAGCTACCATATACCACTGGGAGCCCGACAGCTACCATACGCCACTGGGAGCCCGACAGCTACTACAACGCGGCCGTAAATCTTGCATGGTGAGAGCTTCACAGCTGCCACTCTAACATTTGCATGCATTAGCCCTCGATTGTAGTATTTCTTAGTAAATTACACGACTGGAGGTGTGTATACGACAGACTCCAGAATCCGGCACGGCTTTTGTAGATTTTGCGCTTTTATAGTAAACTTTGGGGGCATGATTGTGAAGTAACACAGAGTTAACTCAACGTTGAATCATCCGCTAGAGATTTCTTTTATAGACATTTAACAATAAATGATATGACAACTTCCGGAAAAGTTTAACGTCAAATTTATTGATGAAATTTTAATTCAAGCTAAATTCCACAGGGCAAGAACTTCACAAAATTCTGATTCATTTGATGCAACAGAGCAAAACAAGCGCAGCGGTATACAATAAAGTTTACAATTTTACAATCAATTTAGTGTTACAAACCGAAGTCACTTAGGCATGTGAACGAAGTAATTGATTCAATAATTATCCATGTTTTTAAGTATTAACTTTATCAAATTCTAAAATGAAGTGCATGAATGTTTTACTTTAATTACAACTGGTAAATGCATACAATGAACCTTGCGTAACCATGTAATGCTTTCGGTGATGTTTAGTCCCACCGGCCTCTGCTGGAGAACAGAATTTAAGTACGTGATGTTAAATTTATGTTTCCCTAACAATGAATGCTGTCAGGATTTACTGATGACATTCGAGTTGTCTCGTACGTACGGAATGGATGAATGTTTATAGCAGATCGTTGTAACAACAAGATCTCACAGGCTTATTTAGCATGTATTACATCGTAAATTGGTTCAACTGCATCGTCTCTGTTGTAAATACAATTTAATTTTTCGTAAAGACCCTCCGTTTTATTGAATGTATTTACAATGTATAATACTCAGCAACTAATAGTAATTCATAATTTATCTAATTTTGAAAAAAAAATTGGTTGGTGAACTTACAAACGGTTACTGAGAGCATCAAGAGCAGATGCACGAGTGAATGAAGATATTGAATGATCACTCAAGTGTTTGAATGGCAATCTCAGTTGGCAGTTTCTGGGAGTGTCAGACCACAGCCACGTCTTTCAGTAAACAAATGTCATTTCCGGCAACGTTCATATTTCTAACAGAGAACAAGGGCAGAAGCACCCATCATTTGCTCAAATGAAACTTGATGTTTGTGTTGAAGCTCATCACCGGGATGCGATCTTGCAAGACATGCGTGCGAGTACTTTAAGAGGAAATTTATTTAATTCTGTCATTTGTATTCAGCAAGCAGCAGCACAACATGTACTTCTGACACATTGCCACAGCATGACCAGAGATGAAGTATTGCGCTCTTTGTTCAAAAATTTACACATGCACTTCATAGATCTTAGGAGCCATGAATGAGAGTCATTACTGTAATATGAAATCATGAACTGGCACACCGTAGCGCATAATTTAAATAAAAAAGAGGATTTAAGCTCATATTTACTCTAGCTTTTTCTCAACTCGAATGTACATTTTTTTCTAACTTTGTATGATAAATAATGATTTTTTCGCTCGATAAGGCAACCATAATCAACAATAAGCCCGTCTACTGAAATGAATTTTCCATTCAAGGAGTCAAGCAAACGATACGAAACGATGTTTTTAAAACTACAAATAAAAACAAGGAAACAGATTGCCCTAAATATAGACATGTTAGTGTCAATCACAAAAATATAAGGCCCAGTTCTAGACAACCCTTAACGGGGCGGAAGCAAAACAAGCAAATCGATTGCACTGAACACAGACAACCTTTAAGCACGCTCTCAATGGCAAGGACTAGTCTTTAGCAGTGCTTGCAAGTGCAAGAATATTTAAACTTGCTTCATTGACTAAGACTGAATGGTGTGTCTGTAGAGCGTCTGAGAGCAGACCGGCGTGAGCGGTGTCTGATGAGAGTGAGCGGCAGGAGTGTCCTAGAGCAGCCCTTGTTATTGCTCAGCTCTTAATGGTATTTGTGCACGATGCTTTACGTGGCAACCACGAGCTTCTCAAGGGGAACACAAACGTCGTCGTCTTCGTCATGACGGCAGGTGCGTAGTCGCGGCCTCGTCGTGGAAAGAGAACTCTTGTACACCTTTGATGCTACATGTTTTTTCGACAGACTTCACTTATTGAAGTTCAATTCAATACAAATACGACGACTAGCGTATAAGCTGTGGCGAATTACTTTCATTGTCTCTAATGATATGTCCATAAGAGAGCAGCATTTTTGAACAATATTTTCATGTGGTTTAATTCATTAACTCTTTCGAAATCTGTGAACGCTAAGTCTGAAGAGGTAAAATTTAATCTCACTCCGGAATTATTGGAAAAATACGACCGTAGTTTCCTCAACTACAAAAAAACAATAACGTAAGTTCTCTCAACGTAAGTATTAACGTATTGTTGAAAGTGGCTGAGCCAGTAACTCTTACAACTCGCTTGATACTCTCATCTCAGCTTTTGATTATTCCTAGACACGAAATGAACGAAAGTTATTTTTAAAGCTCATTACTTTAGCGTACCGGATTCCCATAATATTCGACGATAACTTTATTAACTTCACTCAGATGCACGACGCCGACTCCACTCCAGATGCACGACGCCGACTCCACTCCAGATGCACGACGCCGACTCCACTCCAGGTGCACGACGCCGACTCCACTCCAGGTGCACGACGCCGACTCCACTCCAGATGCACGACGCCGACTCCACTCCAGATGCACGACGCCGACTCCACTCCAGATGCGTACGGCAGATTTCAACTTAGCACTTTAGCCTTCTGGCTCATGTGTTTGAAAGAAATAATTTCAAACACCACAAAATTCTGTGTCCACTTTGCAATAAGTGTATTTTCACACTAAATAAATATATGTTGAAATGATACAAATCTAACAGTCTTTATTTTTATTGATAAAGAATAAATTAAGAACATGGTTTCTAGTCAGAAAAACTTATATCTACGCGCTTCAATATCATTCGTTAGGGGGGCATCTTAGTAAAAAGTTTAAATGCATGGTACGACGAAACTAAGCGCAACATAGAAGGTAAAATTGGATTTAGAACACGTTTTATTCATGTACTTTTTCTCATTTTTTCAAATAATGGCGATTTCAGGGGTAAATAACGTATTTTTTGGATTTTCGACCCAAATCAATCTCCTCTCACAGTTTTTATGCTGGAACAAAATTAAATATAGTTTTGGGAAGCAAAAATTAATATCTACCAACGATCGCGCCTCTTTTCTGCCACCATAAGAATCACAGCTCAAAACCGAAAATGGAAAATTTTTACCATTATCACTAAGATACACCCCTTATGCTAGAAAGTTGCTAAATATTTAAATTTAACTTTGAACAACCTCGGCGAAAATTTTAAGCTTTTTAGCTTAACTCGTCCGAAATAGCGAACGAACATAGGCTGTAATTATCAGCCAGAGAAACATTGACATCAAAAAAAGTCCACTCAGAAGATGCTACATTACACAAAACACGTATTATTGAGAGATTTATCTTTTGATGTTTCAGATTTTTTTTTGCAATTTGAATTTCGATCCATACACCACTAAAATTCTCAAAAATTAATTTTTACCATGCATTTCTATTATCCGGTACAAATTTCAGTTGCTCGTAAAATTTGATTTTTTCTAAAAATTCCTTTATCGTAGCTACAACTTGGTAAACTTAGAATGTTTTTTTAACTATAGCGAAAGATATTAAGGATTTATTAACTGGCCTTACCACATCTACTCCACATCCAAAAATGCTTTCACAGTCACAAACGCGTACTTCATACTGTATCATCCCTGACAAATGTTTCTAGTATCAACTGAACGTTCGACTCATGCCAGTGAGCTGCAACTACTAGCGGACCTGCAGATTCTGCCCACTTTTCTTAGGGGTTCTGGTCTTGCAAGTCATGCAGACAAGAATGAAACACTAGCGTCTCTTCACAGAAAATACAAAAAAAATGTACTGCAACTTCCTCCGCTATTCACTTTCAATGCAAAAACAGCTATTCTTCTGCAAGGAAACTGAGATTGCACAATGTTTATTAATTAACAGAGCTCACGCTCTTCTCCGAATCATAATCAACCAAATTGAAGGCCAGGCAAAAAATCCTGCACCTGAAAAAGCTGCGGAGTTTTTAGTTGTAGCGGAAATGTCGGGTGTTGCCGACTATCAGTTTTCCGCCGCCCATTTGATTGTGATCAGATAATCGTTCAAATTACTTTTGCTTCATCACCTTCAGTAATTTCATAGAGCATTTAAATTTAATTATAGCTGTTCTACAACTGATAATAAGCAATAGTTTTGGTAAGCAAATTTATAACTTGAGATTTTTATTGTATCGAAATTTGAGCCTGAATGAAGCCAGCTAAATCATCATAATGTGTTTTTAATGATGGAAATGGTGCGGAAATAATGAGAAGGTAATGTGTAAAAAATCACCACATATGGTATGATCCAAAAAAAGAGGGAATCATACACACAACAGTTTATTAAACATCTTCACTACTTCTGGCCTCATATTGGTTAACAAACCTCCATTAACGAGTGTACTAACACAACATTTCTATGAAAGAACATTCAAATTCAGTGACAAGGTTAGCTGCACACAGCAGCAAGGTCCGTCGCCCCCAACCATGGTTTTTCGGGTCATTCACACGGAAGACCGTGGCTGGTTTTGCTCCGATTCCACTGACAGAACACAGGCAAATTTGCAGCGATTGATGATGTTGCGAGCGTAAGAGGGAACTCGGTACGCATGCTCAGTGATGCCGGCGCCAGGCACTCTATGAAAAACAGCTTGGAACGAAGTGCACCTCACAACTTATAGCAATTTCACTGACTCTTCTCTTTACGCGCAAATAATAAAATTCCTCGTCATACATTCATCCGCCATTCAGTATGAGGATAGTACGGTCCTCTGCTACCAGAGGGTAAAGCAGTTTTTGGTAGTCTCTTGTATATTTTTAGCATGAATTGTGGATACTGTATATAGATGTTCAAGGGCAAAAGTTCTGTACAAAAAAATAGTTACCACCTGCATTTCAAGAACAGATACAGACACGATACCAAAGGCATTAGGAAGCCTTTGATCACCGACATGTGCTGCTGATTTCAACAAGCGCTGACCTTGCTCATAAGTAAACAAACACCATGAGAGGTAATTCAAACATTTTTGTGATGGCTTGAAGAATGCGTTACTGTTCTTGCACCCTATGTCTCAATATACACCTCCTGGTGAGATGCTATGGCAATCCGAGATATTTTTAACAGGCAGCTAATGACATAGACCGCCATAATTTATGTTTATTGATAGAACTTAGAAGTAATGAGAGGGTGCGGTGAAAAAATGAGCCCCATCCATCAGTTTAAAACTTTTGACATTAATGAAAACATGTGAATAAAACAACGAACTCATAAGCATCACTCAATATAACCTGACGCCCAGAAGGATGAATGCACATTACTATCTCGACCATCAACTATTACGTTTGGCAAGCTGAAAGACTTGAGATTAAATAAAATTTATGACAATCAAGCCCAATCTTGAAGGCTTCAAACCTCAGAAACGTAATTGTGGAATTGAGGCCCTAATTTTAATTATAGCAAACTATAACTTTTACTCAAATCACTCGAGAGTTCCGACCGCTTGGGTATAATCTACGTAGAGTTTCTTGAGTATGCGGAAATTTTCATTAGTTCAAATTTAATCAGGAGCAAGTCGAAACTTCCTACCCGACAAGTAAGCAGCTGCCCCACCATGAGGGTCACACGAACAACAGGTCTTTGTTCTCAATCGTCACTGATTGTCTAAACCGACGACCGTATCTGACTATCATCTATAACTAAACGAATATACTGTCAGCAGCCAAGCTTCAAGCATGTTGAAATTATTGCAAATAGAACTGCCATCCAATTGGTGCTAGAGGAATGTATAAGAAAACTGAACTCTCCGGTAAAATTATCATTTTGACTACTTTATATAGCACAGACAATCTTTCACATCAACCGAAATTGTTCAACGAATACTTCCACATGGTACGCCAACAAAATAACTAACAAAGGGAAAGTAATATCTCTATAAAGGTAACTTTCAGAGGTACTTGAAACACACTATGCACCATAGCTGACAGAAAACTCAAAAGAACTCTAATGAACATAGTTACGCGTAAGAAAATAAAAAATACTAATTTACGAAAAGTTGGTATGAAAATACTTGTTTTGGAGCACACGGAAGTATAGCGTGTAACCAACATAAGGGCTTACCAATGCCATTTAATAACATGAATATGTGGCCTGATGTATGCCACGTCCGCCAGGTCTCGGGTAACAGTAGCGATTAGTGTCGGATGTACGCATGCGCGGCACCTCACTGTGCCACGTCAAACATGCTTCCCCTCTCTCATGTACGTCACGGTCACTACACCTGTGGTGTCAGAATTACACGATGAACGCACTTACAACAAATGGGAACCCAAACGCTTGCCTTGATCACCACAGCTTAAACTACGCCGACGAAGCAAGAAAACTGCTTATGCGTTGTCACTCGGAGTGAAGTTTATGCCTCACAGAAGCGCTAGAGCAGCAGCGTCGGCGAGAATATGAAGAGAATATCAGTAATGACATCGCACAGCAGTCAGTTGTGGGCACTACTCGTCGCTGCACATTAGGGCGTCAACTTCGCGGTAACACTCATCTCTCATGCAAGAATGGACTCGGAGCGTAACGAGCAGAGAAAGGTCTTATCCACGTCATCAGTTGAGCTATGACTGAGAGCACAAAACCATCTCGGCAGTGCAAGTGTGTGTGTGTTATATGCAACACATGTTCTGGGTCTTCTCCTTTGCAACCACAAAACGTTCGTCTCATGTTCGATGATGCCCTGAGTCACAAACGGCTCAGCAAATAGTGAGAAGCTAATATCTAAAATGAATTTTGCAGTGTAATGTGTTCACCCTCTTGAAATACTGCTAACATGGTATTCGTGTTTGCATCGCATATCAAGTGCTAAGCAAACTGGTCGTAGTATTCAGGAATAAAGGATAAATAGTCGATAGGGCCTATGGAATGAAACCACATCTCACACCTACCAACATGACACCAGGTTCGGAATTTATTCATTTCACAGTAATAGTTTCAATAAAGTAAAGCTCACCCACCATTACTAAACCAGTTAGGCCAGTCAGTTGTTACTAAGCTTGACGTACTCAAGTTCGCAAACTTAAATACAGAGTAAGACTGTCAGATAAACTCGAGTTTGAACGTAACTTTTCACTTTTGGAGTTTGCCAACTTAACGTCTTAAATGTCATACCGATTCTCTGCCCCTCTGTACGCATGTAATTTCTTTGTTCTCATAGGACAATACTGGTGCGCAAACATAGCAGCGAGGCAGTGTTGCCATCAAGCGTGCACCTTCATTAATGCTTCAACATGATCTCATGGTGTGGGGTTGAGAACAGGACTGCTGTAATGACCCGGCAACTTCAACAGCAAATTCCTCAGTCCTGAGTATTGGTCATTTAGTTGGCAGTGAGACGGAGGTAGCCTCCATTCAAGAATGACAAGTTAAGCATTGCAGTACATCAGGGACGACTATTTACCTTAAGAAAGCCGTTCGTTTGCTCCAAGTGCAATCACATCCATACGCATCACATTCATGTTTGAGACAGAAGGCAATTTATATATTATATTTTGGGCCAAAACATAAATGGACTTCCTTACGTTTTTACTATACATCTTAATATTTTCAAACGAAGGTTTCAGTTTTTCAAAGCTTTTAAATAATACACTGATTAAATCCCATTGAACGAACTGAGTTTCAGTTTACGAATTATTGAAATAAAAAATAATTGAAATGGTGAAAGTATGTATCATAAGATATGTCCAAATCTGGTAACGAAAACAAAATTGAATTTATTTTCCAAACATGAATGAAGGCTGCTGGAAATTGAGCTTTCGACATTGTAGGACTTTGAATCTCTTACGAGTTTAATCTCAATTACTTTCAACAATTGTATGCGACGCTATATAACAAAGCTTGGCCAATCTTAATATCAAAGCTGAATGAATACAAAAGAAACAGACCCTACATATGAATGTCGATACTGTAGTTATCGAATTGACCTTAGGACTGTGTACTGGAAAAATGTGTAAAGTCAAGGAGACCTTCAAAGGCTCGAGGCCAGGTCAAGAAACTGAACTTCAGAAAGCACCAAGTGCCTTGCTTTTCTGGCTCGTCTTGAGAAAAGTTGACTTATTTCTGAAAAAAAACACAAACCTCAGCGAAGGAAAACATGCAACGTGCTAACGCAGGCAGCCCTGACAGTCAAACCCGTCCTTGGGGATAAACGGATACTGGTAACGACAGACAGACGGACTGACGGACAGAGAGACAGAAACGCACACTTGAGTGAACTGAACCAACACGCACGTGCTGCTGTTCCTGCCTTATGCCGTACAAATACCCACACCAAGAACGCACAACGCAAGCATTTGTCTCTGCGCAAACATTCATTTCGAGCCGAGTGTTGAATACTTTGCATTAATGATATTGAAAAATTACGTGACAAAAAATTCAAATACGTGTCGAATAATGCTACCGACGGAAACGTTTAAAATCGTCCACTGAAAGAACTTCATCGTAGCCATTAATACAAAGAGAACAACTGAAGTAGAGTGCGTGCAAACGAGAAAGTTATTTTTGTGCATTCTCAGTTGAACGTATAAAATTGTGCAAACCTAATTATGACTAAAGAGCAAAGCATGGCTTGCCATCTTTTCACAAAATCAAAAAGGCATTCAATTTTACAAGAGCTCGTTTAATGGAGGACCTCCAAGTTCTCACGCCTTCTATACTTCATCCTACCTTCCATACGTTTTCCGGGCATCAGTACTTTCTGCCTTAAACTTTGGGGTATCGAATTGTCGGACTACTGTTCCCAAGTTCGCACTTAAGGGCTAAAGGTACCAATAGCCCTTTATATGTAGAAGTAAAATACTCAATCTACAGCAAATGACTTCATTTTTACTTGGTTTGCTGCCATTCAGTTAAAATGCTGCATTTTATTCTCAACCGTTACAGTCATTCAAAAATCGCTTTGTCATTAGCAAGCAGCCATTAATGTCATAATTTTCCCAACTTTTACAATCCACAAATCGGCAAAGACGCTCCTGAATAGTTTTTTTTAGGAATTTTATTGAAACCGTTTACGAAAAAAGTGTGTTGGTTCATTTGAATTTAATACTCTTTCAGTCTCGATTATTAAAGCGCTCACAAAGTTTGTCTTTGCCTACAATGATGAATGCACGTCCAGAACTAATATCCTTATTTCCTCAACTAAACTCGCGTGAAATTGTGCGAAACGTTTTGTTCAAAAATAGAAATAAGAAATATTATTCAAACGACAACTTCCATAACAAACCTAGATTAAATTATAAATTTTACCGTCTGTGAAAGGATGGAAACTTGAGATTTACAGCAATTGTCCTGGTACTGTGTACATTTAACCCATCATTTTTTTACATTCTTAAAACGGATGAATGATGAGTAACTTAACTAGGAACGCAGCGCTACAGGTGAAGGGAATAAAAAGCACAACGAAAGCATGGATGAACTTCTGCAAATACGAGCTTTCTTTTAACCGCACACGAACGTTGTTACACGGACATGACACCGGTAAAAACTATACTTTATAGCTCTTATGCAAGACTGTCAACTGGCAAATGTAAACATGAATGTTTTTATAATCAACATTTGCTCAAATTTGGTCACGCTTTTACGACAGCATCACTCTCTACCTCTCTTCAACCTGATCCCGTGCTTGCACGTGCAACAAAAACAAACTTGAAATACGTGGTAAAATGCCCAATGTAGGTAGCGATTTTAATGCAAAGTTGTGATAAATCTGGAAAAAATATCTAGTGCAGCGTTGGAATCAGTGTTGTAACAAACTACAGAAGACACGCCTATAAGTAGGTTACACCAGCATCGTCTGAGCTGATCTACATTTCTAACTGACCAAAGAAATTCCTTTGGGAGACAGACTCCAATTCATCATAGTTCAGGCGCTGACGTGCTGTCGAGTAAGCAAGAGACGCAGTACAGAACATGAACATTACTAGCAGAAGATAATAAATAAAGGCTGCTATTAGAGTAAAGAGGCGCTACCCGACTTAGAGCCTGTTAGTTAGCTGATCAGACATGTTTACGACGAGTCTGTGACGATGTCGTGCAAGTCGTCTGAAGAGTTACGCTATTGATGATTGCTGCATGCTCCTGAGAACATGTTACCCACTTTTAAGAGGCATTAGTTAGGATATGTTAATAGGGCGCCGCTATTAGTTCATGACAGCATCGCTCACGTCATAAACTTGAGAATTTACAGAGTTCCAATTAAATAACACATTCTTCCACACAAGGTGCAGCAGGGTAAAAACCTGTTTGAAATTCTAATTAGATGAATCGCTATTTCGATTCTGAATGCAGTAGTTGCTGAAGGAGCGAAAAAAAAACATTTACAACTCAATATGCTCGGTCTCGCCCATTGCGAGTTATATGCTTGCTTCGGACGAAACACATTTGATGCATATCATGAGCCATTCAAGGGCATTTCTCCTTGCTTATAAGAAAGTTAACGAAGACGTTTCAAGTCAAGACAGACTCTGTTTTAGACGCAGAAGTACAGCTTATCGCTTCACAATATGCGGGGAGTAGTGAGAGTGTAAGTTTAGGAAGTGTCAACACAGCTCGTATTTCCGAGATGATAATATCCCAAACAAACTGTGAAGAGGAAGCCAAATGAAGTCGTAGACAACTAAAAACGGCATAGGGCGGCTCTTCGATATGAGCGACGATAGCGGCAGCGACCTCTAGGAGAGCGCACCAAACTCTAGCTAGCAATAAACTTGTCTAGGTAGAATTACGCTAGAAGTCTACACATAAAAACACAAATTGCAATTGGAAATGCTGTTATTATAGCTTAATCTATTACAATCAAGTAGTGTTAGTTAACTATCGCTTGGTATAATGAAATTTTTATTAACAGGGTCATTTAAATAAATTGTTAAAATAAAAAGCATTAACGAAAATATTAAGCTTAAAGATAGAGTAGTAACGAGCTTGAGTCGAATTTTTTCACCACTATATGAGAAAAAATTAAATCACTCCATAATATTATAAGGACGAGGACGGAGAACAGGAAGCGTGTCATTGGAATATCAAAAATACAATGAAACATAAAAATAATTTTAGGTAAAATTGTCAAACTGAATATACCAAATTAACAGCAAATAAATGACTTTTCATATCAAATTAAATACTTGAGAAGGACATTAGGAACTGACGTGACCTTACAGAATCCTCTATAAGCTTCTTTTAATACATATACAATAAACTTTAATATGGTACTAGCAAAATGACTACAACAAGCGAGAGAATGAACTGAGCAACTACAGTACAATCGATGACGAAGCCGCACAATACAGACTAAGATCACCAGAACGAGTTCATTGATCCACTTTGTTGCTGATCAACCAAGAGTGAATCAATCCAGAATAGGCATTAATCGAGCATCGTACGACTATAAACATCGTAAAGTCATCTAAACGTCAAAGTTATTGCCTTCTTGATTGAAGTTTAATAGCGAATAAATTAAATCGAAATCTGCTATAACTCGAGATGGATAGTAGCACTCAAACCAATGAGATAAAACTTAGACATTAAGTGTAATTAGCCGAAACTTAGTAAGACTATAAAAATGACTGACCTGAAAGTAGAGCCCGTCGTGGCGACAGAGACCTGAGGACATAGAGAAAGAGAACGTCAGTGTTGCTTCAGTAAACTGAAACATGGCAAAATATCCCCTAAAGGCTGGACAAACATGTATGGAAACTCGCGAGCATGAACTGATGTGTACAATTTTCAATGCTCTGAGGAAAACGTGCGGCATATTTTCCCCAATATTTCAAGAAAATAGGTTATATTAAAGAGTTATTTCAAATTTTTTCCTCACGTTTTATTAAAATATGAAGCACTACTTGGTCCAGAAATCCATCAATCAGTGTGATCAAATTATCGAATTGAAAAGCTGTTCTAGCTGAGTAGTTCTTTTGATGATCGTTATTCTATAGCGTTTTACACAGCCTTTATTTTTAACATAAGCAGTGCAAAATAAGTCAAACTAAATGAAGTTTTAGCCCTAAAGACCAACATATTTTAAACACATTTTTTAAGTGCTGATTTATCACATTTCTAGAAGGTACAGCAATAAATGAAAAGACGCTGGTCGAATTGCAAATTAAAGATAATTATTCGAATAAAAATGCAGACAGACACTGAAGCTAAATTGATGGACACTCACAGAAAATGAGTTTCAGTCACTTTTCGTTCGTTACTTGTTTTCGTTCAATAATAATTCAAATTTCTGAATGAAATTCCAAATGTTACGAAGAGATTTCCTGGCTAACGCATATTATTTTAAACTGAAACAGTACGCTCAGGTTCAATCATACAGATGCGAACAGTTTCATTCGAACAAAAATAAGCTCTAATTTTTTATAATTAAAAAAATTTGCCGAGATAGAGATTTATGGGCAAACAGATCAGAAACACGTTCGAGGCTTCAGCTCCCATATGAAGCAAAATTATCATTATATTTGAACTTCATCTCCCATATGAAGCAAAATTATCATTATATTTGAACTTCAGCTCCCATATGAAGCAAAATTATCATTATATTTGAACTTCAGCTCCCATATGAAGCAAAATTATCATTATATTTGAACGCCTCTTGTTAGAGTAATTTTGAGAACGCTCAATTTATATACGCTCTCAGATATAAAAATTAAAATTACACAAAATAAATTTCTAATTCTTGGTCGGGATTTGGAAGACTAAGTATGGCACAGGCATATCTCAAGCTTAACACAAGCTTAACACAAATCCCAAGTCTATGTGCAACATGTGGCACAGAATAACGCATGCCACACATTTCAGATCTAGGTGCAGCCACAGAGATACTACACATATACGTAAGCCACAGAAGTAGGTCCGACACAAGCTACACAAGTAGGCCCAACACAAGCCACAGAAAAGGTCCGACACAAACCACAGAAAAGGTCCGACACAAACCACAAAAAAGGTCCGACGCAAGCCACAAAAGTAGGTCCGAGACAAGCCACAAAAGTAGGTCCGACACAAGCCACAAAAGTAGGTCCGACACAAGCCACAAAAGTAGGTCGACACAAGCCACAAAAGTAGGTCTGACACAAGCCACAATTGGAAGGTACCACACAAGCTACAAACTTAAGTGCACCACAAGCAACAAACATAAGCACAACACAAACCACTATTGAAAGGTACGACAAGTAACAAACATACATATGTTGGTGCACCACAAGCAACAAACATAAGTACAACACAAGCCACAAATACAGATACCCAAACCACATGAAGAAAGTACCACGTACGCTACAAAGACAGGTGCAATGCAACACATGCCACAGACGAAGGTACAACACAACAACAAGAGGCAGAGAAGAGGGCTGCACCATATAGAGTGACCGTCCCTCGTGGTATATTTAGACATCGCTACCACCACCTACACCACATCCCCACCACCTCCACCGGTCCCTTCCTCTCTTCAGGGAGACAGCCTGGAGCGTTCAGGCTCAATTGGAGGAACAAACGAGGATAAAAAGCAAGGAGAAAGTTGGTAAAAAACTGAAAAAGTAAAGTACTGATAGCATAGCACGCGGCATTCTTCATAAATTGTGTTCGATAATGCCCAAGTGGAAGAAAAATGATGAAAGGAAGAGAGTAAAAAGATGAACACAGGAAGACAAGTTAAGAACGTTCAGAAACACTAGCCTTTTTTCTCAATGGAAAGTTACCTCTCGAGTGAAATACTAAAATCGAATACAAGAAGGCTAAACTCAAACGAACTCCTTACGCCAAAAAAAATAATTTTAAAAACAATTATTCAATCTACATTGGTAAATTTAAAGTAATTCCCATTTATTTTGGTATTAACGATATAATTTTAGGGAAATATACGAAAATTCCTGCTAAATAAAGGATTTACTGCTCTCAGCCCATAAGTGTGAGGCGTGATAACTGAACCGATGACTCAAGTTAATCAGTAACAGGAACTGCCTCGCCCCTGTTATTTAAGGTAACAAGCGAGAAATTCATGTTCAAGCAAATTATTCTTTAATCGCAAAATATGAAATTTACTATTAAAGTGTTCATTGGATTGCATTTTAAACCAACCCTATATAATAAAATTCATTGTATATTTTTATACAAGGTGGTGCATAAGTAACACCTTTTTAGAAAACAAATGATAAATTTAATAATTATTCATTAAATTAATAGATTGATTTCATATTTAATTCTTAATTCAATTTTAAGATCTTTTCTATCGTCAAAAATTATCTTGATCTCTTTAACTTTTATAGTTTTTTATTAATAATTATCTAAAAGGGGGTGTTACTTATGCGCCAGCCTGTGTGTTGGCACTGGTTTCTCATACAATAAGAAAGATATAAGATAATTAACGTTTTAGAGATTCAGGTATTGTATATACACCAAAGGCGGCGTCGAATCGCGAAAGAAAGAGAAGGCAATGAAAAAACTTCTCTTCGACAAGATGAGTAAATTCGTCAAAAAAACAAATAATTGTTTTCATACACGGAACTACTAGATTTTGAGTAAAATGTCAAACTTTGCTTTCTAGCGAACGAGGGACTTTAGTAGCAAAACACCTACAAGCCATGCATGTCTCCTACGAGAAAAAATAATAAATGAAATGATACGAACAAAAATAAATAATTCGAAGAAACAAACAAATTTAAAGTTCAGAAAAATCTATGAACTGGTAGCTCTCAATTCTGAAGTTGGCTTAACAACTCGGTACGTCAAATAATATTTTGAAAAACTGAAGTGAAATATTTCCAGTTCATAGAGCGGCTGTTTTTCCTACTGTTTTTTCTCTCAAGTCAACACAAGAAGAACAACACCAAAAATCATTTGGGCTCACGAAGCGTGAAAATCTTGACCAGTTAACAACATTGAATAGCGGAAAAATATGCAAACATTCCCCAATCTAAATTAAGCAAATATTATGACCCCATCATACTCTTCCTAGGCCCTCAAATGCCCAATTTGCTGTTTTCTAAAAAAATGAAGACTACCAGAATGGCAAGTTCGTATTTATGATACGGTTTACTAGCATTAAATCAACGACCACTTGAATGACTAATTAATACCGAGAACTGTCTGCTAAGAGAATGCTTTAAAATTTTTCTGTACACTCCAACAAGCAAATCGATTTTCGAATGCTCATATCTCTACCGATATGTGGACGCGCGGAACATGTTTTGATGGTATAAGAATAATCTATGCCAACGCCGCAGTAAGTTAGTGCACGACGCGCACCTGAGTATCTGCGGTGCGCGTTCATTAAGCAGAAGCTGTTGAGAGAAGTGCCGGCAAATGAGAGCGTGCAAGTGTACGTGTGTGGAGAGCTACACATTACTCGTCAACGCAGGGAGTGAAGGGGGGATGAAATTAGGTGAAGGGAACGAAAAGTGGGGAGGAATAACACTGATCTGAGGAGTATAAACGAAGTTAGAAAAACAGCTAACTTCAAAATATTTATATAAAATTTGGTAATAAAGCTGTTGTCAATCGGCGATTCAAAACTTGAAGTTTTTCACGTTCAGTTATTTGTTCGTACTGGTGAGGTTTTCAGACGATTATTTCTCAAGGAACAACAGGTTGAACATAGCATATGAACTTAGTTGAAAAGTAGAGATACTTAGACTAATTTTTGAGACTTGTTGCGAGTGAAGACTTATGATCAGATTCATTGGCACGATGATAAATGGAGTTCTTTGAATTACAAATAATTGACAAAAAACAATAAAATGGCATGTTACAACTCATTAAAATCTCAGGAAATTTCGTTACACAATTTCAGGTAAAAACAACGTCCTGAAATGCTTCACTTCTTGACGTCTTTGCTGAAAATTGACTAAAACAAGCCATCAATCAGTTGATCTTGAAAATTATGTTGATCAAATAATGTAATAAATGAATTCAGTTTTGAACATATATACCATTAAAAGAAACTTATATTTCATAGTTCCACAAGGACATAGAATTCATTCTACACACAAAGTTTAAAGTAAATTTTCACAAAAATTACTCATGCTGCGCAGATACAAAAGACAGCGTTTGGGGTAAAAGGGATAACACAGACAAAAAATTTCAGTTTAGATAATGTACTTCATATCGTCCCCATCATAATAGGAACAACCATGATGATGGGAGTCCAGTGGGCTGGTCTCAAACAGGTCTAAGAGATGTGACACGTTGTGCAGATGATACATTTCCGGATGCACAACATGCTTTTTCATACATTATGTAAATGTTGTACATTCCTACAAAATATTGAACGGGAAAAAACTGTTGAGATTCGTATCCAATTTTATTTTACTGTCCTTTAATTGATTAAATAATATTTTAAACTAGTCATTATTACTGTACGAGTCACGAGACATTAAAATGTAATAAATTGTTTACAAAAAATGTATGATTTCAGAATTATTGCAAAGTTTGTAGTAGCAGAAGAAACACAGACAGGAATGTGAAACTTTCATTCTTTTCTGCCAAATAGAGAATATAGTTATATAATTATGAAACATTCTTATTTGTCTTTCAATTCTAGATGTTAGTAGATGTTAGCCTATGGAATTATGTTCAGTTCTTAATTGAGGAAGAAATACTCTATTTTACGTTGGATGCAATTCTACTCCATTCTGTTTCGGTTGGAGTTCTCAATCCGAAATAAAGTGCTTGTCCGCAATGCTCATATTTCAAGATAAAATTGGTCCTGGAAGACTGAGGAATAATGCAACGCGTTGATGTACCGCTCATACGCAGGCCAAACCCTTGCGACGATAATTAAGGTGACAGGAAATTTTTAAAAATTCCCTATAATGGAGACGAATTTCTCACACGTTTACGGTTGTTCATGCATAAGACAATACATCAAATCTAATCTAATCTATTTTCTCATTTTAGTGAATTTCGTTGCTTCGGTTTCTTGACATCAAGCTAAATCAGGAACATACATTTTGGAATAATTATCAAATAGAGAAGCCGGGCTATTTGGGCATAAATTCGGTCAAATCATAGACCTGCATTTTGTCATCAAACGCTACTAGGAGTAACTAAAAATATCCCTGCCTGGTATTCTCTGTGCTGCACCTTTTATATGATCCAGACCCGGGCAGTAAGAGAAATACATTTATTGGACTGCCCTGACATGGGCGTGGTCCTTCAGTGCCGAAATATACCTAACTGGAGCGCCGGTGAACTACGGGACGTAGCAGCTTGCAACCACCTGGAGCTCCCTATGTGTGGGATGATGTAGACAGGATACACAAGTAATGAAGTTATGCTCGACAATGGTACCCTCATTTTGCATCAACATCTAAAGTAATATAAGTCGATAAAGCAAGTTTGAAATGTCCAACTTTTACCCATTTGTCATCAAAAGTTCTAGAGTCACAAGAAATAAAAATCCACTTCACCACCAAATTCAAACAAAATTCAGTTTTCGCACAAATATTTTTTTGACAGGCTCTCGACTATTTATGTATGCGGGATCACTTTTACTCGTCATCTCACTTGTATCGCGGGATTTCACATATCTGTCGTGTCATCTTGTCACAATGAACAGAAACCAACACCTGGACAACATTCTTACTATTCAGTAAAATATTTTCGGATACCAAATCAATTATACTACTTTACGCTGTTGGATAAAGTTTAGCATTTAACCAAAAATATTTTTACTTACTCGTATGATGATTTCATTAAGGGCTAATCATCTCGTGTTGATGCAGACTCCTTCCTAGTTTGTCATGCTATGTCAACGTAAGAAGTGAACTCTAAGGGTTCTCAAAAAAATTCACTAACTGCAAGCCTTATGTTCGATAAGCTATTCCCAAATTGAGACCATATTGGTGTAATTTTAATCAGTATGATTCTTGTAAGAAATGAGGATTGATAATCGTATAAAATGAAGCTCACATAGGTTTCCTAGTGATAATTATCCAAAATTATTTATGTTATTGCATAAAGATGATGCCACAATCATAAAAAGCGATATAATCAAGGAAAATATAGGAAAATATATCATCGTACGGCAAACGAAAATATAAAAAATTAGAATCAAAAGTAGAGAAGTAGTCTGCAAAAAAGTAGACTGACAGAGAGAGGAAAAATAACCCAAAAAGTCAACTTACTTGTAAAACTCAATCGCTCGAAAAATTCCCTCACAATCCCCACCGCTTCCATATCTGCTAAGGGTTCTGAACAACAATGCAGTATTCTCGAGGCAAGCTACTTCTTAAAAACAATACCGATTACAAACCTCCACTTTACGTACTGTACGATACCTCCAACCAAATGGACCTTGATGTCCTCCATGATAAAGTGTGCTAAAATAAAACCGAAACTGTCAAACCAGCACTGCACTCGACAGTTAGAGGACTCTCAGAACATGTCACGGTGCTGCTTGTTCAGACGTTGCCAGCAATATGAACAGTCAATGAACAGCTCGTGGTTGAGTTGAATTTCTCTCTTCATGGGAACATGTGGTCGATAAAGGGTAAAATGAGTGAAATGATCAATAAAAATCTCAAAAATCGTAAAACCCCCCACCTTGTAGAAAGCTGTCTTCACGATAAGTGAAAGGGGAAAATTTTCTGTAGTGCCCGCACCAAATTTATGAGCAAATGAAATTTCAGGTTCGAAGGTCAAAACCAATTGATGGCAGAAGAAAACGCCAACAAACAATTTGAAATTTTTCATTCCTGTCAGTTGGCAGTATGTCTGCACTTACAACCCAAAACATGCAGCAATGCAATAGTGAAACAGAGCAAGTCAAATCATTTGGGAGAGGAGGAAGGGGGCAAGAATTAGGTCAAAGGGCGCGGTCCTCCCGCTGGGCACAGGACTCCAATTAGCGAGAACCTCGCCGTCCGTAGATTGCGCACCCCGAGCTATCGATTGCT
Source organism: Trinorchestia longiramus (assembly GCA_006783055.1). NCBI lineage: Eukaryota > Metazoa > Arthropoda > Malacostraca > Amphipoda > Talitridae > Trinorchestia > Trinorchestia longiramus. The sequence continues at coordinate 75,222 of VCRD01000670.1, read as the reverse complement.
TGATTTAAACCTTCTTGTGTTCCTACTGTGAAGTTAGAGTTCCTTTGTCTGGCGGTTTGTTTCATCAAATGGGAGTCCACCTTTGCTTTACAATTCGACTTTTGGGGACATTTTTGTGACTCTGGGCTATCCACTGAACTCGTCTCAGGTTTATTCACTGTTTAGTACATATTTTGTAAACTTTTATGTAGAATGCATGAGAAGGATTTTCATAGCAAATGAAACATTTTAAAATATTAATTGAACCACATAAATAATAAACGACAATGTTCTACAGTTATCACAAAAGCTTTGATGTTCGATGGTTGCTTTGAAGTCAACACATACACATATTTTTTAAGTGTGTGCTTCAAAACTTCCATAAACGATCCAGTACGCTCAATGAACATCATGAAGTGCATCACAAAAATGTCGTTGAAAGTATTTATTTCATCGTTTGTTTAGCCTCGAAAATTCTACCGTATGGGCAAAACTTGCAGCGAGTGGCCTGGCACAGTCAGCAGAGCTCCTGCAGTTCAGTACATGGCGGGTTGTGCCCTTCGATGAACCACACTCAATAAGACCAACAATTACGCCAGGCTGACAAGCTATTTTCAGAAGTCGGCCGATATTTGCATGCTAACAAGATCCAGTAGAACGAGATTTTGACTCACGCAGAGCTCTTAATGGTATGGTAAGCTTAGAGACAACGTCTCGAACTCGAAAACATCGGACCAGTTGTATAAAGATTTGCCATACCGAGTGATACTTCAAGACTAGAAAATATCGCACGCGTTCAAGTCAAAGATGACGAGACTGGCAGTGTTTGCATCGATAGCATCAGTAAATTCAGTGACAGTCAATGAAAAATGTTAATTAAATTCCTAAAAAATGGTCATGATCAATTATGTTCCCTAGAATACATAAGTTAACAAAATTGGTTCGACAGTAAAGCAAAAACATATCTTTAGTATTAAAGCTTGCGAAACCAGTGAACTGTTCAGCGACACTTTAACTTGTTGACGTTTGTTTTTCTTTTTTAAAGGTACTCGTTATGGACTTCGTGAGCCATCAAAACACAGATCACGGAATTTTACCTCGCTCAATTGTAGTCTGCACACGACAATAAAGTTCCTTTGTCAGCACAGCAATCGATTCAATGATACAGTCAACCAGCGCCAGCCTTTCTCCTTAAAAAAGTTGAATCAATATCCAAGTGCGAGCTTCGATACTCATCTTGGTCTTCGGTTGTGAATGGAAAATGAAAAAAGGGAGATGATCACAGATTTTCATAACGGTTGGGCTGCATCGCAACAGTCACTTTTAGGTACCGGAGCTCGAAGTATCTGTGAACAACACGCTAACAAAAGGCAAGCCTTCAAAAATAATATCCTACATTGGCTTAGAATATGCGAAAAACATTTTAAGTGCACCTAACTTAGCGATAGGCTACGTAATGCGGCGTTTACTGTACAGTTTTTCTGAGGAATAGTTTTCTTGCAAAAATGCATCTAGAATAAAGGCACTTATGCAAAAACGCAATTATGCACAAATGCAAAAACTGGGGAATACAACTCCAAAGCTGCATAAATGAAAATAAATCTTTTATATTTTCCTAGCATGAGCTACTCTTATCATGAATTTTTGGGAATTTTCATCGTGTGATCTTCGGAAGAAATTTACATTCGTTCAAAGTGTGATGTGATTTCTAGAACTAAGTGAAATTCCCACTTGTTCGATTAGGAAATAGATTCTACTTACAACCAGAAGAATTGTCAAAAAACGATCGTCCAGTTGCCATGTCAACGTCATGTCATTTAGACTCGTGTTTCTTCTCAACAGTCATGAACTAAATCTGCAGTACGACTAGCGTGGATCACCCAAGTGCATCTAGCATATCATCCTGTGTTAATCAGCTTACAAGAGGGTAATCTCTTTATTTTCTGTCATGTAAAGATTCATAAGATGGATAGAATGCGAGAATATCTCGTATAATAGATACAGCTTCACGAACGTTCAATGACTGTCTTTCTTAGCATTTGCCTCCAGGTGATTTTATTCGTAAAAAAAAGAGTTGGTTTGTTCTCGTCTACTAAGGAAACGCCTCAGCCAGTTCTGTTGAATTGTTAACAAGAGAAATATTGAGGTACTAGTATTAGTAAATGTATGGTAATAATCAAAACTTTATGTCACATTCTAATGAATGCCAATATTGCTACGTAACATTATTGGATTAACAAAGCTGTACAAGGAATAATTACCATTTCATATGAAACCTCAGGCTTCTTATGAAATGGTTTTATAAAATAATCTTTTAGAGCCACAGTTGAAAAAAGGGGCAAAGAAACGCGTTCCGATCTGAAGTCATTCCGACAGATCAGTGACAGATTGTATGCAAGTATGTTTCCACGTCATTAGATGAGCGTGTGTAACAAACGGAGAACTAACATTAGATGTGTCATACTTTGGTTTTGATGTTTCAAATCAACTTTATTAATATAAGTCTTAACATAAATTCTGTGCCACTGAAGATTTTGGTTACTAGCTCAGAAGCGACAGCGACTGAAAGCGAGTAACTGAGAAGATACAAATCTTAGATTTATTACTAAATATGGCCGTCACTCGAGGTTATTATTTTATAGCAAGCCTTACAATAATTTCACAGCAATCCTCAAATTAATTTCAAATCACAAAATTTAATCGCAAGGCACAACTGAAAAAAATAATCGCACAACTTTTTACATTACATCCGTTTATTTTTAAAAAGTAAGATGCTGATTCTCCAGGACAGTATAAAGTTTCAATCCTATACGAAGTTGTGTTTCGAATGAGCTCAGGAGTCTAAAGTCTACTTTTTTCATGGTTTCTACATTGAATGTTGCCAGCCACTGGTCAGCAGCAAGCACATCGTGTGGTCGGTGACGTGCACTCACGGACGACCAGCTAAGCTCATCAGCAGTAATCATCCATAATTGAGCTGAAGTTTTTACAAAGACTTATGACGAAGGCACGTTCCCTTGCAGGAACATGAAACTAAGCCAGGGTCATTCCCCGAGACGGCAAGAGGAAGAGAATATTCAGTGTGACTGTGAATAAAAGTGTTAAATAGTTACAGAGTTCACCGATATTAAGAAGGTACTACGGATATACATCAGTAACCGAAAAATCACAATGTTTGAATATTGAGATTTGAAACGAGAAAAACTATCCGGCAGAAGCGCATTGAGGCCGAAAATAATTTCCTGAATGAATGAAATTCAGCGCTAAGGGACAAACAAAAAAATTTTGCAGACACTACTCGCTGAAACAAAAAAATAACAAAAAGGCTTTGAAACCGAACATAATAAGGCGAATGGGCAACGAATATTTACCTGAACGGGAAAAAGCACGATAAGTAAGCAGGATCAAAAGATCGGCAATGAAGAGGAGGAAGAAATTTCAGCAGAGATTATGGGACGTTACCATTGCAAAATGGAGAGATGGTTACCGCAGGGTATAGCAGACAACATGGGGAATTATTCAGGGGTGTTTGCACGGAAAACAGTGAAACAAACGAGGCACTTGGAGAGTTATAGTATGCAGTTTAATTGGCAACGTAAAAATTATTTTGATGCAAAGAGCCAAAAGAAATAAAAACAAGGAAGTTTTGTCGAGAGAAGGCAAACACAAATGCGGTGCTTGTTTGAGCTACAGAAGTGCTGTGCGCTCTTTGTGTTAAGACAATTGGTCCCGCAGTTGATAACAAGGGCTCGCGCCAATTGAGCGAGTCATGTTTCTCTTTATTTCAGCCAATCTTTGGTCCACTCAAGTTGAGGAATTCGCTCACTTCCCTCAGGGTGCAGGATGCTTCAACGAACAAGATACTAAGCCACAAGCAAAACGAGGATGCCTTTAGGGAAGGTTTACAAAATTAGACAACTATGGAGAGAAAATGAATACTTTTTTATTTTTGTTAGCATTATTTAGCTCATAGAATAAAGAAACCTTTCTTCAGGGTAATGAACTGTATCGATGTATTTCTATAAAAAATACCCGGGTAACATAACATGATAGCAAAATATTAGACATTGAAGTTTACCTGCACGAAAATTAGAAAAACATCAAATCTGATGGGAATTTCGGAGATATAGCAATCCAAAATTGGTCAGAAAAACAAGAAAAACCCTAAAATCATTTTTCAAACAGGTATTTTGTGGTTTCAGATTTGAGGCTAAAAAATCTTCGGAAGTGCCAGAAGAAGGGCGTGCCCGGGATGCTGGTCCGTAAGTGTCGCACGAGCAGGCCAGATGTCTCATAAATTATGTGCATGTGGCAGTCTTAAATCAGCATCAGTGAACTGTCCAAGTCTATACGAGGCTCGTAAATAAGTCGCTCGCAACTTGAGCTTAAGCTAACAAGTCTCTACGATTGTACTCAAGAGATGAGCTTATTCTCTCCGATTCCAGTTCAGAATTCTACAAAGTCGTTGACATCGAGTCCTAGGTAGACTATGGGGTGGATCAGTTCCGTGGAATTCTTAAATATTTGGAATGACGTCGATGTTATCATTATTCCACTAGTCGTAGACGTCAAAGAATGATGGAAAAGATTGAATCTTGTTTTCCTCAGAGGTAACGATCAACAGTTTAATACGATAGGGATAGCTCAACTGCAAGTCCAGTCAATGGACACTGGTAATAAACAAAGCTAATCCTACTTCGACAGGCCGCCCAACAGAAGCTTCGTTTTGTTCAACGATCAATGCAAAAGATCAGCACAAGACGCACGTCTATAAAACGCAGCGTTAAACCCAACGCAAAGACAGATCGCATCTCGGGTCGAGGGTTGAATCTAGAGACGAAGCTCAACAACGAAGCATTCATAAGTCTATGAAGCCGAAGCGGCCCATTCAAGTTATGCGTGCTCAAAAGTATGAGATCAATGCAGCTAATTCTGGGGGGTTCACGAGATTACTTCGAGTGAAGCCCTCCACTTTCTATTGGGAGGGAGCTGAATTTATGAACCTTTTTGTAAGGCTGAGGGAAAGTTAACTTTCAAGCTGAAACTCCAACATTCCCAATTCCCGTCCGTAGGACAGAAGTAAAGAATGTATTCATTCGCCTCCAAATGCAGTATTGTTAAGTATTTATGATTAAGCCATCCTAGAACCACTTTGGAATAATGGACATGTTTCGTATGAAAAATATTGCAAAGAAAATTTTAACTCAGAACTTGAGTACGTGAAAACACACATATACTCGAAACAATGACTTTCCAAACTTCTTAAATTCGATCAATTGTCTACTCAGTGATACACAAAACACTAAAAAAGCAGCCTATTGACACATGCTACCACTGGTGATTGTATTAATGGTGGCACCAGCCTACCCGCCAGCACGAACCATTTTTTGTGTTGGTTTTGAGAAACAGAAAATATACCCTAGCATTTCCTTTGAGATGAAAAGAGCAGCCAATTGTAGCTTTCTTCCAGTCAAAAGATAGAGCTCGCCATTTCCTTGCTCTGGCCTCCTCTACAATGAAACAGAGCACGAACAACTACGCACGGGCGTCAGTAATATCTTCTATCTTTTAGCTTTTGCAGAACTTGAGGTTTCAAACTATTGCCTCGCAGTCCGCAGCTGTGGCCTGCTGATATCGAAGGAATAGCGACACTGGTAGTCACATCGTATTAAAAGGAATTACTTTGTGAGAAAATTCAAAATTAAAGACTTTATGAAACCGATTATCTACTTTATTTCCACTTCTTCACGACCGAAGAGGTATTCAGCCTCAATTAATAGAAAGTATAATGAAAACCTTATGATTTGTCTCCAGTTATGTTAGATGCACCGAAGATAACATCTACGTTGGGGATAATTAACTCTTTCTCTGTCGCGCGTATTGAAGGGACTTGAAGCTCTACAAATTAGAGTTTAGCGTTAAAATAATGGCTTCTCTGAACATTAAAAAGATTTATGAAAGTATAAAAGCGGCCTCCCGTTTCATCAACGATGGTGGCCCAACACTTATGAAGCAAGGACAGCAATTTAAGCGCTACCTGTTATCATGGGGGCAAACTGATCCTAATTATGGACTGCATGAACACATGGGAAAAACCTCCTTGTTCCAGAATGTAGTTTAAAATGAAAAATGTTCTAGCCATTTCATACTTCAAGCTATGTTCCACCCTAATGCTCTGCTCATCGTAGTGAAACTTTTGCTTTCAGTTGAAATTACGATTCCTCAAAAAAATAATGCATATTTTTAGATATACAAAAAACTTTTCATTTATAAGAACAGAAAAAACTTCCGTTCAGAACTGTAATCGTTGATCGTGGGCTGAGGTAAAAGAAAAACAACACTAATTCAACAACGAAAAATGTTACTGGTAGGGCTGCAGGACTATAATGGTGGAGTGACAGATGGAAAGGCCCATAGATGCCAGAAGGACGAACATTTGTGACCCCACAGTGTCGTTTAAAGCATGAAAGCGAGAGTAAGCCTCGTCCTGCAGCACAAAGCGACATCAAGTTCCTTGTGTGTGTGCCTACGTTAGCCAGAGCTTAAAATAAGAAGAAAAACATGAGACACTCATGAAACGTAAGCAAAAATTCTGCTATAAATACTGTTATACATATCATGCTGTGCTAGTAAGATTTAAAAATGTAAGTGGATGAATTCGAATATGTTATTATGTTATAAGCTACAACGCTATCAGTGCTTTTCTAGGCGGCAAAAAAATGTGATTTTCTTAGCCTCATCAACTATTTATTAGCTAACATGTTTAACGGTGCCTCTCTGTAATCCCGAAGACATACAACTAGTAGACTAAGTACAGAAAACCTTCAAAATAACAAAGATTTACTAACGATCACATGAAATATGAATGAGGAGCTAATTTTCCAAAAAAAATGCATTTTTCAAAGAAAAAATTCGCTTGTAAATTTTCCCAATCCGTGCGCGAAGAATTCTGCTTGAAATACAAACAACACATACGACCAATAAAGTAGCAGATCACACAAAGAAAATCGAATTCACGATTACGTAGAGTACAAAAGAATCAAAGCGATTTGCGTTAAAGTGTCAGAAAGGAGAAAGAACGTGTTGAAGCGCGCATCAGAAAAAGAAGATAGGAGACAGATTTGATATTGAATGAAAGTTAGTAGTGCGACAGTAACACCCGTTTTCATAGAAAATTCAAATTTTTGTGTTTAAATAAAATCAGTGGGAGATAACCACATGCAATTATCTATAACAATATTCATATAATAATATTCATAAAAATACATAATGAGCATGTATTTGATCCATGCGAGTCTGAAAAGATTTTATTACATATTTAAATTTCCAGACGAGATTTCGAAACAAGACTTTAGTCAGCAGTAAAGTAAGATGACTCAATTGAAATTAAAACGTAATTGACAAACATCAAAACTTCATTCAGAACTTACCTTCCACAGGTGCCACGGCTACAGTAATAAAGATCACGCTGGCCAGCACAGCAGCTGTCCAATGATGGACGTTGGTCGACCGTTCCACGGTCATACTTGAGTTTTTCTGGATTTTTCAGACCTGCATTACTTCAATTAACAGGCAACCGGCAACTTCACCTTACAGGTAACCGGCAACTTCACCTTACAGGTAACCGGCAACTTCACCTTACAGGTAACCGACAACTTCACCTTACTGGTGAAGTCTCACTCTTAATTCACTGAAACTCCCATGGGATGAATATTGCAAGTGTACTTAATAATAATGGTAGGAGAGCTACTATATCAGTAAATGCAAATGTAATAGAGAGCAAATTTATGGCTTTGATCGAACACAAGTTTAAAAACGTTGATACGAAAATTGCTACAAAAACACATGCACGACACAGGTTCACAGAGCTTCATTGATGATGGGCACTGTTGGCCACGCAGTTCCACGTTACTTGGTTACAGGTTCCGTCATTAGTTCCATCACCGGAGCTTCACAAGATCCAAACTCATCACTCCAAAGTGTATAGTTTATCACTGTAACAATAAAACGTTCACTCTTTTTCCAAATTTTACGATAATGTCCGAGAATGATGACAACCGTAATTAATATTAATATTTATAGTATTAGTAATGAAAATGTTCGTACATCATTCAATAAGCACTTATAGTTTCAGAAGCAATGCATGTAATGTTATAAGAAATATTCATTTGAATTCCACTTCATTTGAACATTAGTTAGTCGCAAGGAAAGAATAGGCGACTTAACGCAGTTATTGTTCAAAACTTTAAAGTGACTTAATACGGTTTGATTGCAGTTCTTTGAACACTGATCCCATTTTTCTAGGCTAGGCAGTCATGAAATCTCATGTTGGGTAGTCAATCACGTAAGTAATCATGAAAGTTTTGTTCAGAATTTATATTAAATAAAACTTCAAAATCTCGTAGCTTTCCAACTAGAAACTCATACCTGCACAAAAAAAATCGATGCTTGATGAGTGAGAGTCCCAAAATGGCAGCCTCATCTTACAAAGACTATTGCACATTCTTAGGCAGACATGAAATTCAAATAAGATGAAAAATGGAAGTGAAGAGGAGCTCCGTAAACTCAAAAGCTTCATGCATAAGCTGCTCGTCAATAGATTCATTCGAAAAAGATTGGATTCTCTTGGATTCGATGGATCCATGAGATTGGATCAAAAAAACACTTTAGATGGTAGACTTAAGGACGTGAATAAAATAGCATTTCTGCTGAAATATTATACGGAATCATTGTGGAACCGAAAATAGTCATTAATTCCAGAAGTATGGAAGTAAAATAATATTTTCATGCTCACGCTCCTAATGTTCTTTTCAACAATGATCATCGGCAATAGTTATTTTTTTGGGATGCCAACACAGATTTACTATTAAATTCATTTAGAAAATTCTCAACTGAAACCGAGGATTGTAATATCAAAACTATCTACAGGATGTGGCTGCACGTGTTCTTACGCGTTGAGTTGAAACAAAGTGAACATATTTTAGTCTGAAACATTTCCATAATAATAAATTTAGGATAAACTATTGTGAAATTGCAGAAATTTCCCTTATCTGATACCAGCCCAGGTTCAGAATATTTTTGCGGTATGCCCTCATGCGGTTTCCAATATCAAAATGTACGAATGGAAATAGTGTGTATTGTGTTAGTTGTACTACATACGTTTCTAAGAATCGAAATAGTGAATTGTACAACAGATTATTGACCTCAGAAAAAATGTATGGAATTAGTGACACATATATAAACTTTGAAAATTCGTAGAAGAGGGTAGGTATGGCTACAAAAGTCGAGACTTCATGTAAAAAGTACTTTACAAATAAAAAGTATTGAAATACTTTTTGAAAAATAGCTGAATTTTAAGGAAGAGTAAATCGCCTACGGTGAAGGTTAGTCGCAGTTGCTTGTATAATACATAGTTGACCGTGTTTAATTTATGACAGAAAGAAGTACTTCAACGCTGGTAAATGGTTTGCATTTTAACATTAGAATAAATGAGGGTGAAGTTTTATACGTAATTATAGAACTACTCTTCAGTTAGCATGGCTATAAAAAAGTTAAAGAGTTTATCAATGCGAGAAAGACACGAGACATTTGGTAAGTTGAAGCAAAACTAAGAAATGAACACAGTATACATATAAAAATAAATTATAGAGTTGAAATAACTTCACACTCTAAGTTGACAGGCGTAAATGCAACAAGATTCTCAAATTTTCTAAAATATCGAAAGGAGAACTACTAGCTAGGAGAACAATTTGAATGCTACAAAGGGTGTGTAGAGATTTGGTCATTCATAGAACTTGCGTGTGAGAAAAACTGCGGCGAGACGTTGCGAAGTGTTTTGAATTATGTGTTGTCAAAAAAGATTGCTATCGTCTAAGATATATGAAGCTTGAACTTATTGGCATTGAAGTTTAACGTGTTTCAAGTGACGTTCCAGTAATAATAATATGAGAGATGGGTAAGCCAGAGACAAAATGGGAAACGCTGAGTTTAGACCTGTTTGAAATACGGCGAAGATACTTCTTCAAAAAATAAGCTGATATCAAGTTTCACTGTCGTTGTCAGTGAAAAAATAGTTCGACAGTAAGAAGAGCAACCAAAGAAAAATTAATCACTGGTCTATGTAAGTACATTAAGTAGCGAATACGCCGCTGTTGGATACACAGACTCCTCCTACGAAAGAAAAAGATAAGAACAGGGAAAGGGCTTCTGAACTACAAAATTGAACTCGTAACAGCTTCCAGCAAACCAAGATTTTACGTAGATCCTCAGAAAAATACTTCGGCCTCCAATTAGACTGATGAGTTTAGACTGCGCGAGTGTAAGGCAGATCTTACACCTTGCTTAGAGGAGTGCCATGTCTCCAGATCTCAAGATATGCAAAACGACAGCCACGATAAGGACTCCTTTCTTGAAAATGATTACATATCTAATTGATTGATCGATACTATTATTCCTGCAGGAAGGATAAGTTTCAATTATTATTATTATATTCCAGTTGCAATCCTCACTTTTCATTCGTTGGTAACTCCTGCCCTAATTTTTTATCAGATAACAAGATTGTACAAAAATTTTATCAAGAGCTCTCGATAAATGTTGCACTTGTGAAAACTAATAGTATTTCAGTTTCATAGTATTTTTCGAACGGCAAGGACTGGAATTACTAGACTAATGCAAAAGAAAGCCAAAGTTAAACTTGGAATATTTATGAATGTTAAAATAAGGTGCAAAATATAAAGGTTCAATTGTTCCGAGTACGAAATAAAAAAATTCTACAAAAAGGTTTCTGAGATGATTATATTCAAAGTGTGCATGAAACATTTCATTGAATCGAGCTAAAACAGAATGCCGGTAGAGTCAAAAAGTTCCCTTGGACTTCAAGACACTCGAGCATCAGGAGAAAGTGTTGTCTGCTTGTGTTCGAGTGCGACAAAAAATCTAAAAATGAACTCAAGTTTATTTGCATGACGCGAGAAAACGAAGAAGACAGGAAGAACCAGCAGCAGATCCCACGGCCTTGAAACTTTTTTTTTGCGACGACATCTTCAAAATCGCGCTCAGTTGTAGACAGAAGCTCAGGAGATGATGCCTTCGATAGCATCGCAGCTTGGACCTTGCATGAAGAGCAGGCACATACAAGAGAGCGAACTGAGCTTGTGGGTAGGTACGAGTATGAGTAAGTTTTTGTGTGAATGAAATAAATGAATTCACGTACTTTATTTCCCAAATTGTAAATCTTGTGTAATAGCGAACTACTCAAACTACTTGCCAAATAAATCTTACTTGAAAGTAGCCACCTGAGCTATATATCAAAAATTAAAAATATTCTAGGAATTCGGGAACTTTCAACAAATAAAATTATGCTTCGGCAATAACTTTGTAGCCGTCTCCTTGCTGACCACAATTACATGCAAGGGTGCATACTTGAGTCAACACGAAATTTTTTCCTACGAGGTATTAGTCTTTCACGACAGCAATGCTTTTTGTCCCCGTCAGTTTGTGATGAAAGTAAACTTATTGTTTTGCCAATAATAAAGCTCACGAGTCCAAAGTGGTCGTAAACACGAAGCATCTAGTCGGTGTATTAGGTGAGGCACTAGGCCATTGGGAGACGCAGAGAGGTAAACATGATACCAGATCTAGCGGAAAAAACGTAATGCTCGACTCAATAGTAGTGTAAACAGGGAAAATCGAGTAATTGGTGATACAAGAACAAATAGTTTGAAAAAATATAAAATCATTACATTTTCTGAAAGAGGTATTTGTTTTGTATCTTCAGTTTATAAATGTGACCACCAAAATGAAGTACTTTCGTTTAAAATAATTCGCATGACGATTTAGCTTCAAGATTTATCAATATTGAGAGGAGAATTGCAGTAATTTTATAGCAATAAAAAAGTTTAGTTAGCAAGTTCTGGATTAAAATATTTATTTTTATTTGTGTGCGTTCCTTACAACAACCTTTCATAAAAGTATGCGCAGGACATTTTGGTGGTTACTTCATTTCATTCCAGTTCTATTATAAATGGTTTAAGCCAGTTTTCTATGCAGAATAGATTTACTCGAAAAACTCGTTTCTGGAAACATCAATGCCTGCTAAGTAATGATCCGATAATTGCTCCACAGCCGATAACTTTTTCACATGTTACTTTCGCTGACCCACATTTACGCTAGAAATCCACTTAGACCTGTGACGGACAGTATCAGCGCTGTTGTCAGAAGTAATTTGCTCAAAACAGAGACGGGAGTTTGCCCAAAAATGTCGGGCTGGAGAGCGATAACTGCGTCTCGGCTTCTGACTGACACTGCAAGTGATGGGGAGAAGTAGCTCATCACGCGCCGGTTCCCGTGTGTTTGATCTGCGTGTTATCGACAGCGGTTCACACGTTGCGGGTTGTGTGGCCTGTACTGCCAATACAGATGTTTGCACGTTGTAATTCGGACAGCACCTCAGTCCTTTCATACCCTAAATTTTCAAACGCATCTAATTTTACAACATTGACTTTCTACCAGTGTATCTTCACACATTCATGTGAATTTGTTCTACCACGTTTCACTTATTACATCCATCGATCAGCATCAACTCGCATGCTTCAACCAGTGTGAAGAAAAAATCTATGCACGCATGCTGTCTTGATTTCAGGAATCTGATGCAGTTTAATTGGAGTTTGCTTCGTTCAAAACAGTTTAATAACATGGGATAGTATGCATGTCTTAATAAAAAGAAACAAAAACAATGTATGAAAAAATCACGAGGTTAAAAGGACATCACTTAAAATACCACGCAGAGAGGAATAGCCGCAAAAAAGAGTGACATGTAGCATGTTTCATGATACCTACGTATAATATATAGACAGTTCTCAACACACCAAAGCTATATCCCTAGCTGGAAACCCATGGAGGTTTCATTAAGACCCTAGGGATACGATGCTTCAACAAAATGCTGACGAGGACAGACAGACACTATCAGCTTACGTTCTCTCCAGTGATGGTTTACGGAGGCAAAAATAACAGCACATTTGTTACACCCAAATGTGTACTCAAACACGGACTATCTCTTTCAATGCCCCTATCATGGGGAAGATATATGTGGATTACTATGAATTTAACAGGCTAATCTCTGCACGATTTTATCAAGAAGAAAACTGTTCCTGATATTCACCTATATTTATTTTTAAAAAAACTGTTAATGCATATCAAAACAGTAATTGGAATGAGTAATACCAGTAAAATGAGTTAAACCAGCAAAGTGGCTTGGTCATTTAATTAGTATGACCATTCTAATGAGTAAGCTAGTATTTAACTTCCAAATCACGGATGGTCATTTAAAAGCAGAACGACCCGAAAATACAATTGGAGTACATAGAATTTTATGATTAAACTGAAAAAAAATTGTTTAAACATTGATTGCCTGCACTTGACAGTAATAGAAATAGTGTAGCATGCAATACTCGAACAGAGTATAGAGCATAAGCCAGTCCATGTATTTAAGAAATATACTCCAACAGAACCTAAGAGTACTACAACAGAGCTTACACATATTCCAGGAGCCTGAATGCCATGATAAAAATAAGATGCTCAACAATTCATTCCCACACTTCCAAACAAAAGGTCGTACGCAGAGAAATATAGAATTATTACCATTTACATGAAAAAAATTTGACAATGTTTTTGAGATAAAAAACAACGACGAGAGAGAACACCGGAAGAAAAATTATATGCAGAGAAGAAAGAATTATCATAATTTCCGTAACAAAAATTTTGGCAATCCTTTTGATATAAAATACGGTGTAAGGGAGAAACAATGATCTCAAACAATAATTGAGGAAAAAAGAATATTTTTTTAAAATCAAGATGCACGTTACCTAAAGAGCCTTGAAACAGTTTCTTAAAAATTTCATGTTTCTCGGCTATCCATGAAATTTTTGTATATGAAATTCTTTATTTCGTGAGCGAAAGCTTGTATCATTCAGAAATTTATGGCACATAAATACATGAAATTCTCTGCTCAAAACTCAATAATTTATTAATGTTGAAGCATATGTTGACTTGCATAGAGTAGAAGGAATAAAGTGTGTGTGTGATATATGTAGTTCAGTTTAGAAAGTAATGAAGTTTATTGAATAGAGTAAACTGAATCAATCAATTATTTCAACAAATTTTCTACAGGTCTTTCATAATACTCAAATAGAATGTACTCTTTCCAAAAACTGTTGAAAGTATTTAATGTGATGCATTACTCAAGCTCCACTTTCCATCTCGCCTCAGAATCACGACTCCTGAAACAAAAGAAAAGTACATATAAGCGATCCATCATATTATTAACATGTGATACTGAAGAACACCTTACCTTATGTGATGAATATATTAACGTGTATTCCATAAATATCTTAATTCTTTTCTGCCTTACGACAGACATGCCTATTTAGTTCAGTTAATAAATTACTCTGAATTTCTAATGTGCATAACACTATGTATATGATAACAGTGATATCAAAGCAAAATTAGAGGTAAATACTAAACGAGATACGATGTACATCTTATTTAACAAGCTAGGGTTATTTCACGTAAAAATAACGAAAAAAACAATGTGTTGACAGTAAATAAAATGTGATATTACAATACTACGAATTCTCAGTTCTATCAAAGGAGTCAGGTGTTCTTCAGTAAGAACAAAATTCTCATTCCGTTTATAAGATCGAAATTACTACAGCTTCACTGGACAGGAACGCAGGAAAAGCTCCACAGTAAATTACCCCCTCATCCCATTAAGCGAGAAAGGAGTCGCACGTTTAAGTAAGACTTCCATACAGCACTCGCACGGCAAGCTGCCCTTCTCGCTCTCTGACTCACGTAGAGCAAACAGGCCGGGGGATCCAAGACCTTATCTGTATAGCAATACCGTGGATACGGTTTGATCTATTCACAGGACTGCATTTGTGAAAGACACTGGAAGGTTTTGGGCTGGGTAAAATTCGTGATGTGCGGACCGCAATTAAGCCAACCATCTCTAGCGCAGATCGTCGTATTGTCAAGGTGCACCAGGACACTAACTTTGCATAAAGTACCGAGATATTTTTCAGCCCGTCAAGCGCCGCGATGAAGATGAAAAAATATCGCAATTGTGAGGCGGTGCCCGATAATATCGCGCCAGAGTCGCCCCATCTAAGACTTGTTCACGGTTATCAGTCCTGCATCTCCGTGCGAAGTTTCGGTGCAAAAGTACGCGCGGCGAGCACTGAAGGGGGCGAATGCAGACTCTATGCCCTTTAGGCTCAAATTGTTCGGTCGAGCAAGCATGAGAACCGTCTGCCAGGCGCCAGCAACAACAGCTCTCTGATCTAAAGATGCACGAGCCACTAAATGAGTCATTAGTTCTCAAGAGCGCTTTGTTTCAAGCTGTCTAACTTGGCCACAGAAGAGCTGCAGTTCCTGAAAAATTACTGTTTCGTGCCAAGCCCGAGTAGGGCTGTAAAGAAAAATGTCTCGTAAGCAAGAAAACTGTCCTAATGCTCTTGCCCATCACGTAAGAGAATATAGGAACTTTTCCAAATAAAGAAGAGTAAAGCTAAAAGAGGTTAAAAAAATCATTCCGCCATGGGGAATTTTTACCTAAAAATAAAACGAATAGTACAAAATGAAAGATTAATATAACAAGCATGCGACAATGTCATTTATACTTTACCCAAATGATGATTGAACAAAAATAACTACAGAAACTGCTTGAAAGACAACGAACTCAAGAACACCCAAATGATAGAAAACTCGTGTCCAAATACCCTAGCTTACCCTTACAAGACTACTGGGCTTCCTGAAGTCCATTAGAAATCACTACCTCTGGTCCTATATTCCAAATATTTTGTTCAGAAATGGGTAAATCCCATTAGAAAGCAAGTCAAGATTAATGATAATTCATATAATACTTCGTTCAGTCAAAAAATAATTTGGTCGTTATAGGTTTAAAAGGAACCGCCCAACTAGGACCAGCGTTGCTGAGGGACTGTAGCGGTCACAACAGAGGTACCACACACGGTGTCTCGAGTGTGGCTCTTCTAAGGATATCACTTGACCCTCATTTGTGTGTCAATTTGCAAATTCTAACAAGTAATAAAATACAGTTTGTCTAGTTATAAAAACAGATCAAAAAGTGTTCAAGTAGAAGACAATTTTATTTTTATTTAACGAAGGCATTCAATGTTTCGACGTGTGCTCCACCCATGTTAAATAGCTTTGTGAGAAGCTTTTGCTTGTATGAAAACTTCACTTCCCATTTCAAACAGGAAGGCACAAATGTAATTTTTAGATGTTAGTACACGGCTTGAAAAATGAAAATGTTATAGAGCAAATACTGCAAAAAAGGGGGCAAAAGAATTTCTCAACGGAACAGTAGTTCCAACATCTCTTTATGAATGAGTTGGAGCGTCGTCTTGACGAAAAATTCTGAGGTTCATGCACCATCAATGGGTGCAAAAATCCAGGAAATTTTCCGAAGCACCTGTTTCGCTTTTTGCGATAGCTTTCTTTTGCTCTAAGAAATCATAAAGAACGATTCTTTCTGGGTTCTAACAGCAGCCGAAACTTTGCAGACTGCGCTCTGCTTTGAATTTACTCTGTTCGTTTTCATTTTTCTGGCGGCCATTGTTTGGTTGAGATTAAGTATAACCCTTTTGGGTATTAAATATGCCAAAAAAACTAGTAAAATATCAACAAAATTCAGTTCAAACACTTCGATTCTCAGAGAAATCAGCGAACAAAGAACATTTCAACCTAATTTCATTCATATCTGTGTATAGTATTATTGAGTCAAATTCTGCATTCTGCGTAGAATTGGTCAGCCAAACTTTCAACCCAAAGTAGCAGTAAAAAAACGACCTCATTTATGTACTACACTTTAAGCCAAAATTCTGAATGGAGGTCGTAACTGATAAAGTTGATCGTCGCTCAGAGCTCATGGGACCTATCAAGTTTTAACACGTTGACTCCGAAGTGGTACGTATGTGTACCACTTAGGTTAGGTTCTGCAATTTTTTCAGATCCTTCTAGTGACTATGCGTACAAAGTGAAGTTTTACACCAATCAGGCAATCAGAGGCAACGTGTTAAAACATTCATTGCGATATGATCCACCGGTGGGTCACTCTGGTTAGGTTCTATAATTTTTTCAAAACTTTTTAGTGACTGTATGTACAAAGTAAAGATTTGCACCGGCTAGGCAACCGCAATGAATGTACTAGGCGGACTTATGGCTTAAGTTTTCTGCTAGAAAGGCGGAACAATGAAGTACCGATAACATCTCACGTAATTCGACAATCTTCTTCCACAAAACTTCAATGGAAAATTTTATCATTTGTAGCAATTGTTGACTTTTCCTGTCGCTGGTTGTCACTAATTCATGGCATCTTTTAAGAGCTTTATTCTATTGTATGATACTCCTGACAATGTTTTAAGTTTCATGAACTTCTTTCACTGCTTCGATGACAGGTTTTTCTTTTCATTGTACCACGAGAAGAATGATGCTAGTTTTTTAAATTAACAACCTTTCCCATAAGAACAACAAGCGATTGTTTTTGAGAGCACCTTAAATCTGCTGTTGCAAGATACTACCCGACTAATTTTGTACACGATAGAGTGTTAATTTTCTTTATGCTTTCAGAAACGCTCGTATTAGAATAACGTATAATACCTTATAACACGTGTATTTGCAAATACTCAAAAAGAATAAATTAGAAAATGATATCATGAAGGAAATACATGGATTTATTCAATCATTGAACGTGCAGAAATAGGAACAACTGCGGTTGGACACTCTGTTGTGTCAAAACACCACCGTCTGTGAGACGTGAAGTTTAAATGTAATGCACTCAAACCAATTGTAATTCAAACCCTTCGTATTTAAACAAGGCATCCGACGACGTACATGAACTATCACACCCTTATTTGAATTGATGAGTTATCAATTCAGTAAAACAGCGTATTCAGAAAGCATAAATTCGAAATTTCACTCTTAATTCTTGAAAGGACCTCTACACAACGAGTGAAAGAAAACTGCAAAATTACTATCCAGTGTTCTTTCACACAATTCAAGTCATCATACCAGACTTCGTGTCAGGAAAACAGGTGAGTGATGAGAAAAAGCACCTTTTCTTCACACGTTCAGTGATCAGCAAAATGGATGTGGCACGAAGGCCGTAGATCAGAATGCACACGGCGACATCGGGGACCCGCCCTTCATTGGTCACATGAGCATCTTGAGGTGCACACGTCATCCGCTATGTTCACGGTGAAGACAAGAACCTTGAGCAACTTTAATGAAGTATTGCCATTATCCAGCATTTAAGATGATTCAGAATGGGATTTGAAGGTAAGGTATATTTTTAAGAGGCATAGTTCAGCCACATTGTCACGTTCTCTGGCTACTCAGCAGTAAAATAAAATGTGGCGAAAAATATGAAGCTATACTAATTAGATCGAATGGACTATTATTTTCGCAGTATAGCTAAGACCCCCATGTCTCTACAGAATAGATCTTATCAGTAAACTTTAACTAAAAACTGGTGGAAAAATAAAAACCTTTTGTGAACATTACTACAGAGGTAATAATGAGATTATGAACACATTTAGCATATTCACTTGAACATAACATTACGAGCGTAGTACAAGTAACAGTATACCCTGCCCGATGTCATATGGTATGAATGATTATTTTAAGTTTAGTTGGTCTGATCAGTAGTAGTAGCTTCCATCAGTCGTTTGTCGGCCATGGATAATCATTTGTATATGTTTGCCCCAGCAGACCGTGGTGCTGCTACCAGATGAGGGTTGTTGGTTGTTAGCAAGACATGCTGTGACAAACGCCTTGGCAAACTGATTGAAGAATCTTCTAGTGCTTCTAAACTTCCATCATAAGTTTTCAATACTAATAACCTAGTAACCAATCCATGCAGGTTTACAAATTGTAAATGGTCTGTACCGAACGGCGTTCTGGACCCAATCGTACAGTTCGTGCAGACAAAGCAATTCAATGAGGAAACCTGCTTGGTAAACTGAGTGACTGTCTGATCAAGGTGATACAATTGAACATTTTTCTTCTCATAAAGACCTTCCACCTATGTAGCCGACGAAAAAGTTACTGTGAATGTTGAAGTACAATAACTTCATTTGAAACGGAAATGTGCATACTTGAGAAACCCAAAGCTGAATTACTTTCATTAATTTTAATTCAATATTACTTGAAAAAATTTCACAAATAAATGCCAAAAATCTTAAAAGTTGAGAATATTAATGAAAAAACAAGTCCACTTAATAGTAAGTAGAATTTGAAGTCTGCAAAAATAAAAACTGTGATTTTAAGTACTCGAATACTTCAAAACGAAGAACTCTTCAAAACTCTATGAACGTTACACTTCGGAATCCCAAGAACATCAATTTCCCAATAAAGGATGCTTAGCTTATTGATAAGGTTGCATTGTGTTTCACCAATATATGCATAGTTTTCAATTTTTGATAAAAATGGAGTATAAGAAAAAACGAAGAAAATTAGTCGGACATTCTGAACACAATGGCAAACAAAACTCCAACTTAAGGTGTCTGCAAGCGAGGGAATCCCCAAATGGTGTCACTGCATAGTAGCTTGTTCATAAAAAATACATTTAAATACCGTAACTTATTCTCTATTTTACACGAATATTACAAGTAAGCGTTGTTTATTTTCACAGGTTCACCAAAAGTGCGCCCTCAAACTCTTGAAAGTGGCAAGTATGGGAGACGTAGAAATCTATGAAAACATCTCCAACGCGAAATGCGCACCGACTACTTCACTCGGCAGCTTTTTCTTCCTTAACGATTAATTGCAACTCCATTTTTAACGAGCGGACGCGTATTTTAAAACAAACTGCATGGTTCTCTTTGTTCACCGTCATGTGAAAAACATTCAAGGTGTTGTAACTTTACTGCATCTCATACAATACCCTGAAACTGATTAATGCTCCGAGTTTAGCTAATATGAATACACGTTCCAATTAAAGCTGAAGCATCTCTACAGGACCCTAGCACGTTATTCACCTTGATCTGCCTCATAGCCTCCTACATGTAGAGCGCATTCGACTTAGCGACAGCGAGGCTGACTTACCGACAGCGAGGCTGACTTACCGACAGCGAGGCTGACTTACCGACAGCGAGGCTGACTTACCGACAGCGAGGCAGCGAAGCGCCGACATGCCTTACTTAACGCTTGCCTAATGCAAACAAACAGCTTCGAGCGCACTCGCTTCCTTCAAATTGGTTGCAGTGAATGTCATTAGAACGACCACCCACGCATTTCTCTTACACTTCTCGAGTCCTGCTATGTTTGGCAGTACTTGACCGCCTCACGTCATCCTCAGTCTCTGTGTCCTTCATTGCGTACTTGACATGCAAGTTGTCGACACTGACTTTCCTCTCGCTTTCGTTCTTCGTTGACAACACATCCCTATTAATACACTCACCACACACCCCTCGTCATACACTCACCACACACCCCTCGTTATATACTGACCACACATCCGTATTAATTTACTCATCACACACCTTTCTTAATATACCCACGACACACCTCCCTGATATCATACCTTTCTTAATCTACCCACGACACACCTCCCTGATATCATACCTTTCTTAATATACCCACAACACGCCTCCCTAATATCACACCTTTCTTAATATACCCACGACACACCTCCCTAATATCACACCTTTCTTAATATACCCACCATACGCCTCCCTAATATCACACACCCCTCTTAATATACCCACCTTACGCCTCCCTAATATCACACACCCCTCTTAATATACCCACCACACGCCTCCCTAATATCACACCTTTCTTAATATACCCACCACACGCCTCCCTGATATCACACCTTTCTTAATATACCCATCACACGCCTCCCTAATATCACAGACCTCTTTTAATATACACCCTTAACATCCACTTCGTTGTGTAACTACAACCCTCACTCCACCACGCTGGTCAGGCGCCTGCAGAGTGTCCGCCTCCTCTACATTTCCACACAGGCTTCAGTAGCAGAGTAAACATGGACACCGCCTCAATTAGCGGTGACACCAGCAGCAGCATCAGTGTAGCTTACTACAGCTCCTGGTTGCATAGCCTCGACGGTAATCAAATGTCGTGTTAGGTACTTTGTTCAGTTAGCTGAAGATATACGTGTTCAATCCTAGGGGGACTGTGTTTCAATAAGTATCGTGGTACTAGAAAAAAATAAATAGAACATTTTTTGACCCAAAATCTAATTTTGCAGGAGTTTTTAATAGTTTTGAAGGTGCAATGAAGACTCTAAGAAAGAAACAAGAAGTCAATTTAGCGATTCATTTTTTACGGTGCATTTCAATGATGTAAAAGAAATTTTATCGAAAATTTTACAAAAAATGTTGTGTCCACAACACAGTGCAAGTACATGCGTGCAATTTAAAAGT
The DNA here is from genome assembly GCA_006783055.1 of Trinorchestia longiramus. NCBI lineage: Eukaryota > Metazoa > Arthropoda > Malacostraca > Amphipoda > Talitridae > Trinorchestia > Trinorchestia longiramus. Next base: position 53,776 of record VCRD01000670.1, on the reverse strand, counting down.
GCACCAAATCACGAAAATCATGAAACGTTGCACTTTTTTCGAATTGATTGGACTGATAACTTTCCAAAAGAAATACCGAGATTCCCAACTCGTCTGAATTCAAAATCAATGTTAGAAAAAACTGAAGACCACGAATTCCTATTTGTAAAAGTAAGAAAGTGAGGATATACAGTATTATGCATAAGAAATCACTGTACAAATGAAGCACGAATTAAAATGTCAGGAATGCTATTATGTACAAAAACGCTAGAAGTCAAATTTATGATTATGAAAACAATTTCAATCCTTCCTACATCCGTGAAAGCTCATACACTTGTAGAAGCATCAATTATACTTTTAAACGGATCTGATTATAAACTCGTTTCTACACTTCATTTATAAAGCTTATTGTAATACTTCATTTTATGAACCTAAACTGTTCATTTAAATAAATACATCATATATAGTCGTAAATTGTTATCAATAAAATACTAGCACTGCATGTAAATTCTGTGCTTTCCTTCACCGTGATCCCGAATGCCCGTCATACGCGACACCTCGGGCGGTTCATTCATATTGAGTACTTTTATACGAGCCATCACCATAAGCTTGATCGTAAAATTTCATGCTCGGCAATTGGACTGGTAACAAATGTTGCTCTGCTCAGTGTCTACATCTGGCAATTAGTTAACAAAACATCGACGCGAATGAAGACAATTTGTATTCACTCTTAAACAAACAAAGTGATCTCATTAAAGCTTCGTAAATCTTACCAGCGAGCTGCTAGAAGAACTGCAGCACTTCATTACGGTGTGGAGACTCACTGACTGGGAATGTGGACCAAGAACAGTAGCTAGACAGACTTATTTTCAAGCGTTAGTGGCACTTAGCGCAACGAACCTGAATCTCATGAGGTGATGTGCGGCGATTATTGCGAGAAACTACGTCCGAAGATGAAGGCACACTTTTGATCTCATAAGTTTTGTTGCAAATCTCCTGAACAACGAAACTAAAATAAAATGGCCGAAACTACGAAAAAAGGCAATAATTAAAATCACACAGTCACTCGAAGAAAACACGAATGAGTTGTAATTAATTAGTTAGGATGTATTCTTCAGCTTAGTCTTTCTTAATCAGATCAAGTTAAAATTAATAAATGAACGGTAACGAACCACAAACAGATATTTAATTTATAAATAAAATAACTATAATACTCTCACTCCAAGACCTGACGAGTATTCACCATTCACCGTGAAGGATTCGCAAATAATTATAAAAATTATTTTGCGTACGTAAAATATGTGAAGAACAGAGGCGTGAGAATAAACGTAAACTTGAATATCAATGACACTCCTGAGATGAATCCTAATGCATTTGATTAATTTAAAATTTGAGACCCATAACTATTTCCATAAATACTTAGGTGAAAAAAGAATTTGTTGTACAATCTTTTTCAAGCTTTAATTGTAAAACATAAGCCTCAGTACACCTGGTAAATAATAGTCAATTAAAATAGCTCGGGCGGCGACCTCGAGATTCTAATTTAACATTCCAACGCCATTCGCAAAAAGCGAGTAATGCGTTCAACGAATAATTCATCTTTACACTCAGTCATTTACGTTTTACTGAAAAAGTAGAGTTATATGCTCAAATTCCTTTTCAAAAAACATTTACCTACAAACTAAAGGCTCTCATGTTAAGTATTCGAGCTAACACGAGAGCTAAAACGTAAAAGAAAGATTCGTCGCCACCATGGAACCACTTTCGATCACACTTATTGATTGAAAATATTTTCGTCAAAAAGAATGACTCAATTTTCCTATTTTACTCGTAAAAATTAAAAAAAAAACATTTCGCGAAACTATGCATGCCTTCCAGTAAGTTTACTTCACTGTAGCCATAAACATCATGGAGAGATTCATACGCAATGAATCGCATGCCAAATGAATCATCGAAACGGCACAGGTGAGGTACATACTCGCAAAACCTGCAGTTTTTCGAGAAAAGAAAGCCCAGAAATCTCATTGTTGTATACCCAGATAAGAGTGTGCAAAGTATGAAATTACATACTTTCGTGTCCATTGAAATCAAGGAACCCAGTCAAAGAGGAAGAGCTGGGAAAGCTGAGATAGCGGTACCACATTTAGCGGTACCGTTGCCTGTGGCCGGTGTTTTTGAAGGTGGTTTTCACACAATGACGGGATACAGAGAGCACCGATGGGTTTACAAATTACGATGATCCCATAAGGTCTCAATAGAAAGCTTGTGTGGTCCTACAACGTTGCGACCCAACCGCGCTGGCCTAATGCTCCTAATTATTGTCTTTCCATATAAAGTCCCTATCGTTTTCTCTTGCAGTATCTAGGAACAAACAAGTGAAACTTTGCGCAGCTCATGAAACTCCAATCACATGAATCGTGAATAGCACATTACCCTTCATATTAAAGATACGTTGTCATTCCTCGTAGTCCAAAAAGATTCAGAGGTACTGAAGTTCTTCGGAAAATCTCGGAAACTTGTGTGGGAAATAATAGTGAAAAGCATGAATAGTTTTCGAAGAAATTGATGGTCGTCGGTAAGTTACGAGGATAATTCGACGTATGTTTTGTATTGGGTGAATTCTTAATGAGTCAGCAATAGCAAAACATAGGAGTAAATCATGAACATAAAGAAATGAAAAATTGCATTTTTTGTGGTATTGTGGCGACAATAATTTGGTGAGATATAACTTTCTGGAGACATCAGACATAAAAAATAAAGGTATTTGGTGTAAACCAATATCGAAAAATTTGATATGTAACGATACCTATATATACAAGAAGTAAAAGATTGAAGGTCTAAACAATACGATTATAGTATATTCCTCTGCTCTGGCAGTCAATGGGCCTTCAGAATCCTGAGTTCACAGAGAAATTAAAAGCCCTGTAAGTAATTTAATCTTGTACTGCGATTAACTATCATTTTAGAGGCACTGCATGAGAAGATTGTCAGCTTATAAGATGGATTTTATTTAAAGTAAGAAATAGGATAAATTATTTCAAAATTGATTCAAGAAATATTTTGAGGAAAAAAACGTTAATGATGTTCAGGATCCATTGCAATTTTATTGTAAGAAAGTAAAGTAGTATCAATCAGACACCCAGTAGCACGTAGAACCTGTCACCCAGTAGAATGCCAAAAATTCATAAAGACCCGTACGATTTCGATTCCTGTGAGTGCATATTTGACAACAAATATACTTTCTCCTCTATATATTATTTAATAAATTTGTTATATTCAATGAGTTATTACATTTTTATATTAAAACAAGGCTTAAACTAACACGAAATGTTTTACTTTCGACACTATAAAAGTGATCACACAGCGCAACATGTGGTTGACTCTCCCAATGATCAAACTAAAAATAGACCAAAATAAACATTTTCTGTCTTATAGAAAAAAGCAGCCTTGGAACACATGAATTATTTCAAAGATGATGGACCTGAAAGGCGATGAAGCGCCCGATATCAAACCTGATGATGAAATATTGGACTTTGAGCCTGCCCTATTTTCCTATGTTTCGGATCACAAGCAAGATAAAGCGGCCCTTCACTTGTATTCACAACACCAGCTGAAAATAATAAATAACCATGATAAAATCAGCATTAGAATCTTCATGTATGAACTTGATTATTAACAAAATACATGCACTTGACCCGAAAGGACGTCATGGTCGTCATCTAAAATACACAAGCACAGTAATAGCCTGGGCACAGACGCGGCAAAAACCTTCTCTCCAGTCTGGATCACAAAATGCAGAACTCTTTCAAATAATGCTGGCACAAGAGCAATGAAGACGAGGATTCATTTTTGGTTATGAATTCTGCTGTTTACAGACGCAGAGGCCCTATATTTAAAATGAGGTTAAGGGAACTACTGTTTTCATGTGAGGAATCTAATCATCTACGTACCCCTTAAATCGAAATCGCATTCATTTTTTGAATAAACTCAAAATCAATGATGAATCTGAACACCAAACGTCACTGTACTATGGAAGGAAGACTAACACTAAACATGTATGACCCCGAAATGGCACGACATTAAAGATATTATTAGTATTCATATCAAGAGCCTTCTTATTCATGATGTAAAGGTTAAGTCACATAACGAAGAATTTAAAAAATCAATTTACTAATTTTTTCAGTTTTTAAAAATTTTTCTGAGTTCGATGTTCATATTTCTTTAAATACAAGGTGATTGAGCAAAAAATGTTTTTTACTTGATACGTGTACATCCAAATAGTTGTACGCTGTAGATAAAACAAGGATTTTTTCATCGATAGTAAATTACTATTGATCAAATCCTGAAATTGGAATCGATACAAAGGTTCATAAGCCTCATTGATATAAGGTTCATAAAAAGTATTAGCCAATTTCAAGTTTTTGTAGACTATTAAAAAAATACATCTGCAACACCGCAGCAACACAGCCTACTTCCGATCTACGTCTTTACAACAACGAGCGCTAACAAAATATTGTTTGAAATTAATTAGCCATAAATTGGCCTAAAAACAAGGCACTCATCAGAGAGGCTTTGTTGACGCAGTTGGAACACACGCTCTCGGGCGGAACATCGCGCACGGCCGGCGATCGTCCGTCGAATAATAACACGCGTGCGCCTGCTCGTAGGCAGGATACGGAAGTCATCAGCGAGACTTTCGGGTTTTTATCTTAATTCTCAACACCTGCAAATCTCGAACTCTCCCTGATTTTCATGTGTTGTCAACTGTTGATAACAATCATGGATGAATTCATTCTAGCTTTGGAACATCTTTTGCTGTAACGAAGTATTTAAAATTCTTTTAAGACGAGTACAAATTAAAAACAGACAACCATCCTTAGCGTAAGATTGTGATTTTATGAAGCGCAGAAGCAAGTAAGCCTTAAATTGATCATTGCTTGTGCCTCAGAATAGCATCAACTCCAGCCTAAAAAACCCAAGTTCCTGAAATTACAACGGTGACAGTGATGGTCGTCAGAGACTGACAACAATCATTTAATGTTATAATACGAATAATTATCAATGGCACTAGGCTACTTAAAGAAGGTCTGGAGTCTATATTAATACGTAGTAGATTACTCTACTGCTGGAATACAGTTCAATAAAATCAATATATTTCAACTTAGGATTTCCTCTGCAAATTGATTGATTTAGTATTCCCGTAATAAACTGACTGTTCTCTCACCCTATTTAACGTAAATACCCTTACGTTTCAAAAAGTTTGCACATTTTCTAACCACCGCCGGCCCGCCTCGGCATATGGTCATTCCCGCGTAGCATGGGGTCGGATGTGCGTATCAGAGAGATAAGATAATACTACCTTTTTATGAGCTTCATTACATTTTTATGGAAGAGAATAATTCACGTAATTAAGTTTTCATGAACAATTTCAAGTTTTTTCGAATTTCCTGAGAAAAATCTTATGGAGTTGCTAAGGAGTTCTCTGTGAAATTGTGATTGGAAGCAGACAGAAAATTTCCCGATAAATTCCTCGTTCAAAACAACGTAACGACGGTCTTTGTCATATTTTCTAGGATGCCATAAATTTATTTCTTAATTAGGATTATCATATTTTCTTAATTTGGACTTTTTTATTTTAGTTGATAGTTGCTGTAGTCTAGGTATGCTCCTACTTCATTTTAACAAATTATCATGGTATTATAATTAGTCGAATAAAAAATTCTGTAAATCATCATTACAAACCAAAAGTAATTCCGGTTATTTCAATGACACAGCTGTTTTATCACGGTTGTTGCAATCTAACAGTAGTTTTATTACCGTTATTATTGCTATTTAACAACGGTATGGCTAGGCAGAGGACTCTACACCCGTCATTAAAGTCAATCACAGAAGAAATTAAATCAAATTCTCCCAACTGAGTTGGACAAAGACTACAAAGACTATCATTAAACCAGAACAGTAATTTCTAAAAGGAAACAGGAAGAGTCGCAGACATGACTTTCTCCTTCGTCTCCGAGGTTACAAGAATCAGTTTAGAAAAAGCGGGAAGTTTTATTTTTCCTTTCTAGTTCACAAGTGTGAATGTAGTGCAAGGAGGAGACATCGAAGCAGTTAATTTATTAGTCTGAAAGCCAACATCGACTGATGCCTTCAGCTAATCTGAGGATGGTAAAAAGTCTAAGAATGTGTGTGCAGAGTTGTAAAAAAAGGTTTAGTCAAACTGCAGACTGATCGAATGCACGGAATAACTTTCGATTGAATGAATATGCAAAACAAAAAGGCAGGTGAATATGCAAAACAAAAAGGCAGGTGAATATGAAACACAAGAAGGCAGGTGAATATGAAACACAAGAAGGCAGGTGAATATGAAACACAAGAAGGCAGGTGAATATGAAACACAAGAAGGCAGGTGAATATGAAACACAAGAAGACTAGTGAATATTCAAGACAAGGAAGCTTATGAATATACATAACGAGTTGAAATATGATGCACCATACAAATTATGAAGGCATGCATACTGAATAAAACGAATCGTAAAGTGTACTCATATTTCCCACACACCAATAGATAAACATAATGACCTCACAGTAGACATAAATGGACTGTGAGCTAAATAGATTAGAGGGTTTCTGGGAAACTTAATTAATGAGAGAACAAGTGTGACTCTAATGAAGGAAAATTATGCCCAACATTTGTGTGATTGTCTCACAGACACCTGCAATTTAAAGCCAGACTACCTCTGGACCACAAGTTACTTGTATAAATTAATATTTTATCCATGTCTGTAGAAAATAATAACTAACAATAGTTATAAGAAAAAGTTGAAATAACAAAACTTCTGTATTCGTACTCCTCGATAACACAAGAAAATTGGCGAGTAACTTTAAAAAAATACGAGTGGTCCTAGAAAATTACGGTGACTGCACAAAATAGGAGTGGCGAAGAGAATTTGTCATTGACTAGAAAATGTAAGCGGGCTAAAAAAAATTAGCGAGTGGTACAATATTGTTGAATAACATTAAAAAACATTCCGCTGATCATACGATATTACAACCTCAGGTTGAGAAACAAGAACATTTCCTACGAGTAAGAAAGAAGCGAGGAAAATGGGAGAATAAAACCTACAATTTAAGCCCACAGCAGCTTCTAGCCACAAGCAGTGATGATTTCCCAGTTTGTAAATAGAATACCTGTGATAATTACATAGGTACACTGATGAGATGTACCTTTTTAAGCGGAGGTCAGAAATCTTACAAGATCTCCCAAGAATTGCTCAGTCTCAAGATATGCTGATGAAAGATAATCTTCAGCACAACTCTGCATTACTTGATTATGCATTTCTTACGCTTCTTGCGAATGCTCTCCAAACTTTATGATTTTCGAGCAAGGATTTGAATACGTAGCAGTAGCTAAATGAATTACAGATACTTTTCGTATGCCCTCACACTAAGTACCTTACTTCCAAAGTTCGCATAAACCAGTGGTGTATAATTAAGCTAAAACATTTATTTCGCACAGCGTCTCATTTCCTGCCAATTACTGTAGCGAAAGATCGTTTTTATTGGAAGTAAAGATGGCTTCTGTGCACGAGTTGCCCAATAACTGCTATTGAAACAAACACGTACAGTCTCCTGCGACCCAACTCGCTGCTGTGCATCAGTGGCAGTATATTCTAAATCTGCGTACTTCTTGTGCCCAGAATTACTGTCGCCAAACCTGCGTGTTGTAGACGCTGGTACTGCCACAACACTCTCAAATTCTAATGTAGCTGAAAAATCTTGTACGACTTGCAGCGTGAAATGATGCTTTCGAAGGTTCGGGAAAGTGTTGTGATAGGAACAAAATATAGCTGTAAAAATAGCATGGGAACAACACAACCTAAGTGTAGCGTACTCTAAGAGTTACAAGGCATCAAAAAATATGATAAAGAATGCAGTAGATCTCACACACCACGTAAAATAAATTCTAGCAACAATAATAAACGCTACACGGCAACAATAACAACGAAAATAAAAAATCCAAACGTTGGAAATCAGTGTTAGCTATTTTAACGTCCGGTGTACGGGCTGCTATCAGTAAAAGCTTTAATTATTTTAGTTTTAGAACTTCAGAATTATCATATTTTAGAATTATTAAAATAACATCTGGCACAAAATTTTTCGTTTTAAGCAAACCCTGCCATGGGGAAGGGAAAATTACTGTAAATTACGAGTACAAATGAGTACGCGAGAGCTGCTTCAGCAGTAAGAACCATTTGTGCTGAGTTGCACTTCACGCTGCAAGTACCTAATTGTTAGTGAAATTTCAACGCTGGGACTGCCAGTTCTAGCATACCAAATGACATTTCCCTATAGAGAGTGCCATAGTAATTCCCTGAGTTTTCTTTCCTTCCTGTGTGACCAAATGAGGCACTAAAATTCGGCAGCTAAAGAGTGGCGTCCTGAAATGTGCGTCATTTACATCTCTCATTTGTACTCGTTTAGCTTCATAGAGTTACGGATGTTTAAAAATAAAAGTGGGTGCATCATGAAACGAGATTGCATTATGACTCTGCATCAGAGCATTGATTTCCTTATTCGTAAATACTTTGTTCAGGAAAAATTTGAGCACGCATGCATCTTTTCCCCCGTTATACTTCAACATTTTGTCCCTATATATAAAATAAGTATGGCAATTTTGAGATCGATTTCTTACAGCCCAGGAATTTTTCAGTTCTCTCTTCTTTTTATGTCATTATACAGAAGTGTAATACCTATTCGCTTCTACTATTTAGCCATCATGAATAAATTGTTCAGGCAGATCGAGGAATTAAACCCTACACGAAAAAGTCGATTACTCTGTCTTCATACTGCGTCTGTAGTCAACAGATAACAGAGACAGCACATCAGATTTGTGAAGTTAAAAACAAGCAAGCCGAAGAAATCGGAACACATCAGTTTCTTAACTTCCCCCTAGTAGCGAAAGTCAGAAAATACGAGATACAAGTAAAATTTACGTTGGTGAACTTAGAAGCATAATCTGTAGACTAGGCTATTATTTAGGCCAAGTCTAAAAATATCCCTCTACTGACAATTTTTTTCAACATTCTACTAAATAACTATTTTAAGAGTCAATACTACTCTGAAATAAAACAATCAATAGTATTTGTCATCTAAGAAATTCAAATATGTAGAATAAGTAAATATTCTGAGACAAGTACATTAACTTTTTGACAAATATTTAGAAAAACCAACGAAATTTTCCGGAAGCACGGGGAGCAGCTAATTTAAAACACGTTAACTACACGTCCGTCACCCTACCACTGCAGCTGCACATTATCGTCTCACCACGACCACGCTCGTTATGAAATCAATTTGTGTTCCAGCACACGCTGATGACAGCACCGTCACGCTAATCCAACTTTCCGAGAGCAGATCACATGCCGGTGTAATGAATAACGCCACCACGGTCACGCATTCTGGTAACGAGATCAGTGGTAACAAGTTATCCGGTCATCATTATGCGAATCAGCGGTAAAAAGGTATCCAATCATCATTATGCGAATCAGTGATAAGGTATTCGATCATCATCGTCTGAATCCGTGGTAAGGTATCCGGTCATCGTCATGAAAATCAGTGATAACCAAGGTATCCGATTATCATCATGCAAATCAGTGGTAACGAGATATATGATCATCATCATGTGAATCAGTGACAACAAAATATTCGATCATCAAAGAGCGTATATTCGAGGAGCATACAAGTCGAGTATGACGATTTATACTCCCCCGGGCGACACTCGTGCCGACGAGTGGGCACATCGTCGGGTGTAAGTCGAGTGTCAGATGCAGCCTCTCAGTTGCATGAATGTTTTTAGGGAGTAAATTAGGTCTTGGTTAATTAGTAACGCACAACGTTCCAGTATTACTCAGATTTAATACAAGTGCAAACGGGAAAATGTGTTCAGTGAAAGTGAAACTAATTGTAGGAGAAGCTGAATGTTTCTAAAGGTGAAAGGAAACGCTACACAAATAATATAAGCACATATGCACTTTTATCGTACTCTAAGCAATCTTTTGAAAACCAGAGCCATATTCTCAAAGTGTTGACTAGCGTCTTTGGGTGTGCGTTTGATCAAATACCGATTGTCCTTCAATGATGGCAACATAGCCTGGACCTCAATTTCTTCTACCTTTTCTATTGCGACAACTCGTTTTGTCAAGTTGAATACTAGTAAATGGATTTACGCACTAAGACTATAAACTAAAAAATTTGCATCGTAACGTCACATTCAAGAAAATACCAAATTTAAAATTTCTCGTAGCAGATTTTTATACGAGAAAAAGAATTAAGTGTTCGCAAAACTTTTTACAGGAAGAAGAAACAACACGTGAAGCAATTAAGCTTGAGAAAATGACACGGATATAACAATAAAGCAAAAGCAACCAGAGTTTTACACAAAAAGTTCAAATTCAGAATGACTGAAATCAGTGCCACCTTAACAACTGTATAACTCAGCGATGCTACCACATCAAAACTGGCAGAATAGCAGCAACGACAGTCGCAACACCTCGATCAGTCTCGAATACCTGTCGTTCGCGGACGAAAATCTGAATTATTCATGTCACTGACATTCCTGAATCACCGATGCCATTGTGCACAGTAGACAAAAAGCAGTGCGTGCATAAATTAGACACAAGATACCCTGCACTCGGGGACACAGCTCCCTCAGACGCTTGAGTTGGGGCAACAAAAGTGACGTTTTTTACGTTGCTGCACGAGCAACGAATGATTCTAGGGGTCTTACGTTCGTGACAAGTAAAACAGAAGAGTATACCATTAAATTATAGGTTCTATACAATATGTTTTCTCAAGATCGTATGGTGGCATGTTCACGAAGTTTTAGCCAATCAACTTGTTCAGTGAAATTATTATTTTTGACTGGAGTTGATAAGTAACAACAGGCATTATTAGCAAGCATAAGGGAACATAAAAATATGAGCTTGCTTATGTACATAAACTCGGAACTGATCATACCGTAAAAAGTTAATAGCATTAAGAATAAGTAATAGGAACTTTTTGCCTTGAGTGAAAAACTTTTTTCCTTGAATATACAAAAAATTAATGATGGAACAAGAGACATTTCCTCTCGCAAAATCATCAGGGATAAAAATTTGGGCATCAGTAACTAATAGTTAAGTATTCTCAAGTACAGGAGGTGAAAGTAAAAGCACAAGACTCCTTCTCATTGCGAGAAATATTATGCTAGATGGAAAGAATAAACTTGTCAAAACGTGACGAGATACAAACGTGTTCTCACGGACCTAGGGAAAAATGAGCTCAGAACATGACACGCCGTGTAATCCTTCCTTCGTGATTCCAGCAAGTTATCATGTTGAAATCTCTCAGGAAATGCGCCACATTTACCATGAGGTTTAGTTTCTTGATGGAGGCCTAAGAGAGAAGGATAGACCGAATAGCTTGAGCTTCCGACCTCCATAAAAATAGCAGCCGTGACCTCAATTTTAGGCGATTTCAGAGGCCCAAAGAAATTTGAGAAAAAATCAAGGATAAAACTACACCAAAAATTATGTGACTTTAACTTGGTTACGCTTGTGCTTACTACTGTGTCTTCAGTATATGCCAACTTTACTCGACTAAACTATAAAAATCATCCTTTGAACACAGCAAACCTGTACGTTTGTTTGTTTAAGGGCCACTGGTGTTTAAGGTGTTGAAAAGAATTAGTACTAAATCTTATCGGAGCTCTGACGAATACTTCTGTTAAAACAACGCTGCAGTTCTTAGGATATCATTTTTAATTTAAAAATTGAAGAAATCCCCAAAACCTTCTGTAAAAAATTACAATTCAGAATCTGTGAAAATAATTTAGTTCAGGTCATTACTTTTTTATGTAGCAAGGGCAGTACAATTCATGCAAAAAATTAATTTATTTTCCTTTCAACACAACTTTAGTCGATTAATAAATTAAATTTTGTAGGTTACTAATACTACCCTAACGTATGCATAAACTGATAATTTAGAAAGTCATGACCCGAAGATGTTTTGTTTCATGGCTATACGAGACCATGGAGTCACATTTGGCTGCTATGTTTTTTCTTGTTTGTGTTGCACAATTTGAGCAACAGTTCGCTGGACACAATTAATTCGTAAGATTAAACTTTAATTATTTGATTACCTCATTCAGTTTTACAACCCAACTTCCGCAATGTAGCGACCCAACTTCATGTGGCAAACAACAGGTTTACAAACCATTGCTACGCCCCGTGGTTTACGCTTCTCGAGCTCGGTACGTTTCTATCGCCGGCCACAACTTCGACCTAAATATGTCCACGCAAATCAGCGTGGTGGCGAGCTCTGAAAGACACGCCGCACCAGAGATGTAAACGACTCTCCTTAGAAGGCGTGGCGATTCTCCCACAATCGTTCATCATCCAAATAAGAAGGATAATCCATAGCACGTACCTGGCCATTGGTGTGATCTGACAACTTTCTTACTGCCCAGGAAAATTGCTTCAAGATTAGGGACTCGCTCGGGAGTAGCACTTTCTGTTTCGACGATCGACTTGACATAATTAGCGGCAGGAGTAAACGATGGGATTTATCTTAGTGCTTTACGATGGCGAGTAAACGATAGAGATGTTTGTCTCGGCCAAATAATAGGCAATGAATCAGGGGGCGGAGCTGGGTAGGCAGCAAGCACGAGGTTCTCCAGGGCGGGGCGGGTAGCGGGCATAGTAGCACAGCCCCTTACAGGTCATAACAGACGTTTACAGCCGGAATAATATCATGGGAGAAGATCTTCAAAGAACACACAGCCCCTTGATCCGCAATACCATACTTTGCAAGTTCCTTCGGTCTTTGATGTTATCCGTCTCATCTCTCTCAACAGCACGCCAATACACACATATCAACAATAGAGCCTCTGGAGAGAACGCTCGACAACTGAAGTACGAGCAGCTAAATAGACAGAAGAAGTGCTGTAACATTCGTCAGGTGTTCTATTCGCGCCTCATGTGCCAATAATAACAGAAACTCCTCAGCCTAGGATGGACATAAATAATAACCAATTGGATACTCTAGTAGCTTTGCTGAAATTAAGGTACTTTCTAACCAGAAGACTTACATCGACTTAGCTTGCCGGAGGGACTATAATTTCAAGCAGCGAAAGATATGAAGTCGTTTCAAGTAAGGAGAGACCTTTTTAAATAACATTCCGTAAAGGAGCTAAGGGAAATCTGAAAAAATGACATATGTATTCGTTTGCATGTTTTTTATTTCTCTTCGATAGAACATGCTGTGCGTGTGATCATGTACGTTCTAAACAGGAACTTATCAATCAATAACAGTTTAACTTTAAGTAAGGATGGAAAATAGCACTACCCATCAATAGAAAAACAAATAGCACGTTTAAAATATTATCGGAGTTCTAAAAATAAATATTCCACCTCTTTCATTTTACGTTTAATAGAATTTTACCGGCCAACAATACGAACATTAAGAGGTAAAAATAGTTTTAATTAAAACAATAACCACATAAATGCTGAAATTCAAAATTTTCGACTTTACTTCAAGGAAAACATTCTTCATCCGATATTTTAGGGTTTCACTTTCAAGAGAAAATGCAGCAGTACTTTTTAGTTACATGCCAAACATTCTACGGTGACAATAAAGTGAATAATAAATTTGTTCCGACTCAATGCTTCTAGTTCAGGAATGTAATGAGAGAAGGCGAGGAAGCTTTTCAGTTCTCTCGCTCCCGTAGTCCAGCTGTTCACATTAGTGTGTGAAGGCTCAACGCGTCTTATGACATCGGATCTTTGATGCGTGATGTTTAGCTGAGCTGAGGTGAGTCACACTGTCATACGAGTTTGATGTTGTCAGCGTTGTGCACGCTCCGCTGACCACAAGGTAACCATGGGACCCTATCATATTTGAATATTCATCCTCAACTATCATGAAATTCTAAACTGCTTTCAAAGGTTACGCATCTACAAAAAGATGATAGAACGCACCCTGACCTGAAGCCCAACAACTAACACTGTCAGACTTCATCATCCGTAATTACGTCTGCATTGCAAGACAACTTTCAACTCAAAACAAAATCATCCTTGTAGACATTTATTTTTTCTGAATATTTCTAAAATAGACAAAGATGATAGCTTTTTCTCAAGGAAGACTTCTGTACAACTCAACTGATTGAATAAAAAAACATTTCTTTAAAGACAGATCTTGTGCGAGCCATTAAAATCAAGAATGACCTCTTGACTTCTATATATCAAGAAGTTAGTTTATTCCTCACGAGGAGTCCCTCCTGATAATTACAACTACACTTATCTCACTCGCACGACCATGTATTGTAATAAAATACCCGTTTCGTGGACTCCAAGTATTCGACCTCACCCACGTTAATACTAAAATTATAGAGATGCCATTTTAGAACAGAATCAGAACCAACAAGTACAGTAATCTGAGCCCAAAAAGTTAGAGACGGTAGTTTATATTTCTAAAAGATATGTGGAACACAATATCAAGAGACATAAATAGGGGAGTATTTTACTAGCTAAAACTACACATAAATATGTAATGAGATTCAAAAAAAGGGAAGTGTGAAATACTGGCTAGAACAGAGCGTAAGATGCAATACAAAATTCCATAAAACACATATCTTATAGTTTGGTTTTACAAAATTATGTGTTATTGTACATTTGATTCAGTACAGGTTTGGTACACTTGTTACCCAAAGAAATTTTGGGTACGTTTATGTTAGAGAATAAGCGTAAGACGGCCCAAATATTTTTAAAGGTTAAGCTTCAAGATTTCATTAAAATGAGAACAAGTTGGAGCTGGCGAGTGAAAAAAATGCACGAAAAAGCTTCCAAGTACAAAAGTGGCAGTCAATGTATCGTCATAAAAAAGTTGAAGTAAACAAGTTTGCACGTCATGTACACAGTCAAGCATAAAGTAAGCGTAGATGCTATGACAAGTTTAAACACTTCATAGTATGACTCAGTTTATTTCTTCAAATATAATCCACAAAAACTAGGAAACGCCAAGGAAAAACAACGCGAGTCTAGCCCTACCACAACCAATTATAATTATCAGCTGCTGAAGACTCCAGTAACAAAGTTTTTAATACCCACCTGTCATTAGATGACCCCCCCTGATTCCCACGACACCAGACAACCCAGTTAACACGTAGGTACTTCATTTGATCCTTTAATATCACTTTCAATTATATTTTTTACAGCTTTCTTTTATCTTAGCCATGCTTAGCAGTATGTAGAGAAATTTTATCGGATAAAAGAATACTGGTCTCCATATATACGAGTACGATTGCTGTACAGACGAATATTAATGAGTCACTTCAAATTCTCTCTTAAAGACAAAAAGTCAGCCGACAGCTCCAATTTCTTGGCTAGGGCTTCTCAACTTACAACTTAACGCACTTGGAGTGAAATTTACGTTTTTTATGAGAGACACTTAACAGGTCGTATGGATATTGTTCCTATTATACTATGAAACTAAAATAAGATTCCTTAATCTCTCTCAAGTGCCCATAATTTATTCAACGCACGAATAATCTGACTCACCATGCACTTTCCCCAGCCAGCTCGGTGAGTAAGCTCCCAAATACGAATCATAGACCGTCAACAGCACGCTACGCTCGACTGCTTTGCGACTATGCTGCTCGAAGACTGTCAAAATTGATGATGAAGCGCAGGTTGCTGTCGCTAAGCAAGATGCGCTGTTTTTATAGTAGCACGGCAGGTTACCTGCATTGTGTAAGGCGTGACATGCTCAGCAGGTCAGAGATGACCTGCAGACACTCCCTGACCCCACACAGAGCTGCTCTCCGCACGACTTGCCACTTAAAATCAAGACTACAATTTACAAACTTGACTTCAGACCTGCGACTTTGCGAGCAATGAGCAGCTGAAGTGGGATAGAAGAACTGGGAGAAGTCATCGAAGGGAACAATGGCACAAAGTTCTACGATCCTGGGATGCTCGTGTGGTAGCGTTTCTGACACAAAGGCAATAACACGCAAAATCGTCGGTGAAAGCTGGAGTAATTTTTACTGGCAATTAAGATATCAATCTCATTTCAACTGAGAAATAAGAAGCTTTCTGTGAACTTTAGTTCGAGAAATAAATGGTTCGACTGTAAAATTGCTACTCTCTTACCTGCAAACGAACCGAACCAGCTGTTCCTTCCCCACAGCTGCCCAATATGGACGGCTAAACTGACTTTTTGTAGAATACACTTCAAATTAGAGCCAGAGAAAAGTTAAGACTGTAAATTTGGACAAGTCTTTGTGAACGAAATAGAAGGCTCCTCTAACGCATTTTTTTCACAGCTCGATCGTAGCATATTGTTCGTGAACTTGCTTCTAATTTGGGCCCTCAGTACTTTTTCGAAAAATGAATTTATGGTTTCTGAACTCACAACAAAAAATATGTTATCCACTTAACGAAATGCAAATAAAGTACTATTAGATGTTTACATTTATTCAGTTATAACTATAGCATTACTCTTCCATGGAAAGTTATGCCTACTTGGAAGTTATTTTCTTTGCATGTGTGTGCCCTTGTTTAAGAAAGTACGCAGATCTGTGTAGTCATCCAGAGCCGAGAAACTTTACCAAATTAAACAATCTCTTCTTGTTTCCGGTCCAGGCTATGGAGCTGCACCTGAATCTTGAAACAACAAAATCACGCAGTCAGACTACAATGACGCCCCCGTAACGTCTGATGATCAATAACAGGGTTATACTGCTTAGATAACACTACAAGGTGTCCATAAAATCTCATAAAAGTCTCAAAGTCTCAACTCCTTCACAAACAGAATCCCTGAAACACACAAATGCAAAATGTGATTAAAAACTTTAATAAACACTGAATACAATAGAACATATGTATCTGAATATAATATCTTATCAATTGCATTTAATAAATTTTTGGACTGGTAAAGAGACTTTATGGACACCCTATACTTAAAGAGGTTGTAAAAAACCCCTGCAACAACTTTCTACATGGAAGTAATGAAAGTTATGGGATGAATCCAGTGAAGATGAGAATGAACGCAACGAACTTAAAAAAACGAAACAAGGATCCCAATAAACGTTATTAAGGTTTCCTCAATAAATGTCACAAGGAACTCTCAAATTAAGGCTATGAAGAGCCCTAAGTGAACAAGAATAAACTTTATGAACTTAGAGTGAACTTTCTGAATGATCGAAATGAAGATCCCTCCCAATACTCTAGTAAAAGTAGACTAGATAACTTTGCTTTTATCTATAAAGAAATGCAAATTCTTTTATAATGAAGAAAATATAAAGAATATTTTTCTCATTTCATATCCCATTTGAACTTGTACGGGGGCTCTGCAGAAATTATATGTATTTCTGCAACAAATTTTACAACATCCCTTAATTGTTAGAAAATCGCCGCTAATTCGACAGCAAAGTTAGACAGGAATGGATCATTTTGTTGAACCCAATTTAACAGGACGGCAACGACCATATCAGTGCAATGACTCCCTTTTCTGACGAGTCGTCTCGTTGTGTTGTTCTCTTAATTTTAACATCTTTGTTTGAGAGCGATAACATCGAGGCATCTCGAGTCTCTCTCTCTGGGCGATGACTGCAAATGAGCGTTAATGTGCGCCGGGCCTCGTAAAGAGCGTTAGAGGCGCCCACTCACCCTCGGCCTCCACTGAAAATGAAAGGAGCCCAAGAACACAGCGTCCGTGCTGGAGGTTTCATCACAAATGGCTATTATTTCCCTCAATAGAGTTTAATGAGAAGAAAATACGGCTGGAATGCAATGAAAGCTCGGCTGCAGATTTTTTGTCAATTATATACGTTGAATGTCGTAAACGTAGGTTGGATGAAATACGATCGTTTTCGGCCTGTGTGGGCTTGCTCTTAAATTTGATCATTTTGAATTGATTAAAACTTAGCAAGGCTTAAGATTTTAAGAAGATAACTCATACGAAAAGCCAAGCCCTACAGGGAGTACACTGTAAACCGATCTATCCGAGATCGTAGTGAAGGTTTATACACTGCGCATGAAATGTTTATGTTTAATAAAAAATAAACCGAAAAATTCAAATATATACCGAGTCAATTGGATGAGAGATAATAAAAACAAACTAAAGTAAAATTTTGAAAAAATTCAACTTTTCTCTACTAAGAGTTCCCGAAAAGTAAATCCAACATAATAACAAATCACGTAATGTTTCCTCGAAACTAAAAGCTAACTTATAAAAAATCCGTTTTCCGAATCGCCACTCATAAACTCGGAATAAATCATGGAATGCAGGGCGGCTTCTTGTAAAGAAAGAATTTCCTCTCATATCGGGCAATATTCATTCCGTGTTTATTATGCTACATGAATGGCTTCATTGGCAGTTTTTACGACAAAGATAAAAACTTCGATTATTAATATATATTATTGTATTCGGGGTTCAACCACCGTTTCTGCTTGAAATTAAAACGATAATCGAAGAAACAACTCAAAGGTTTAACATAAAGTGGAAAAGCAGGTGTGTTAAATTAAAATGTATCGTTTGGATCGACCCAGAAAACGGAGACACCGTAAGCAATTCGAACAAACGAAAAGGTAAAATGAAACGAAGAAAGGAATAGAAACGAAAACGAACGAACGAACATATTAAAAAGAAGGTCGTTCGGTACGCTACTTTTTTCACAAGGAACACGAGTATTAATGATGCAGTTATTTGTGTATTAAAGTTTAGCACGACATCCACTAGAAGAATGTTTTCAGTGATAACATCCCTTAATCCAAGCGAAAAATTGAAGTGATGGAAACTGAGTATCAAGACACTTGTGCTGGAGGTTGGCTGCGCGAAACGTCCGCATCTAGCAACAAAGAGTTGTACAAAAATAAAAGATATGTCTTTGATTAGTACAAAACTAGACTGAAAACAGCTTCTTACAAGTTTTTCTGATCCTTGGGTGAGTAGCTAGGGTTACCTCTCAGGAACACCATTTCCCACAAGGTACACTGACACGGAATATCAGCTTGCTTCTCACAGAGAAAAGCTCCAAACAAAGTTTCGGAAGAGAGCTAAGCCCTGAAATTATGATCAAAGACAGTCCACCTCAGTGCACATAAGTCCATCATGAATTTAAGGGAATATCCCAATGAATCTGTAATTATTTGAGCATGTTACACATTTCTTTCCATCAAAAGTATGAGCCTGAAAGGGTTAAAGTAGAGACAAGATACCTAAAGACAAGTGAAGTCTGTATATGAAACTTTAACAGACAGAATCGAAACGAAATTTCAGATGCCGATAAAGTGACACGACAAGCGGATGAGATGACACGCACGTCTCTACGCAGAACACAGAGTTGTCAGGTGCTCACGCTCGCCAGGACGGTAACTGTGAACGCTCTCAACACCAGAATAATAAACTGATGTAAAGACCATTATGGGAGTTGCCGTAGTACGTTAGCAGCAAAAACTAGACGGACAACCTTGACCCTTGATCCACGAATCTCCCTAATTCAAGTAGAAGTTAATGAGCTAATAGTTAAAGCACTCATGCTTCGCTGGCTCATTCCCCCTCAGACTCATGCTTCGCTGGCTCATTCTTCGTCAGACGCATGCTCCGGAGTTGACACTTTAGGAGTACTGTACTTTGTGCTGCTCAAGGTACAAAATCCTGAAGCGTTTCTGGGTATCGTTCACATACGCAATCCGACCCTCCGCTGGTCAATTTTACTTGAAGTACTCACTGAAGATGCTCAAGATTGGGTCAAACACGAGCTATTATTCTGCCTCAATAAGCATTTCTGCAAAATTCGTTTAGCGTTTCACTAGTTATGATAATTCATTCGATATTTTTTTCTGTTTGGCATAATGAAAAAATTAAAAGCCCAATGTATACGATTGGTGGTGACAACTAAACGGCCCACTAACTCAAAGCAATGGCATATTAACGTAATGTAGGCCCCACTCTGGGACGAACGCATCTTTCCTTGGCGCCTATGGCAGCAACTTAACTGTTTTTAAGGTCGCCTTAAATGAAGCTGACCAGACCGAGCGTTATCAAGGCAGGGATCACAGTCGCTTCGAGCCACAAACTCCATAACTTGCATTTCTTTACTGTAACTTTTGGCCGTAGGCTGCAAAAGAAATTCGCGGTTGCACGTAGAATAAATATAGCAATGTCAGGTGAATGAATTATTTACAAAGGCCTGTAGACACAGTACCATTTAAAATAGAGTGATATTCATGGAGTTGCAGCTATGACTGTTGCCTACAAGAAGCGCATACCTGTAGCTACTTGGAGGAAGAAGCAGTCTGAGTTTGACACCTCGCGCTTCGTTAGAGCCAACAAAGGAGGATGCGGCAGTCCAGCATGCGAGTCTTGGTCAAGGAAAGGCTTTTGAACTCATCACTGAAGATCTCGAGGTTGGATAGGGAAGGACCAGACTAATATATTGACTAAAATGACTGCGCTACGGAAAGTCGAGACGCTTAACATTTTAAAATCCTGTAAAGAATCTTCATGCGACCACAGCACAAAGAACGCGGCAGATGATACACCGCCCTACAGCGTGCGCTTGCCCCCGCTCCTGGAGGGCAAAATATAAATATAACAAGAAATGAAAGAATGCAAGTTTCTCACATTCTAAGAAGCGTAGTAGACTCGCCATGAATTTCAAAACTTCGCGATATCAAGCGTATAAATCTGAAAAATATGTGAAGAAATTCAATATTACTGGGCTTTTACGTATAAAAATTAAATTTCATGTTTCGCTATAGAGTATAAGACATGAGGCTTTATTTTCAGAATCCCTTGTTCTAAACCAAAGTAATGCAAATAATGAAACATTACGTACGACACAAAAAAGAATCGTTCCATTTAAATCATGTTTACAAAATTTGCATTATTCATAAATGTCGTAAATTGCTTCTGATTTTCTAGTCATAAAAATATGATACACACAAATCATGTTTCTGAAAATTAGACGGATGCATTTCAAAAAATTAATACGATTTTTATAAGAGGTATACGCCATAAACAAATCACAAGCAAACAAAAACAATTCGGTTGCGAAAACGGACAAAAACTGTATCTTTTCAACTTTTCAGTCGACTATAGTAAAATTAGCGCTAAACAATTATCAAAAATAAAAGAAAAATTAGGACAGGATATATTTTCTAACAATATCTAAATAAATAAATAAATAAATAGTTTAAAACAAACGAAGCAAAAATGTTATTTCTATCAGGAGTATCTAAAATCACTACGTTTGCTCAATAAACACTAATGCATAAAGACATTCAAAAATGTTGATTACATAATTTTACAAAATTAAAGCGAACAAATGCTGGTAAAACAATTATCCAGTGAATGCTAGAGTTCAAATCAAGTCTTGCACACGCGTTAGATATTAATAAATATTCAAATGGAACAAAAAATTAAATAAAAATTACAGCATGAGGTTGTCATTTTACGCAATGCAAGATACATTTGCAACCACTGAAGTAAGAAATATCTAAGCGGTTGAATAATTGGTATTGAATTAAGAGGTTATGTATGAAAGTCTCGTAGCCGAACACAAGTTGGCTCTAATAAAATGCATAAACATGCGTCCGAACTACACTAACCGAGTTGTGTAATGTACATACTGTAGATATATTACTACAGTAGCGTAGTGTGGGTACACTACCCTATGCAGTAGTGTTGTGTAGATACACTACCCTATGCAGTAGCGTCATGTAGATACACTACCCTATGCAGTAGCGTCGTGTAGATACACTACCCTATGTACTAGCGTCGTGTAGATACACTACCGTATGTAGTAGCGTCGTGTCGATACACTACCGTATGTAGTAGCGTCGTGTCGATACACTACCCCAGTAGTGTAGTGTGGATACATAATAGTGCAGGGTAGATACACTAGCCTAGTAGCGTGGCGTGGATACACAATAGTTCAGGGTAGATACACCACCCTAGTAGCGTGGTGTGGATACATAATAGTGCAGGGTAGATACACCACCCCAGTAGTGTAGTGTGGATACATAATAGTGCAGGGTAGATACACCACCCTAGTAGCGTGGTGTGGATACATAATAGTGCAGGGTAGATACACCACCCCAGTAGCGTGGTGTGGATACATAATAGTGCAGGGTAGATACACCACCCCAGTAGTGTAGTGTGGATACATAATAGTGCAGGGTAGATACACCACCCTAGTAGCGTGGTGTGGATACATAATAGTGCAGGGTAGATACACTACCCCAGTAGTGTAGTGTGGATACATAATAGTACAGGGTAGATACACCACCCTAGTAGCGTGGTGTGGATGCAGTAAGCTGGTTGAGCAGGTATGGGCAGGCATGCAGTTTGCAAAACGCAGAGTCCAACATGACAGTATCAAGGTAGGTTTGGGCAAAGTCTGACTTTAATGTAGGCAAGTGAAAATATTACTTCAGGCCTGTGCCTTAAATAATGGTATGGAATTTATTCATAGCAATGTATATATCAAATAAATTATACGTATCTTATTAAAAATGTTGAAGTACAGAAAGAAATTAGGAATAAAAGCCTCCAAAAATGAAGCGAGACGCACATTAACTAAAGAAATAAAAAAGAAAATAATGCCAATGATAAAGAAATCTTCATTAATAACAATATTATTAATAGGAGTCAACTTTTTTTGCAGGACTAAAAATAAAATATATTCTCATACAATGTAGAATTAAGAGGAATAAAAGGAACATAGTTAAATATTTAGCCTAATTCTAGACTTTCGATCTATTCAAAGTCAGAATATTTTACAAAGAAACGTTAAGAGACCTCAGAATTTGAACTTTAATTTCAAATAACCAGATTAAATTTTAAGGAAGCTAAATTTCGTATTGTATTACGATTGCGTACGTATAGTATGTTCATATTTAAAATGAATAAATTATAATAGGTCACAATTATCTGGGTTTATATTTAAAAGCAGTTTAAGACGTATGAACCCTCATTTAAGAGTATTAAAATGTTCCTACATAATGTCAACGCATTTAGTCACCGAAACATGTGCTTATTAAGATTATCAAACACCAAAATATATCCTTTTACAATACAACTAATGTCAACCACTAATTCACAAAGTAGTACATTTTTTGTATACTGAAAAGAATAAAGGTAATTCATTTTTAAGGTATTCTCATTAAAAGATAATACACTGAATTAAGAAAATATCTTCTTCACGTTGTTAGGCCACCCATGTTCAAATTTTTCTATTCCAGGCATGAACTCAAGTATTTTTTTGCACAAAGTTGTAAGCTTTCAGGCACAAAGCTAGAGTTAATTTTATCATTGATTCATCAATAGCTCGTTTAAAAAATTCAAGTCTGCATCCACTCTGAGTTGCATCGTTGTGAAGTACTGTGTCCACAATACCTTAACCTGTCGTTAATTAATTACCTTTTCATGTCAGCATTAAACACGCTCCAACATTCTTTGATAGCGTTTAACCCTTTCTCTACCGTTGGGTTACTAGGTGATAAAAAAACTTTAAAAATCATTCCCTCCCAATCCGAATTTTATCGTCTGCCTGGCGCTAATTTTCGTCAGCATTAACCGGTAATTATCGCCTTTTCTTACGATAAACCGATGATATCTTACGATAAACCGGTAATTATTATCTAAAAAAGACTATTTTTATCGTCTTTTCCCTATGCTTGGAATGACGGTAGGAATAAGACTGTAAAGACCGGTCAATATCGTCGGCGAACATTTCATCGTCTGGAAATACCTATAATTACCGGTAATAACCGATACTATTTCTATCGTCGGAAGTTCCTACTATAAACGATGATTATCACCGCAAATCGATGATTATCTCCGGTAAACCGACAAAAAAATTCGGATTGGGCTTTAGTCCCATATTTTAAATGTTTCATTCAAAATAAGTGGTAATTTACGCAATATTTTGATCAGTATGAAAATAATTTGGTCGTTAAAGGGTTATTAAGGACGTGTTGTATGGACCTTAACGGTAAATTCTTGCACCAATAAATTCTTCCTGCAATAGGAGTTCTAAATTTTTATGAACAAGAGTGTTGTAGCAGACCACTACTACAAGCAGCCCTTTAGGCACTTCTTTAGCAATTGCTACGGGACTCAAATTACCTTCATATTTTTCTGCTGCAGCTCTATTCCCTTTGCTTTCATATAGATTTTTGCGACACTTTTCACTTTTTGTTAATAGTATTAAATCTCTTTTGAACGATTTTAAATTACGATCGGTCTCACTGCAATCAGAACCACTCATTTTCTGGTTATCCTCCTGACCAAGTTTTTTCATGAACAAAAGCACAACAGAACTGACAAATATACGTAATACGTAAGTATATTAGAAAGAATGCTCCCCTTGAATTAAACTTGACTTATTTTAAATCGTACTCTACTCATTCTAAATTTGGTTAACAATTTTAAACTGAAGTTAAATCGTGTATTTAAACAATACAAATACACATTTATAAAATTCAACGTGACGATTTCTCAGAAGAATACTGCGTCTAAACGCGCAAAGATTCGAAAGATTCCTTTAAAAAATCTGCTATTATTTCAGTTTACTAAAAAGTCGAAGATAATACCAACAATGCAGAGTCGCATCCGTCACGATTCTTTAGATACATTTGGTTGGAATGATTGAAGGCCTTAGGCATAATCTCACGACCAATCAGCGGTCTTCTGTGTTGGCGTCTAAAAAGTGCTGCCTGTGACCCTGTCCAATCAGAGGCCATCTTCGCAGGGCGTCAAAAGCGCCTCACTGCACATGCAATCCTTCAAAAAAGAACACTGAGCTTAGAAATGGACAATTGTGAATGCTACAAAAAAGTGAGAAGCAATGCAGCGGCTGAGCATCGCACGCGTTCGCTAATGGGCCCAGAAATAAAGATGTCAAGAGGAGGATCTCTGGTGCAAAATATGCCAGTCGAGCGCCAAGTTTATGCTAATTACTACTTAATCCAGTCGCTGTATGTAAAAACTAAGTGTCGTAAGTACGCCCTGAATTCTTACACACTATCATTAATCGCAAGTTTACCGCTATGCACTTAACTTTAACTTACAGCGCAGTCTACCTACGTTAAAGACGGAAAAAATATTGTACTTTGGGTCGTACTGAGAGCTGAATATTGGTATATTGTAAGTACGATACACACCGTCACATAGGAGGTACAAAGCTCTGCTACATCTTCGTAGAGCATGCAGTTAAAGCATTATATAATGAAATGTAAAGCAAGATAATACTATAAATTATTAGTTGAAACCTATTTTTAATCAACTATTTCAAGCAGCTATAGCTAATTGATCTTTCGCAAATGAATTTAGCACAGCAAAGAACAATTTTTTTAGGAATTTTTTCCTTCGCTATGTTAAAGATTAACTCGAAACAAGATGTGTTTTTCCTAGATCATTTACAACTATACCAGCAGTGAAATTTTTGCTGCTACGTAAATGCTGCATTATTTTCAATCAACAATCGAAGAAACGGGTGGGTTGAGAATATGCTTGCAAAAATAGTTCATTTGAATATCTTTTGGAATGCTGCATACCTGACCATGGGTTTTGGTTCTAGAAGTTCTTATTTGGGACAGCAAGTACTTTTTCTCTTCGAGTAATCTCTTTAAAATCATAATAACGATTAACCATAATTCACTAATTAATCAATAGAAGTGCATATTTACTGTTTCTAATTATGGAAATATACGATTACCCAATCCTTTTCATTACTCAAATATAATTAAAAATAAGACAAGTAAGGGTATAGAAAAAGAGAACTTTATTTTTCATTTTCATGGAGTATGACACGTATACTAAATGAGGCTAAAACTCACACTGAGTTTGAGTTAACAAATAAATGAACCTCTAAAACTAAAAATTTTACATCAACGATAGTGAACACAATCGGGAAGTGAGAGCATGATGGGTCATCGAGCTGATTGAACAGGAAAACGATCAAACTCAACAGTCGCTTAAGATCGAGGCAAAATGACGGGAAAGAAGAACTCGCCAAAAAAAGCGCCATGCTTTTAGCTACATGCAGAGTCGGAGCAGTGTAGTGCGCATGGCTCTACTCCAAACCTAGAGTAGAATTGGGTCCTGATGAGAGTAGCACAGATGGGCATTAAATGAGAGACATGACAGTGGTTAAGCACGTAATAGGTAGAATTGAAGCCTACGTAAAGGTGGATACGAAGCTTCTCATACCGAGACCAAGTCATGTTCACGATACGCAGTATCGTGTACGAGAGCGCTGGAGCCAGGGTTAATAGAACTGGCGAGTTTGGGTCCAGGTTTACAGCGGTAAAGATCTCATTTGCATATCGAGTGTCGGCTGTGTAACAGCGGCCGATGAAGTGCCTACACCGTAGATGACCGCTTAATGCTCAAAATTTTTTGCACTTTGCCTGACAAAGTGTTAGCTACATGAGGGATAAACGCGTGGGTTTTTCTCTACCCAAATTGGAGGATGAGGTTTGATAAGAAGTGCACCGACATAAGGTTGAATAATGCAAATTGATGCCAGTTCTAAAGCGCAAAAAGCGACGGTACCACGAACACAAACAGTACGCAAAAAGAGATTCAGAAGCTACAATTATCCAATGAATAACATTAGCTCCTGTGAGCGATCAAATTATGAGCAGTAACAGACAGCATCTATTGCTATTGTTTTCTTTCATAATGAGCTTTACTTAAGAATTAGGGACGCACTAAGAGCAAGTTATTGCCAATATTACTTGATTACATTGAGCAGCTCTAGCTTAAACCGAAATGAAGTTTTGATTAAAATTCCTCTAGTGACTGTCTAAGAATATTATTAACAATACACAACCAAGAAAAAATACGAGATGAATAGGAACACAGAAAACAGCTCGAAAAATATCCTCATAATTTTTGTAGAACATACCATGTATAATCAATATATCGGGAAAAATACTGCTGAAATGGTATACTTTATTTCTGATTACAAAAATTGCTTACGCAAAAATAACATTCATTACATACGACCCAGCTGTGTTACTTCCAAGTACGTTATCTGGAAAAATATGCTGTAAATTTTAAAATTCTGGCGACATTCTCGCTGCGTGAAAAAAACAAAAGCGGACAATAAAAATCTCATCGAACACCATAACATTGCGCATTCATCAAATCCCGAATAAATGAGCATCACAGAGCCTCAAGAATGAGCCAATAATATCTCAATAATTGCTTAGGACGAGATGTTCAGTGGTCCTGGTGTGAATGAACCGTGAAGTACCAACGTGTGCAAGTGAGCTCTCACGTTCATTGCAGAAAAATTGTACATGTGGAACTTTTGAAAGAACAAAATAACGGTATAAAATCATCAAGTTCTGCTGCCTTTTTAAAGTCAAGGGCTTATTCGGCATGGATTCAAATGAATGGTGCCTTCGTGACCTGTACTTGCACATCTGTTGTGAAAGCTTTTCATTCATAATAATGCAGTTGATACGTATTTAAAGCTCGCATGCCTATGCCACTACAGAACGCAGTGTCGAAAGAACGACTTTTTATTTACAGTCCAACATGGACATAATTAATCGCACGTACTTATCTTTAACTCTAAATAACAGACACTCCATGAACAACATGAGTAGCGGCAGCAACAAAGTAACAGTGACACCAATAAGAGCACAGAATGTAGTAGCAATAACAACTGCAGAAGCAGTAGAAATTATAGCCGTAACAATAACAACAACAGCTTCTAAAGCAGTAGTAACAATAACAACAACAGCTTTTAAAGCAGTAGTAACAACAACAGCTTCTAAAGCAGTAGTAACAATAACAACAACAGCTTCTAAAGCAGTAGTAACAATAACAACAACAGCTTCTAAAGCAGTAGTAACAACAACAGCTTCTAAAGCAGTAGTAACAATAACAACAACAGCTTCTAAAGCAGTAGTAACAATAACAACAACAGCTTCTAAAGCAGTAGTAACAACAACAGCTGCACTAGCGATAGCAGCAGCAACAGCAGCAGCAACAACAACAGCTGCACTAGCGATAGCAGCAGCAACAGCAGCAGCA
>VCRD01000670.1:0-25485 GCA_006783055.1 Trinorchestia longiramus | reverse complement strand
CAGCAACAGCAGCAATAGCAGCAATAGCAGCTGCAGAGGCAGTAGCAGAAGCTCCAGCAAAGGAGCTGCAGTGCACTCCGCTGTCCAGGTTACCTGATAAGCTTGCCACGGCGGCCAGAGGTCGTGAAGGGAGTGGCCGACAAATAAAACGCTAAACTCAAATAAAATCGAATTCCTGGCGACCAGACAGGACTCCGATAAATAGCACTTAAGAACCTTCGATGCGCCTGAAGGCACTCAAGCAAAAGCTGATAAGTCGTCGACTGCGACGGCAGCATCTGATACGGGAAAGGTGAAAGAAATGCACCTCCGTACGTTGACATAGCCAGGTCCTTCCTAATAGAAGATTGGAACGTATAAACGGCTACAAAATGGCTCTAAAATTTTACTTGAAATTCGACGTTTACTATTCCATCGTGCTTAAATAATACAAGAGCATTGTAGGGATGCAAACGAATTAGTCACTGACCTATTATAACAGGTCACCTTTCCCTTCAAGCTTTCTATATTGATCATATGCTAATTCAATACTAAGTGCTCATGAATAAAAATATATCCGCACAGAATTGTAAAATAATTCGTAAAAAATAACAAAATGCAAGTCGAAATTCAATAAATATGTACAACCGAACATATGGCCTGGAATAGATAAGGTCTGAAATGCACTTTTCGAACTTCATTCTCTCTAGAAGACTCATGCAGGCATACTGAGACAGAAAAATTGGTCGCTTCTAGAGAATTCTGAGAGCAGGAAATGTACTTGCGTAAACAAAAAGGACAATAACAGAACTTAAGACCCCATCACATCTAAGTAGTCATCAACTGGGAATGTTAGACATTTCTCTAGGATAAGATATCTATGCAAATATTGAATACTGGCTTTCTCCAAATCTTTAACCCAGAATAGAACATGAAGTATGGCCCCTTGATAGTTCAACATTCTTCACGACTCAAAATATATCCACAATGATCGTCAAGATAATCAAATGCAAAGATACTTAACCTGCAAAATGGCCACTTTCCTCTATCAGGACGAATGGATATGGTGTCTGTACGTGAAGATCAATTACTAGGAGTGTGACCATTCTCTTGCTGTTTCCACCATACCTTACTCTACTCCAGTGCAGGGGTTCCCAACATTTCTCTGACGTTGTACCCCTTCAGTATTTCGACAGATGAGCATGAACCCCTGAATTTTTTAACAGAGAGGCAAATAGAAAAATAAAATTCCACTGAATTTTTAATAAAACCTTTAGGTTTTAAGAACAATAAACCAACATTAAATGTGACCTCTTTAGATAAACAAATGTACCCCAGAAGTACATGTACCCCAGGTCGAGAACCCTAGCCCTAGCGCTTGAGCGTGACGGGCTTGCAACGACATGCGACGCAAGAATGGACCACTTGGCTCGTTCCTGTAACCATACTCTATTTTATCTTGTTTTATTTTATTCATTAAGACAGAATAAACCGTTTCAATTGTGAAAATCGTTTTCAACAGCAATTGAAACAAAGATAATAAATATCCGTGTATGCAAAATGTTGCATGCACACTAAATGCGAAGAAAGTCTACGTATCATTAAAATTTATTGCAACTACAGTATTTATTCTGTGCAGTACGTCATAGTTTTTAAATATTAGAGTAATTTTAAGTGGAAACTCTGTTCATAATACAAATAGTTCATAAATCGTTCATTTTTTCATTTTATTTTCACTTGTGTATTCATTTACCTTCAGTTCAGTTCTATCACAAGATTGAACATGGAATTTGACCTAAAAACATATCGAAGTCAAATTACTTGCTTTCTATTGCATATGCTTTTTATTACTTGCTTTTTATTTCACAATTTCCAATTTAGCTAAATAATAACGGTGCAGATTTAACATTTCTTCTTCTATAACCATAACACAGAAACAATTACTTACAGAATGAGCAAAACTGAAGAAAAATCGCACACGACCAGTATATATAACATGGTAACATGAAATTGAAGGATTAAGTAGAACAGAAGTAATTCTTAATTTAGAAGCGAGGTTTGAAATGCAAGTCATGCTTCATTTGCCGAGTAAAGAGACGTCAAGAAATTAAAATCGATAAGCCGCACAACTCCAGTGAGGTAGGATACATTGCTCTACCAGAACGCAGATGAGCTCAATAAGATGTCGAAGAAAACACAGTGGAGCAATTATGTGTTTGTATATCGTGAAGAAGAACAACATTAGACCTCATGGCTACAATAAAATCGTCAATAACTTCAACTTCTTTCAATTGAATGACAGTCGGGTATCATTGAACGGGCAAACAAAGCACTGCAAGCCCCTGCTGCCTGTTGTGTCTTCAAACAGTTTTCCTAGTCAGAGTCGCACGAACCACTTGGTTTTTGCAGAACAAATGCCACACGTACAGATTCTTGGGCACAGCATCGAGGGTTAAATTTGGCTTCAGGGTCCAAGTTAAATTACATGTGACTGGTGACAAATGTGCAACAAAGTTTAGTTTTCATTCATCCTATGAGAATTTTGGCGTAGTCTAGAAACATCACTGCAGACTGTAGGATAAAGTTCAACACAAACTCACCTCCTTCGCGAAATTAGCAAGGTGACTGTCTGAGTAGGTTGTGTAATGATAATGAAGTTGCGTGGTGTGTATCACGTCTACAACACGAGTTCTCTCTATGGTATCCATGGCAGTGCGTGCCGCAAATTATCGTTCCAAAATTAAATTACTATGACGGCCCACTATGGTTCACTAGCATGAACGTATTACATCTATCACTGGTACGTACATAAAATTAAGTTGTTCAGTTTGAATTGAATTTCACAGACTACGATAGAAAAGTACACACGCAAAAGGATTTCCTTAAGTCACAAGCTTACGGACGAACATACTAAGGGAATTCGTTAGGGGGCATGATCTTTGACGACTAAAATAAACTCATGCATACGATTCTACTTAACCCCTTCATGAACCTTTATTTACAAACAGAGTTCAATTTTCAACCAATTCATATACAACCTCCATTTTCATGTTCAACATTTTTAATGGCTGAGACCATATGAAAATACCCTTTTCAGGGGAGAAGTGTATATGCATATTTTGAAAAAATGTGCACTCTTCTCCGCTCGTAAAAGGGTGAATAAACAAACTTTTGAACACATAGATATGGAATTTGGTAATATCAAATGTCTTAAAGAAATGACAATGCTGATCCTAAACTTAGCAGTGAGTAAAATGCAGTAAGTAAAATGCAGTAAGTTATCTAAATCACTTTTCAATTAGTGCAATAAACGAAAGCTGGTACAGTATGCATCTTGAATAGGAATAGTTCACATAAAACCAAACTATACAGATAAAATCCGTGATGCGTTCACTCAAGAACACTGCATGATTCTACAAGCCGCAACCGGAGTGTCCGCACCATGACGTTTCCCCCTACATTGTGTTAACACCACAACAACACAAGCTGTGATGTGTTCACACCACGGATGACTACAAAAAATGCAATATGCTCACACCACATCTACGAGTGCATGCTAAACTGCGTTGAAACCGCCGTGACACCAACCGAGACGTGTTCACACGGCTGCTACAAACTTTTATGAAGTTTGAGCTTGACTTCAGCTAGGCCAACTCTGACCAAGCAGGTG
Source organism: Trinorchestia longiramus (assembly GCA_006783055.1). Lineage (NCBI taxonomy): Eukaryota > Metazoa > Arthropoda > Malacostraca > Amphipoda > Talitridae > Trinorchestia > Trinorchestia longiramus. The sequence continues at coordinate 21,836 of VCRD01000670.1, read as the reverse complement.
ACAAGTAAATGTCAAAGAGCGGGAGCAAAGGTGATGTCATGTCACCATGCGGTGCGAGGCGGCGCTAAACTTTGAGAGCTGGCGAAAACTGTGCATAACAGAACACGCCACGATGTCTGTACCTCGATGTTCAATGCCACTCAAATAATGGGCGAAACAGAAGCCCGACAAACTACAACAGAACCAAAGGAATGATTGATCATTTCCGCCAGGGACGGAAAACTAAAGATGCATTAACAATAAACTTGAAGTGGTCTCTAAGATTGCTCATAATGGAGAAGCCTTAAAAAATATGCGAAGTACCAACTCGTAGTGTTCAGGTTGAAATGCAGATTAAGGTTTGTATAATGGGATTATCATATCACCAGCACAATATAAAATAGAAACAAAACGAATTTGAATATTTTACATAAACATTATGCTGTAAAATAACGATACTCGGCATGAGTATGTAAGTAGAAAGAACGACCCAATTTTCAACAAAAGTACAATATTAAAGACCTAAGACAGGCTTATCCCACTGCCTAAGATAGGCAGTGGGATAAGCCTTTTCAGTGCACCTCATAAGTGAGTGATAATAAATTGAAATGATTTCTTTAACCATGTTAGGAATAGAAGTAGAAAATGAATCATGTATGAATAACTTACAAGATCCGTCTCTGATGTAAAACATCGTGACACTAAATCATATTTCTACTAGCAAGAAGTACATCACGAGAATTTTTGCATGACTATACTGGTGATCGATGTGGGCGGAGGCGCAGACGCGACAAAGTGCGGACGGGAGAGCTCTCAGCGCCCGCATCGTCCGGTGCTCGTTAAAATCCAATCCCAGCGACGACTCTCCGTCAAACCTGACGCTTAGAACGAGCTAGGTTGACCCTTCACAAATGACCGCGACAAATTCCCTCCTTCTTATTCCCATGGAGGAGCCAAATAGAATTGCTAGGCCGTCCAAAGGCGTGCTTCTCAATTGGGACCTTAGATGACCTTTTTGCAGCAACTCGTGTATACTTGCAGAGCACCAATAATGAGAAGAGACCGAGTTAACGTCAAAGAAAAGTTCTACGAAGGGTATGGACAAATACATAATGGTGAGAATTGAAGACAAAGGTGCTTTAAATATGTAGTGAAAGTATACTTTATTTTTTTAAAAGGTACTAGTTGAAGTGTCGAAATCGGGCTCAACTACAATGAACGTGCTTCACGGCCAGAAGTGTTCAAGCCAAAATCCCTGAAATCCTTTCCTTTTTATAACTCCTAATACTTCGAGAAAATTGAATTCACTTAGTAAGCGTTTGTACTAAATAAAATCCCACAGGACAACAAATCTTCTAGCATCTTACTTACATGTAATACGTATCGAGTACATTCAAAGCAGAGGGCACCGACTTCCTAAATATGCACAGCATGGATAACTAAATTGAAATATTCGACTTTACCAATGATTGAATCAAATGGTAATGAAGTGTGTTCTTAAAAAACAACGTGCAACCAAGCTCGCAGCATTTAAATTAGGTTTAGCATGAGGCTACGAGTTATGAATTGAACCTATTAGATTTCAACGAGTCCTCCTGAATACTGGAGTGTAACGTACATATTACACTGCCGCAGTTGACGGACTTTTGGGCATCACATGAATGCATTTACTGAAGAGGCGCCATGAAAGTAAACCTCAAGATCAGCTGGTTGAGAACTCCCGTCGTGAGCGAGAGCAGTGGGTATAGTTGGCTAAAAACACAGTGAATATTTGCTGCTCAAAGAGAATAAGTTAGTTTTGTAAGTCACCAGCTTGAAGGTAGGTAACGCAATCGCTTTAAGCCTAGAACTGCAAGACTTCCTTCACTCTCTGCCACCAGAGGACGATTTAAAGCGGATCTGCTTGCAATATACGGAGCCGCGCTACTATTCTCCATCACTTGAGCACCCCCAATGCACCTCTATCTCCGATATCAAAGAGAGTTGGACCGATGATTTCGATACGCTCGTGGACTTCAATATGAACAGCAACGCCACTGAAAATAGCTCATGTAAACATATTTTCGTTGCAATCCTATTCATAAAGAGATATCTATGCATCCGAAGAGACTCAGTCGGTCACTCGAACGAGGACTAGTCCAGCACCACCGTTTGAGAACCACACCGAAATGGATTGCCTATTAACTACGTTTTTATTGACGGCAATCATCTTAGGGCTCACACATTTTGAAACCATCATCAATCTTTCATTACTGAATTTCATCTAAATTTTACAGCCGTTAGTAGTCTCGCTCAAATCCATCCACCGTTCTAAATTACACCAGATGGTCCTTGAAGGTAACCGAGCGGAGGTCATTAATGTTAATTATTGACGAAGACCTCTGTTTTGGGGTCTATGCGGACCGATCATTACAGCACTGACTCACCAGAACGCTTTTGCAAAGATCGATCCCAGACTCAGTGACCCATGTCTCAATTACAATGCAATCACGACCTCAGCTCTTTCGAAACATGGGTCGTAAATAAGCTTTAAAAATGCAAGAAAAACTGAAGAAACTGAAGTCAACGAATGAATTTCTCACATTAACTCTGCTGTGAATGCACGTCACATATACCAGGCATGAAGCATTTCACAATATTTTAAAGCACGGCATCACAAGGTACATGAAATTTTCCGTACACAAGGTCTACTTTAAATGTTTGAGCCAAAAGTGTACCCGATATTCAAAAATAAACAAATTTATACTAGCCTTAGTTTCGATAACCATCACCCGCAAAAAAACTGACGAAGCTCAAAAACTTTACGTCGTATGTAAAAAAGAACATATAATTTAAATGAAGACAAAAATTAAAGAGAATAAAAAGTTGACATTGTCATCCAAATATTGTTTTTCATACAAATTACAACGGAGTATTTGTTTTTTCCCACAACTAAACCATTGAGTTCTACCTTGATTCTTTTCGGGTCCCATAACGCTGGGGCACCCTGTCCATCTATGTACTTCTTTGCGATGTACGATCGCATTGAAAATTTTTGAATAAATGATTATCCATTGGTAAATTGGGGCATCATCTTAGATCATCTTACATCATAAATAAATTCACTATCTACTGTCAGATAAGTGAAGCATTCATAGACTGACTCGCATTGGAATTCAATCGTGCATGTCAGACGTCTTCACGTCACATTTTCTCATTAGCTTTCCTCGGCCTGAATCAAAACTGGCAGTTTAGAGCTGATTTGTATCCGCATGAACATTGTAACTCGAACCAGGAAAATCCTAGCGATGAATTTTCAGAAACGTCGTCATATTTAGGTAGAAATGCAGGCTTTTATACTGATCAACAAGCGTTTTTAAGTGTATGAAATCAAATAGCTTCAACTGAAGGTCAGATATTTAATGGTCTGTAGAAAAACAATGGTAGGGCTGCACTAACTTTTGCATCAAGTTAATACTCAAACTCTAGAAGAAGATATAATAAAGCTTAAAAATGCAATCAATTTGTAAAAGTTGCTAAGGTTTGCACGGTGATGTTTACCCTTAATCTTTATGGAAGGGAATCGAGCCTTTGTTTTCACACCTATTCAGTGATAAAATCGGACTAGACACAATCGGACAAACATCAACGCACTGACGGACTCACAGTGTATGCAGTCCACACTTTGCCTCCATCAGGACAATAGAACGAATTGCAAGCCGTGGCAGAAGTGGTTGGTCTCAGCATGTCAAGACGATCATTATTAAAAATGAAGGAGGTGAAACCGTGAGATGAAGACGGATCATGCGCACCTGACGGCTACCCACCGAGCCTGACACCAAAGAAATTATGAGGAAAGACAAAGAGGCGCTCACCGTGAGAGTCATCACTGGGACGACGAGTTCACTGTTTAGGCAGGGTCTGAGACCAGCAATAATGTACACTGGAGCAACAGAGCTGCAGATAAATCGCTTCATTAGCCTGATAGCAGACGATGCCTTGTACGGAGCCCACGGAGCGCCAGCATCTCCTCTTATGGAAACCTCTTCTCTGCCCCAGCATATCCTTGCGATAACGGCGTCCTCCATCCCTTCTCCCCAAATAATCAGTGACTTATGGTGTTGGTTATCGATTCTGAAAAGGCGCTCAATTTAGTAACAGCAAATGAATGGCTTCCGCAGCCGTATCTGACCTGTCACTTCGCTCGCTTGCAAACAGGTGTTCAGCTGTCGTTAGGTAGGAACATCAAACGCCCACACGAATTTCATTAGAACGCTGGGCAAGTTCCACTAATTAACTTAATAAAGAGAACCAGAGGCACCAAAATCTTCTTGGTCAGTTAGCACGAATGCATCAGAGACGAAGAACATTTTTTGTTTGCAAGCACTGTACTCGTACATGAGCTGGACAAGCTACATGACAAGACTGCTCTTACTTCCCCATCAACAAGTACAGTTACCAGCCGGGACATGAAAATGAATAAAAGCATAGTTTTTGAGACAATTTTTGAACCTATTCTTCGATCAGACAATTTGTTAAAAAGTAACATGAAGTTACAGTATATATGATTCTGATTATTTTAAATAATGAAATGTCTACTGTCGATGACAAAGTTAATGGCATTCTTCAAATGCAAGGAAAATGGTAACAATTTGTAAAATTGAAGAGGAATAACCATCTTAGGACAAGGTGCCCATAGCAGCATGCCGACCCTGGCTGTGTGCAATTACAAAAATGAAAGGAACGTGGACGACAAATAATGCACGGAATGACAATGAGAGCCCTGTAGGATATAATGTATCTCTGTTACTTGCCTCAAAGCTCTCGGCATATCTTTTTATTATGAGATAAAATTTTTGCCACCTTGCCGCCTGGCAGGAGCGGCAACATGCATGCAAGCTACCGCATGGCTGTTGGATCTCACACTATGGTAATTTCAGATGTATTATTCTAAGTGTTGTTTCCCAAACGTGGTCAAAATACATCTGCAAAATTTCAGTTTCTGTATTCATGAAATGTTTGCGAGAAGCATGCAAGGCTCACCCGTATCAAGAACGTAATTCCAACAAAATACTATGTTTCAGTTAAATGCTCTACAACAAAATGAAACTCAAACGTACATGAGCATCAAAAGTTTCACAATATAGCTGAAATTTATCTAGTACTCTCCCACGCAGAGCTAAAAAACTGACTAATTCTTGAAGAGAGGATACAACAAAACAAACAAGATAAAATAAAAATCAAAGCTCCATCGAATATTTTCGGTAACATTGAGGGTCACAAATGGTCCTCTATGAGATGAGACGTGATTGGCCCCAGTGGGCCGCTTGATAGCTCTTGTAAGGACCCGAATTAATGAGCATCTCATAGGCGGTCGCCAGAGGGCGTGACACCTGCAACGCTAGCTGATAAACACAAAACTACTCTTCTCTGACGTCCCTAATTAATCAGGCCCAGCGCTGTAATGCCCCACCACAGGACAAAACAAGTACCAATATCGTTTTCTTGTTTTCAAGCAGTTTGGACGAGGATATAACATGATCATAGAAACTCTTCCCTGCGTTGGATTTACGAGATGGGGTTTCAGTAGCGTGAACATCACAAATTTTTTCAAACGTTTGTTAAAGACCTTTAAGTCTTCCTTAAAACGAGTGTTAATCCTATTTTAAGCTGACTCATATTTTTTTCAATGACTTTCAAACCATTGTTAAAACGACTTGTCAACATCCCCTAAAATAACTTTTAAGTCTCACTGCCTCGTAAAAGTAAGGGAGAGTACATCCTTATGAGGGCAGTAATTTTTTTCAGAATTCCATGGTAAGAGAAACTGAAATACGACTGCGTAGCTTAATTATTACATAAAGCCGAGATTCATTTGCTTTGTACATTATGGTTCCAGAATGTATTTGCTTGTAAAAAATAAGTACATAAACCTGCTTCCGCTCATAATAGGTAAGAGGATGTCTAAGCCTGTCGTGGTTATTAAAGAAATCTGGATGCATGTCGTATCATGGTTACAAAAATGCACACTGCTTAGCAAACTTTAGTTACGAAGCTGCACATTGCTTAGCGAGTTATTTAGACAAAGATGCCAATGGCTAAGCGTGTAAAAGTAACTAAGGCGCACATTACTAAGTGACAGTTTAACGTATCATGGAGCTGAGAAGCGACAGTTTAGCGTATCATGGTGCTGAGAAGCGACAGTTGAGCGTATAATGGTGCTGAGAAGCGACAGTTTAGCATATCATGGTGCTAAGAAGCGACAGTTTAGCATATCATGGTGCTAAGAAGCGACAGTTTAGCGTATCATGGTGCTGAGAAGCGACAGATTAGTGTATCATGGTGCTGAGAAGCGACAGTTTAGCGTATCATGGTGCCGAGAAGCAACAGTTTAGCGTATCATGCGTACAGAGAAGCGTCGGCTTAGCGTATCATGGCTACTGAGAAGCATCGGGTAGCGTATCATGCATGCTGAGAAGCGTCGGTTTAGTGTACCATGGTTGCTGAGACACTACTGCTGCAAAACACACTCTGAGGAGTGACTCATGCGGCGGCTGAAGCAGGTTGGAGTCAGACGCCAGCGGCAAAAAAGGAGAAAAAACAAAATTCTGAATGGAAGAACGTCGAGGCACTCCCAGCATCTCAGCGTGCCTGGGATGCACCTCTGAACTCGAACTGAAGCACACACATAAACTTGGCCTGTCAGTTGCTTGGCAGAAACACAAAGCTGATGAACAGCACATGAAATTTTTTTATTTGAGTTTAGTTAATGAAGAGAAGTCTCGTGTGGTAGTACGGAATGCTTCATTTTGTAGGTTTCAAGTGAGGTTTTACTAACCATGTTCATTTACGCATGATCAGGAAAGCCTTGTTCCAGCTTTCTCTTGTATATTTTTTGTGTTAATTAAAAAGATATTTTCATCGATTACCTCTCGCAAACGGTAATTTTCTTGGATACAATAAAATGTAGCGTAAATATAGTTATTAACGCACGGTGAAAACTGCCTTTGAATTCTTCTTTCAGCTCAATAATAACGCACGTAGTTTGGTACTCTGGCAACCATTATTTAACACACGCTGATCGAACCTCAGGTGAGGCATTAGGTGAGCAGTCACCATGGCATAATAGTATCACAGCTCGGAAGGAAAATAGCCTAAATCCCATTACTTTTTACGGAAAATTTCCTCCTTAGAATGATGTCTCATGAGCTACTTTACAATTTAGTTAGCGATGAAGGGTTGAAGAAATTTTCATTATTTCCATGAACATCAAGCTCGCTTCACAAGCCGGTCCTCAAAACGGAGAAACTAACAAAAATTCGAGCTGTAAGCACTGGTTCGACCCCCCGGAAGTACCTTCTCAATGTACCGAGAACTCATGTCCCGAAATTTGCGCACTTCCTCCCCCACAGCACCGAGCTAACGAGCTCAGGCCTTCCCTAAACTCGCAGGAACTTGCTTGCACAGATGAATGTCGATCAGAGGTAAGAATGGGTCGTTCGTTTGGTTTTGTTCTATGAAAAAACGCGCGTCATGTCGACGCCAATAAATCGTACAAGATAACTGATGGATGGCAAAGCTCGGCTCATTGTTGGCCAGAACATTGGGGCTCGGGGTCACGTGATCGCAAACTCGCCATGTTCTCGCCGTAAGTTAAACAGAAACCCAAGTTTTCCTCAATATAGTGTCGATGACTGACGGTTTTCGAAGCCAAAAGCGCAGCATAAGGGTACACTAAAATGGCATGCATAAAACTATTTGATAACTATCTGAAGACAAACTATTTAACAAAGGAATTGCAATCAATGTTTCAATTTTAATTATAATTGCAAATACCGTTGAGCAATTTTTGAGCACAAGAAAGTGGACCTCACACGCGCAAAAATTTCCACCAAACCAGTTTCAATAATTGAAGCTCAAAAGACGGTAGACGTGGGCTTCAAATTCAATTTCCGACCAACACCAGCGCTAACTAGGTGGTCTGGTGAGTAATACATTCAAAAATATTAGCAGAGGATGTCTCATAGCGATAGACGGTCGCCATATATGGCTGGGGAAGAAGATGCTACGACTAGCATATGCAGGCACGAAACTGGTCCATAGGAGTCCTCGGATGCATACCTCATTACCCCCTGTCACGCATACTTCATTACCCCCTCTCATGCATACTTCATCACCCCCTGTCACGCATAATTCATTACCCCTGTCACACATACTTCATCACCCCCTGTCACGCATACTTCATCACCCCCTGTCACGCATACTTCATTATCCCCTCACATGCATACATCACAATTCCCTCACATGCATACCTCACAATTCCCTCACACGCATACCTCACAATTCCCTCACACGCATACCTCACAATTCCCTCACATGCATACCTCATTACCTCCTCTGGCTGCATTGTACTCACTTCTCCCTCCAGTTGCACACCTCACAATTCCCCCACCCAGCTCCATACCTCCATTCCTCAACATCATAACCCCCCTCCACACACACACACACACACGCCAACGCCACCACCACCACCAACACCACCACCACCACCACCACCACCAACACCACCACCACCACCACCACCAGTTGATCAGACCCAAACAGCTCAATGCAGATAAGTTCCAACTTTACGGTCGGAAGAGGTCACGCTCTTTCGATTGTTTTTAATGACGTCTCTGAAAACAAATGAAACTTGAGGAAGCTCAGCAGCTCCACGGGCAGAACGCCTTTATAGACTTGCAGCTCGGAAAGCCGAGCTCATTGTAGGGACAGACGCACCTTGGAGATGATAGCTGGCTGAACATTAGTCGTAAAATAATGGTAACTCATAATATAATTCGAGCTCTAGCAAGGATTTATGTCCGAACATGTAAGGAAGTGTGTAAGAATCATGAAGGTCGAGGTAGCAAGATGGAGTCAACCACATCAATTGAATTTCGTAAGAATTTCAAAGAGCAATTGAAGCAGTTGTACAAAAATTGATATAAATTTGAAAGAAGTGAACACCAAGCTACGAAGTGATGCGTACTGACACACTAATGTACACATTAAGCCGAATACGCTCGCAGTCTCGTCAACGAGAGTCAATAAAACTCGTCCAAACAAAATGAAAACAGCCGTACAAGGACCTTTCACTAACATACCTACAGGTTTTATATCCCAATTTCAGTTTTACGAACTCGACATGGCGAACTTTCATAGAACCAGCCGAGTGACAAACACCAATCAGTGTGTCCCGTTATAGACTTGAAGTAGAATCAACGAATCTTCTACTAGAAAGCGATATCATTTTTACAAGAGAAATTCCATGACCATGTCAGTTGCCAGAGTAAAAATCACTTGTTACGTAGATCCTTTAGCAAGTTCATAAAATAGTTCTTTTTTTAAGAGCCACGTAAGCTCCATGCACGATCACTACAACGAATTTGCACCCATACGCAAAACACAAACTTACAATAATAATCGCTCTGAACCATGGACACGATACAGAAGTCGGGCTGAGCAATACCTCTCGCCAAACCTGCCACTGTGACTAACGCTCTACAGCACCACAAACATTCTCTGATGTCAACCTAATGGTGCAAACAGTCGTATATCTAGTTGGTGTTGCTCACTCAACATATTAAAGCAAGGAAATGTTCCCGTTTGAATCACTGCGTTTCGTGTAGGCATGCAGGGTGGGTTACGGAACTTAGACCTGAGAACTGACGGGACGACAGCGTTACATGTGGATTGTGGACCGTGCAGTGACCACATAGAGCTCAAACTGCTACCAACAACACACAGAGCTACGGCACACAACTTCGACTGCGGTAGTGATCCATTTTTCTCGCAGAGACACGTTGAAAAAGACAAACGTTGTCGCTGACACCAAGAGAGTGACGAAAACTAATGGTTTTGAATGAGATTTCATTTCCTTGCAATGACAACCCAAGTCTTCGTTTACTTAGCTGTGTAAAATGCTGGTGCAATCATCGTTAATCTTTTAGCATTTGGCGACGATCTGAAAACAACTACAGTACGTAGTTTACTCTATAGAAAGCTCCGCTTCATCCGTACTTCGAACTACGTTTTGAAAATATATTTATAAATTCATATTATTCATTAAGAATAATTTTTATCTTCAGACCATTAAGAAATCTTTGGATAGATTTTCAGTCAAATATCTATTTTATGGATAATAAAGTAAGCAGATTCTATTCATCCTCGCGCGCTAGGGATAAAGCTTTCAATGAAAAGAATATCGATGAACAATTCTCATTAATGAGTACAAAGAACAACAGCAAAATTAATGTATTCTAGAGTCACTCCCTTAGTTAAAAGTACACATCAGCCTCACTTGTGTTTTTCTAAATTTTCCCAAACAAAACTAGAATACTGATCATGATTTAGGCAGTTTGTATACTTCTGAAACGTAAATTAAAAAAAAATTCACTATTATTTTGATAATGTTTTTTCTTTTCCTATTTCCCATTTCGAGAACGTTCAGATTCTTCCGCAGTATTTGCAGCGTTGGAATTTACCTTCTGACTCATTTCTACAGCGTGAGTTTATCGTAAAAACCACACGATACTTTTGGCTCGACTTTCTACCTCAAACTACGCGTGGAATTTTCGATGAATCTACAACGGGACAGGTGTCAAACACACAAGATGCGTTGATACGGCCAACACACACCTGTCAAGAAACTGCGTCCTCCACGTGCAGGTAGAGCAGTGCAGTACTGCACAGGTAATGTGCCTACGAACGACGCCCGTGCCAATTAGGGGCGCTCCGCAGGTGCTAAAAATACTGCGTCGGCGACTTCCCCGCTCTTTAGGAGCCTCGAGTCACAAATGACCTGCCGATCCCCGAGAGCTGTTCGTCGCCTGGGTGCCAGAATTTTGGCATTTTTGCTTGCGACGGACTGGAGTGGATCGATGGTCATTTCCAGACTGCCTCAAAATGAGCGGAATTAAAGTTGCAAAACTCAGTCTAAGGCTAGCCACGCGCCGGTCCGGTGAACAAAATTGCTATGTACAGAAAATTTAAATCCCATTACTAGAATTTCTGACTTCTCCCATTATTTCAAGTGTTACGTATGATGTTTTCTCAAGATTAGCAGTATTAACGTTTCAACGCTGACTCGACGTGATCGAGGTTTCGACTCAAGATTGATTTTGAATTCAGATATCCATAGCTCTAAATGACAAAATATATTATACGTCAAAACGACAGAATTGAGCATTAGAAGAGGTTCATTAATCCAATGTCAAGTTAATACGATATTACGAACTCTTTAATTAGAAATCAAAAGAAATTAGTCCCAAATTCAAAAACATTTATTTAGTAAAAGTTCAGAATTTCATCGCTACTCTGTTCCCGTTATAAAAGTATGTTTGTTCGTTCTAGAATTTAACGTATCTCCAACTCGATATTACATCAAGTATCACAACCTGCTTTCACCTAACATGGTAATTTTGGATAATGCATATGCTTGATTTACTCAACCTTTAATTTTCATAGATTAATGTAAATGAGCAGAATAATTATTCTACGAGCAATTCATTGAGGAAAAGCAGCGCTATGAGAGTTAGACCCGATGCAAACTTTAAATCTAAATATTGTATAGCGAAAAAAAAGTAAAGCTAAAACTTTTCATAATTCCAATAGATAAGTTAAATTATATACGAAAAGCAATGTAAAACAAATTAAAGCAAAACTTTCCTTTGCTCTAATAGCTAAGTGAAGCTGTCACTGAGTTCACCATAGGCTCCGAGAGGTAAATGAAAATCCTTCCTATATTTATATCGAACGAATCATAGTGAACATATAGGGTCTGTACGGGGAATAATTAGATTAACAACACAAATAAAACATCAATAACAAGTTGTTAGCAAACATGCTGAAGTAGAGGTCCATGTAGCTCACATAGCTGCTCTGAGCAGAGGGTGGTTGCGAAAGCCTTGTAACGTAAAACTAGTGAGACGCTCCTGACGACACTGACATAACGCAGTCGTTAAGCTTGTCAGCTCGCTACCGAGCCCTAGCAAATATATCGCATAACAGGTGCAGAAAACTGTACACATGTAGTCTTTCAATTAAACGACACGAGTTTGGTGAAGACTGGGGGTGTGTCATTGGCCCATGACTGCCTATCTTAGTTATCTCGTGCAACCCAGTGAAATTTCAAGTTATGTTTTAAATAAGAGACTACTACAAATGCTACGAGCAAAAAGGGGACTCAGTGTATTGTGTTTGTTATCAGAAATAATACATTTCTACACAACAAGAGTAACAAAGTCTGCTAGACCTCGAGTGCCCGGATAACAGACTTAAGAGCTCCCTAAACAATATTATTTAAGAGATGTAGGTTTGTAGAGAAGTTTCAAAATTTAGCTACCTCGAAAGAATGGTTTTAAAGTAATAATTTTATTTACGCTTTAATGCTTACGAGAGGAGTTAACTATAATGTCCAACAGTTTAAACTCAGCTACCTAAAAACAAAGAAGACTGTGAGGACAACTCATTGAGACCAATAAATATCTCAACAGCCTCAACGATGTTTCCCAGCAAGGGCTTTCCGACAGAAACGTTGACATGCAAAACAAAAATTGCTGAAAATTAGTTATAAGAAACTTCAAGACATCCGAAGCTCAAAACTTCTTTCCAGGTAAAATTACCAAAACTTGATACCAGCTGCCCGAAAACATTTTTCCTTCTGCCACTGTGAACACTTTCAAAAATATCCTTAACTCCTGGAGCCTGTGCAAGATTGAGGTACACGTGCAGGGTTGAAATACCGGTACGTCCCTGAAATGAGTTGCGTGACTACGTGCGTGATTGATACCTTTACTTTAGACGGTATGAGACTTGGATATTAACCCAAGAATGAACAAAACGGCTTATTTCTATTGCCTTATTCTATTCTAATGAATATAAAAATAACTTTGTGTGGTACCGTTTTAATTTCTAATCGACAATTTTTCAAAGCACTAGGCGCGTAAGCATTTGATTAAATCGAACACAGGACGATGCAGACGCCGGATGCGCCCTCGTCCTGCTGGCCAAACACACACGAGGCGAACCGTTTATTTGTAGAACACAACATAGAAGACACGAATGCAGCACGACTTGTTGACTCTGGCTGAGAAGTTGAGACCATTGCACGTCAGGACAACAATCAAACTGCACATTTTCAACATCAATTTCAGCAGTAAACAGAAAAAGCGGTAAAATATTGTAGAATTTCAAAACCAAATGCAAAAAAAAACAGTAAAACAATGACGAATTGCAGAAAAAGCGTAGAAAAACAGTAAAACATTGTGGAATTTCAGAAGCAAAATGCAGAAAACACGAATTTTGTAGCTATGCCAAGAATTTCTTTGATGTAATCAACAAAAACGCATCACGGCAATGTATTTTTGACAGACCTGTTAAAACTAAGGAGAAATATACAACGAGTGACTGTGTATACTTAAAAAAACCCGCAAGCAATAGCACACATTACCATTTTTACTGAGAAAAACTGATGTCAACACTGCGTCAGTGTTCACTTGTGCGTTTGTTTGATCGCTCAACCTTATCAAGCACGAAACTACCTATTTCGGCTGACCATAAAACGGATAAAAATTCTGTTGGTATCTTTTTTCATGTGACATACAGGGTGCGGTAATATAACTCTTTTTTTGAAGCAAAACTCATTTTTAAAAAAGGAAGTTATGTTACCGCACCATGTATATTCATAAATCAATCATTTCGTAGTCAATTAATTGTTCATTACTGTATCTGTTTTAACAAATCCCACAAAATATAGCTGATCCAGTAGTTTAAGAGCTGTGTCGTTGATTATCGAAAGATTTACATACAAAATTTACACAACAATATTAATAGTCCGTACCAAACCTCACGCAGTTGTACGTAAATACCGGCAAGGAAATTGTTACTGAAAGCGCACACTAGTGGTCAAAACATAGTAATTTCGGCCCTCCATTTAATATGAACAGAGAGTCCCGTAATAGTTGTATGTATACCGCGAGACACACAATACTTGTGTAACTCGCGTCACATTTGCGAGTACCTCGAGTCACATTTACGAGTACCTCGAGTCACATTTACAAGTACCTCGAGTCACATTTACGAGTACCTCGAGTCACATTTACGAGTACCTCGAGTCACATTTACGAGTACCTCGAGTCACATTTACGAGTACCTCGAGTCACATTTACGAGTACCTCGAGTCACATTTACGAGTACCTCGAGTCACATTTACGAGTACCTCGAGTCATATTTTTCCGTACCGTAAGTCACATTACTATAGTGCACTAATAGACTTGTGATAGTCGAGTATCGTGAGTCATAAAATAAATTCGTATCATGAGTCGTGTGATAGTTGCCTTTTGCGAGTAGTATAATTATTACACACCATGAGTCATATAATGTTGTATACCTGGAACCGTATCCTTATTGTGTAATGCAAGTCGGGTAATTTTTATGAAAAAATTATGGCAGAGTATGACTGTAACCCCTATTCCTCCTATCATTTACTCCTGGGGCCTGTGTGTGATTACGCCTGAAGTGCCTGTGCGAAATTAATGTACCTGTACATGATTGATTCCTTAATTTTAGACGGTATGGGATTTTTGTAGCAACCCAAAACTGGACCAAATGTTTCGTATTTATTCCATTCTAGACTTTTCCAGTAGCATCCAAGTACTGTCTGTTCCTTGATCTGTACGTTTTCTTTAATTCATCCACTAATTAAATGTATGTACAAAGCAGGTCTGAATTATGATACATCGTTCCGAGTACTTATCATTGCTCAGATATGAACAAATACATTATCACTTCCATAGCGGTCGGTCACAGAGCCACTTAAAAATTTTAAGAATTTAATTTTCAATGAAGTTGAGACACAAAACATGATCCAACATTAGTTTTAAATACCTTATTTTAATATCCTCAGTGAGTAGAACCTCGAGAGTATGTAACATAACAATGGCGCCTACACTGAGCCACTGGAGCTTAGCTTGAAAATAAAAGTGTGCTAAAACTGAAAATTTGTCGTTCATTCCGAACCACGTCACATGCAACGTATGTTAAAATTAGAGTTTTCAACAGTAAGGACTAGTTGCATCTACCCATTACGCTTGAGTTGTTACATCTGCGTAACAATATCCAACGAGAAGAGACATACTGTAACCCAACGTTCAGGGCGCCATCAAGAGAAGTTTACGTGCGGTCACCAACGCACATTTAGGGACGGTGCCCAGCTCACGAGGCTCGATACAACACAATATTTCTCACTTCTTACTCGTGGTCCGGAGCGACTGCCTTAACTTCTTCATGGGGCATTTCCGTGAACTAACTCTCGCTCAATGAAGAAAGATGTGGCTGCTCATGCAAATCACTAGCCTTCTAAATGATCAGAAAAAGGTGCAGGCCGACTGCGAAACGCAGAAAAAGCTGTAGGAGAAAAAGAAGCCTTTGCGACTTTAATTCGAAAAAAAAGAGGATGCAAGGAAAAATAAGGAACCGTACCTAGTTTATATACGGTTTGGTATAATTGGAATAAGCACAGAACTGTTTCAATATCCTTCTGAAAATCATTAGAGCGAATACACAGGCTTGAATTTAAGATCGAATTAAAATGATGAATTGAATTTAACCAGTGATGTTTCCCTGTAGCACTGTGCATTACTACCAAAACGTATCATCAACATGGGTCAAGATTACACATGCTAACTGAATAGAAATCTCGCTCAAAAATTTAATTACGAAATGACATCCAAGATGCAGAAACTGAAAGTGAACTTTAATAGCATGGATATACATTTTAACGTTACGCAAGACGCCGCTAGGAAAAGAAACAAAAATGTGTAGGATAAGCAATTAACATGAGTAACAGAAAACTCGTGCTAGGCTGATGTACAGACTGTGCAAAACTGTGTGAGGAGGGAATTAGATAACGAAAATATAATAGCATTAGCCTGCCAGCCTAGTATTTATTTGCAAGTGGACGTGCGCAAAAGTTCATGCCTGACATCCACCGCTGGTCCTGCACAAAAGGCAGTTCGTGGAAGCGCGGCCAGAGGGTATGAGGAGGTAGCGCTGACCTGCATATATTGAGCATTCGTTACGGCACCAGGATAATACAAGCACCATATAAATAATGCATACTTCTATGAGTAACGGTACGAACAGATCGGCACTGTGACTCAACTAACCTGAACGAAAGCAATACGAATAAATGTAATTATCTAGAATACGAGCTACATTATATACAACTCTGAATATTTTAACAAATGCATGAATGTTTGTGGGTTTAAATCCTGAAGAAAATAAACTACCAAAAATAATGAAATAATTTGTTTTTTTAGTTCTGACGCTAACACGTACAATGTTTTGCAAGTTTAAAAGTTTTTAAATAATAAGACCCCTACCTAGCGGCATTGTGATTGGCATCAGCCGCTAGCTATGTACACACACCCGTTTCAATCCATGCCAAAATACTAATTAAGGAATATTATGAAAGAAGCAAACCCAGTCAGCTACAAAACTCAAACCTTTTGTGTGTGTGTGTGTGCAGATTCTCAAATAAGCATCGTAGCCAAAAGAAGAGGGAAAAGAAGCGCGTCGTCAAGATGGCTGCATTGGCGAGGGGAACGCATTCTTGCCGAGCTCCTATAGCTCGCAAAATGCGAAGAACGTCAGCGACAGTGCTTTGTGTTGCTTTAGCAGCCGGTACACAAGTGCAGGGATGCAGCGTCTTGTTGAGAACAGTCACACGGCGCATTTGGCGCGTGCGATACAACGAAATGTAATCAAGTTTGTCTGCTAAATCTCTTCGGCATTACGAGGGTCGTTGCTACTCGGCGCAGCCGCGTCACGGCAAGTAAAAATCACCCGTTTATCGTTTGCTGTCGAGAATTTTACGACCAATAACATTTTTTTCTTGTAACTTGATGCAAGACATAGTAAAGAACACACCGTTGAGGAGGAATTCAATAGGGGAGTGAATTTTTCTACAGTCATTCAGAAATCGCGGTGGTACAAAAATAGATAGCAAGAGTGAAAAGGTGCAAAATAAATTGAGAATATGGAAAATGTAAAAAATGACATGGTAAAAAGTTTCTTTTAGTTGATTCCGGCTTCATTAAAGGCTTCTCATGCTCAAGTTCACAGAGCAGGTGCAGTTTTGCGGAGGCGATCTAGAAAAATCGTCACCGATCTGCTGCTCCAAATCAAGATGCAGAGCAATGATAACGAGAACAGTACAATCTCTCGGTAGCCGATGTGTCCACAGGAATGTTATCTCGGTAATTCGAAATAACGGTCGTCTTTTGAGGGCTGCGACATTTAACACTTTCGTGTATTTTAGGGGTTTACTTTTATCTGATGAGTAGGACCAAAATCGCCTCAGTACAAACCCACGAAAAGACTCAAGAGAAAGAGAGACACGAGTTCTCAAACACATAAACAAACGAGACAAAAATCAGTTGTAAATTGTCCGACGAACTCCAAATTGATACGAAGAGATGGGCGCGCCAGACAGAGCCATACAGCGCCAAACGATAAACAAAAAAATCAGTTCGGTGGGTGAAGGTAAAATAGAGGGACAGAGTTACGACTCCGCCGGTGCTAATGTGGTCTGAAGAACTGCTTGAGTGCCTCCTTCATTCTGAAGAAGTGAACTTTTAAATATGCCTCAGTGGTAGCAGGGACACGGAGAAAGGAAAAACGTCGCAACGTTTACATATATGAGGACATTAATTTGATCGTGCCCGCCCTTATGGGGTCGTTGCTCTCTGCACACGTCTTGTTGAACTTGATCGTGGAATTCTAACTCAGGATGAACGCTGGAAAATTCTTTTGAGTTATACATTAAGATTAGCTCATCTCAATCACAATGGACTCGCCAGGAAGCAACAAATAGCTATGTACAATAATCACATTAAGAACTAGTACGCTAAGGCTTCGAGAAAGTATCTGAATTAGAATAAACGTTTTTTCAAGCAGCTCAATAAATACACGAAAAGGCGAATTTTCTGCGTGTCGCTGCTCGAAACTAACAAGCTATTTACAAATGCATCTGAGTTTGAGTTATGTCAGTAGAAGGAGGGAGCCGCCCTCTGGCGCCGGACTGATCGTGAAGCTCGTTAGTTAGACATTAGTACTGAGAGCAAAGTAGATTTGCTGGATACATGAATATGGAGAGCTGGGGAGGGGACTCGTTAGTAAGACAGACATATTAGAGACATTGATATTATTTCTTGTCAGCGACACAAAAAATAGATAAATGAATCGTTAACGGCAAAAATATGTACGGAAACATGACGAGAGTTTGTTAGCACGACGAATAGAAATATAATACAATTCAAGAGGAACCGTCTTGGGTTGCTACCAAAGTCCCATATGAATGATATAACTTAAAGATGTTGCTACAAACGTAGCTATTGAAAACGTTTGTTCGTAAATCCCTGCAATTTTTGTGTAATTAAACTGACATGGGACAAAAATTGATAGTAACCGACCAGTACAAACTAAGAACTCGCTAAAAATTTAATTTGCGAGTTCATTCACAAATAGGAGCTTTTGTTCCCCTCAGACCCCTTCTATACTCCAATGAGTAGCTCTGGCTTCTACATATTCAGTTATTCAGAGAAATTAAAAAAAAACATTTACTTCTGAGTAAAAACTAAGTCATTTCAAAAGTTCAGTACTATACTCAATTTAATTCTATGTTAGGTTTGTGACTAACGGAGATAACCAACAATTTTAGTATAAGAAGTGAAGTTATATAATGTATTCAAGAAACAGAACTCGAGACGGCAGAAAAGCGAGGGTGTCAGGCACCGTGCGCCTACACCTGCTTTTATGCGTCAATGGATGGAGAAAATTTGTTACAGAGACGTTACGAGTGTCGAGGGACAAGGAAAAGGCGCTCAAAAAACTTGTTAGTAAAGGAAACGCATAAGAGCAGGTGGAGCTGTCCCTAGTGCTCTCTGTAGCAATTTGCAAGCTTATTAAAATATAGCCCTAGAGAGAATGTTTATTCAGAGCTGGCCGGTAGTAGTGGGTGGGGGAGAGCGACTGGCGCTTGTTGCCACCCAGCAACAACAACAACAACACACAATCATTGCAATGAGGAATCAAATAAATTAGGCAAGTCACAAATTGTGGTGGATTTTGAAGCAATAGCGGCACGCAAGTATCAAATATCTTAAATCAACAGTAAGGTGCATAAACTAGAATGATTACCTTAGGAACAATTTTTATTACTAAGTAGTTAAGAATGGAAATTAGAATGGGTCTCACCACTGTAACCACCTTAATAGCAATTCAATCATAGCTGTAAGATTCTCAACGAGATTATGATGAGTAAACATCATTCGTTGGCAATTCCCGATAGAAGTTTTTAGAATGATAGCATTCTTAAATACAAATAAAATAATTAGCAGTATGTAATTAAAGATAACCTACGCCTCTTAAATTATGCTAGGGCATCTGGACATTCATAATCTATAAGTATAAAATTTTAGTTAGTCAAAAACAATTCTCACAGCTACTGTTCCAAAACAATGTGTGATACATGTATATCCCTAAATTATTTCTATAATTTTAAGGCTCGTCACCAGATACTAAAGTAAGTGAAATCAAATTTTATTAACGCTGCTAACATTTCCTTCGAAATAGGAGTTGGCACACTTAGAGTTGTTATTAACACTTAACTAAATTATGAGACAGTGGAACTTAGCGGGGAAGACGAAGGTTACGATATTTTCCTGCACTATAGACTGGCCTGTCCAAATTATTAAAACTATCATCTCAACATCTAGAGTTTCAGACGATATGCAATACGCAAGTTTTGATTTCAACTGCTCTGCTAATTTTAACTTTTGTGAGTTTTCCGGCGGTACTCCGCACAGGATTTTTTCTTCTTTATGCAGTGTTTCCCTAATGACCCAGCCCACCACTCCAATCACCCATGCCTTCTATCCAGCATTAAATACGTTTTCTAACGCATGCCGAATATGTAGGAAAACCATTACGTCGAAATTCTTACCTGTGATTAACAGCGTATTTGAAATTAAAAGAAAGCTTTCATGTAAAATAAATACCAGATACGAGTATTTCGAAAAACATGAGCATATTTTTGGGAAAGTGCGAGTGTTTAGAAATATATGCTTAAATAAGTGAAGCGTACTGCAAGTGCAGATACCGTACATCTATACTTCTACTCACAATTCCTAAGAGAAATATTCGAATAAAAGCATAAGATACAGAAAATAAGCTACAGAGCAGCACAACCGATGAAAAGAGACGCTCGTCGTACAGAATAATCATAGATTGGTAATCCCCAACCAAAAACTACAAGTTATGCTTTTAGCATAAAGTCTCCATTATCACTGAACATGCATCAACAGTACCACTGCAAATGCGATTATAGACGAGCAGCTCTAAGAAAGAAATTGTGTCGACCTGCAATGAAAACTATGCCTATACGGTATTAACATTAATAAAAAGAACAGAAGCACTGGCAATAACAAGAGTAGAGCCCCAACAACACCAACAACAGAAGCCGCCGAAGCAGCAGCATCAGCAGTAACAGCGAAACAGTAGTAGAAGCGGCAACATGAACAATGAAAAAAAATAACATGGAATCTCGCAGGTTTAAGAACGGCAGTTTGCATCTGCCAACAGTACATACCTGATATATACGATGCACATGCTAATCAGTTTTTTAGGGAAGGATTTGAAATAGAATCAGCGAACTACTATTTTTGCTACAAGAATAGGAGCTACACAGATAACGGCTGGAGATCATAGACAACCATCTCTTCACATTGGTAAATAAAACCACTAGAGTTTGGAAACGTTATTCGGTAGCAGTAAATATCTTGGATCTCGTCAACTGGATAAGTCTGATATTCAGTTCACAGCCACTAACCGATTGATTGTATTCACAGGTACACAATCGCTGTTGACCCGCACAGGAACACTCGAATATTACAAAAATAAGAAAGATATCTCGCACAAAAGTTCACTCCAGATCATAAGTTCAAATATCTCGTTAGTGAAGGTTTCACAATAAAAATTACGTCGATGAAAGACTCCGTGTCGGAGACAAGTAAATGACTGCATCCATTTAGACCAGTTAAGCCACTACTAAATAGTCGACATACCAATACAAACACATTAATACAGACTAGCAAGTTTCCAACTGAACTAATGAAATCATTTTTTCATGATTCGTAAGTTGTTCTCACGGCTCAAAAAGTGTCGAACAAACCTATTCAACTTTTCTTGCAATTTATACGTAGCGTTGTCCAAGTGTTCATCGTTTCACAAGTAAAGCGGAAAATTTTAACTGCTTTGTTCCATTCTTACGGCATGAACATTCTTAATATAATTGTAATCGAATGATCTAACATAGACAACTAGAAGTAGAAGTAAAGTGCTGAGTGAGGGTGTATCGAGTTAGCTTGTTTGGAACGCAGTCACGCCCAGATCATAACCTAGAAAGTTGGACGCAGGCCGGGTATGTTGAGATGGCTGCCGCGACTTGCATATGATGGAGTATAGTAGAGAGTCTGTTTACAGAGTACACTCTCGGCTTAAAGGGCTTATGACAGGCCCCCAGTACGCTTTAATGTGCTATTGTAAATGGGGTTACTCAGGCAGAGGTAAATAACGAACTCTTGCCAACTCGGACGACCACTTGACTGGCCACTTGTGAGTGGTGACCAACCGCCGCGACACGTCTGGTCACTCGCCAAACTCGAGTGACGGCCCGGAGGCCGGAGTGACGGCCCGGAGGCCGGAGTGACGGCTCGGAGGCCGGAGTGACGGCTCGGAGGCCGGAGTGACGGCTCGGAGGCCGGAGTGACGGCTCGGAG
>VCRD01000669.1:208970-229575 GCA_006783055.1 Trinorchestia longiramus | reverse complement strand
ATATTCTCTAACGAGTGGATTTTCCAGCGTTACTTTCAGTTCGAAATGTTTTATTGAACAGCTAGGAGTACATTTTAGTGACAATGGGAAGTCCAATGAAACCTAATAAGTTTTGATCATATATGTTTTTTACTTGCTGTCGTTACCTGGCACCGCTTGTTATTAATTGGAGCTATTTAATTGGCTTCATATTTTCTCTGCCTTGTATATTAATTTTGCGCTCGGTTTCACAATTCGCTTTTTATTTAAATTTGACTTTCATTTTATATCTATCGAAAATAAATTGAAACGAACTGCATGCAATTTGGTAAATTGATCTGAACTTTGGTTGATCATTTAATTATTCCATTGTTGATGACCAAAGTCAAATGCCAGAGCACAACCGTGGCTGACGCATCTGAGACTTTCTTTCACAGTTTCAAAATTCTTGACTCGAATTCAAGAGTCAGAATTAAAAAACTGGAGGTCTGATTATACTACGCCCTGAAAATGTATTCGTATTATAAAGCAGGAGTTACAGCTTATTGCCATACTAGAAAATTTCGAACTGCCTTGCCTTAATTGGTGGCCAAGGTGAAAAACTTATATGCTAGTCAACGCTTGTTAATCACACTTGTAGTTTTATTGTGATGGTGGTTTGTTAAAACGAACGTGAAATATGGTAGAAGGAGAGCCAACTTAAAAATATTTTTTCTCTCAAACTTGATTTGCAGTAGCATTTAGTAAGGTGCCTTTGAAAAAATATCAATCATTTTATGCAAGGACTTGTATAACGCCTAACATCCTGAAGCTGGGGTTAGTAGTTTTGTATCAGCGGATTTTGCTGTATCATAGGCGGAACTATTGGGAACTTTTGAGTTTAGAGAAAGCTTCAGGTGTCCCATCTCTAGCAATAATGTAAGTTAATAGAATAGAATAGAATGAGGCTATAGGAACGAACCTTCGGGCCCATTCTTGGGTCGGATAATTACTTCGATAATTATTCGGTTGTTTACCCAAGTCCCATGCCGTATTTCTAGCCGCGTCAACCATGTCGGCAGCGGGATTCGAACCCGGGTCTTTCGGCTCACAAGCAGATTCGCTCACCAGTCGACCAAGCTGGTGATAATAAATATGTAGATTGCCGTTTTTCTTAAATACCTTTCAAAGAACTTTCTAATTCTGATGTGGGGATAAGCTGCAAAAGAATTTTATTAAGCAACTATTATTTTATTCTATTACACCTATTTCATGCCATCATATCAATTTTATTCCATTAAATAAATTTCTCTTTATCATATCACTTTCACTCTATTATATGAATTTCACTCTATCATATAAATTTCACTCTATCATATCAGTTTAATTTCCTCATATCAATTTGATTCTATCATATCAATGTCATTCTATGATATGAATTTTCTCCTAGCTTATCAATTTCATGTTAAGAAATTTTCTGGTGTCGTCATTATAAACGTTCGTAAGGATGAACACATGACTGATGCAAGGAAAGTCTTCTCAGTTCTCAAGCTTCTGAAGTCTTGCTCTCAGGTCTCAGAACACGAGGCACTTCCACAAGGTTTGGGTTTAACCCTTTCGGTACCATGACGCAAATATCAAAACTTTTTCAACATATTTAACATCAAATTTAAAAAAAATGCTTTGTGATGTTTTATGGTCACTGCATTGTCCTGGTCAAACTGTAGCTTGCACTGCCCTACCAGCGTTTGCACAGACACACGTGTTGCTCTGCATCTTAATAGGAGAAAAATGACTGCGGCTACCAGAGATGCCGTCGGCACCGAAAGGGTTAAAGAGTCGCTGAAATAAATGATGTGTCTATCTGTCATGCTTGTCTCGAACTGCTCCTCTTTAATCAACAATTGAAGAAGAATGTATGCTCTTTGAATCGCTTCATTTTCTTAACATGAGAAATCACACATGTGATTTTATTTAAGATTCATTGCAATTTGACAGAAATAGTTATTTTCTAGAATTATTCACCTATGTAATTGCAGTTCTTTTCAAAGGCCAAATTGTCTCTACTCTACTTCGTAAAGCAGAATAGTGCGTATCGAAAAAATCTTCAGAGATAGTCTTCACCTTTATTTAATTTACTCTTCTGTTAAATTTATTGCACCCAATAAAACACTATTAAAAAATAATTTTGAAAAATGATCCCACAGTATATGCTAAACTTTTCCGTTTTCGCCAAAACAGGCTACCATGTAACTTCTATACTTTTAAGTCCCCATAACTCTATTATAGAATTTAAAGTTTCCTTCAAAATGAAGAAGTTTCTATTAGACACCTGGGGCCCACATGGCCTGTAATCTATGGCAAGGCAGATGAGAAAGATTCGAGAATTTTTTGTTTTATAGGCTATAGAAGCTGAAAGCTTAAAATTCGATTTCATGGTTTAGAATAATGATACATAACATCCATCCTATGAAAATAACTTCGAGACATTTTCAGCTTGTAAATCTTGTGTACAGAAAACAAGATATCAAATCGATTATGGGTGATTCAATATTAGGCGTCTTCGAGTCTCATCATTTTAGGGGCTGACATTCGTACTCAGTGTAAGAAAAACAATAGAAAAGCACTTAAAGAGTTACAATTGTATTTCTATTGCTGAAGAAATGAGATATTTTTGTACGTGTATTTCATCTAACTCTACCTACGATTGAAGACTCACTGTTCAGTTATGTGAAAATTTCAAAAGAGAATATAAGGGCTGTTAGAGAAGGCATAATATTTTTGACATAAATTTAGCGTTGGAAAGAGGTATGTATAACAATTATTTTTCAATTAGCTCCTAGTATTCGAGACCGAAAAAGACTCAGAAATGTAGCTACTTTAGCTTCATCTTGGGTGTTATATACTTTCGTATTTCTTTGAGGTGTGGAACTGGTTTAATCCCTTGAAACAACATTACCGTTGTTTTTGGTCCTTTTCATGCATGGTAAAATTTCAACGAGAATTATTCTGTTCCAGTGCTTCATTATCCCATAATTTTACGGCAAAACCTCGCTAAACTATAAATTTCAGTATTTTGAATGTATTAGTTTTAATTGCTTCTGGTTACTCCTGTCGTTTGGAAAGAATTGCTTTTAAGACATCATTAATTTCATACTCAGTCATAATTTGTTGAAAACTTTCAAACTCATTTTCTCAATATAAGTCATAAAAACTATAGAAAGATCAGCGTCTGACGGAGTGGAGTGTTTCTCAATGCTTTCGCAAGCCCTCAGGTACTGTCTATGCAGAGCACATTAAGTTTTTCTGTTAAAATATCATACTCAAACCGATAACTACTTGGCATACCTCCAATTGTATTTATCCAGTCTTTGTCTACCAGGCATCTTTTTCATAACTGTTAGTGGTTGACTTTCCTTTTTCCAAAATGTAGCCAATTTCGTTATTCTATATGAAATGTTTCGTTCACTCATAAGCCGTAACTCTAGAAAATACTTTTATGATCATGTTTTCCACTCTTTTCAATCTTGGGAGGAACTTCATGTTCGCTTTACTTATTGGAACGTTTATTTTTAGGAGAGTATATTTTGGAGAAAACATTGATATCACGTGGTGGCAAAGCAAATGCGAAGTAAGTCTCTATCCCGATCGCCAAGGTTTAGATTCTTAGTAAAAGAACATTTGGTAAGTCTGATTTAGAGTAGAAATGTATTATAACTTTTCAGGAAATTTGTTAAAGATCTCTTGAAATATAATCAATCATATTAGAACTTCAATTCCGATTGAGATGAGTGAATTTACTGTTTGACATTCACTCAACATTAGTTATTATTAACAACACAATAGCATGGTATGGATGACGTGTCGTGTCTTGCAATAGTATTTACCAGTTAATGAATATATGTAGCTATGTTTGTCATTCCACAGAGATAAAATAGCTCGAAGACGCAGTAAGCAAGGCTAAAAATATCGAATATCCATAAGGACTCCTCAGCATATTGATGTGTTTAACATTGTATGTGGAGTAAATATAAAGGACGAGGAATTTTACTGTCACAATTATATTTTATAAATTTAGAGGTAGATCTACGAGAATAGAAAGTATCAAGTATTAATGAAATTTTGCCATTTAATAACATTTTCGATAGGTGACATGGAAAACAAAAATAACGTAAATCATACATATGCATCATACATACAGCAACATACATACAGTATGCATGAATGGCATGTGTTCCTGAAAATATACCCAAAAAATATTTTACAATGAGAAAAGGACCTTAAGTGATAGAAAAGCAAATTATATTTAATTTATCAACACCTTCGCTGACAGTAAATGCTTATAAAAGTTACAAGGCAAACATTTCTGACTTGGGAACTTGTTTATAATTACTAAAAACTAAAGCAAAATTTTTACTGGTAACAAATTTGAAATCCCTTACAGACTTAATGTTCAGAAAAAATGAAAATATAATTTTTGTTAGCTTTCGTCTTTTAATCTTTGCTAGCTATCATCTTGTAATTTTTGTTAGCTATCGCCTTTTAATTTTTGCTAGCTATCGTGTTTTACATGAAAAATTGGCAAAAAAACGCTATGATTGACCCTAATATTTCTTGATGAAGATTTTTAGAATATTTCCTTATCTTTATACATTGTAAAATCCAATGAGTATATACATATATCTCGTGTCATACATGACTGCTGACTTAGATAGGGGGAATTAATTGGAAACGATTCATTACTAAGGAGCAAAAATAAGTGTTTATCTTAGGCTAAATATTGAAGTTTCAATGGAACGGATATGCATGTGTAGTAAACATTGTGTTGTGGATACTAAACGCACAGGATTACAATGAAGTATGCAACTTTTTCTTCAATTGCGTTCTTCCCCTTTAATGTATAAACTCCTTCTCAAACCATGCGTCAACTGGCAAATCAAACGAAAAAATTCAGTAAAAATCACGTCAATTTTTATTCATGTTTTGTAAATGAGAGTCAATGAACAAAATAAAATAACCTTCCTTTTTTATGCGTTCATTTACAGTTTGGGATTACGTACAAACAGAACAGAGATACTGGTTAGTTTATTTGCAAGTCGTTGTCCTGCCTGTGTTAAATTATCACACACCGTGTGTAATTTCTCCGGTCGTGTGAAAATTAACTCAAATATCGGTCGCATAAACCGTAGAGTTTGTAAATTCTTGAACAACGCAACAGCGAAAAATTATGGTTCATTTAACGACGTTTGGTTAATTTGATTTTGTACGTGTATGACATGAGAATATGAACACTTGAATGTTTGACATCTGATATTGGTTGTCTTGCTTATCACGTTCACAACTGGCAGCCTGGATGGAACAAATGCTCTAAGCCAGTGTACAGCTAGGAGTCAAACACAATGGAATGATTAATAGCTAACTCCTGCTTCTAATTCTCTGGGAGACTAGAGATAAGACATTAAATTAAAGATCATCATTGGCACCTAGATATGTATTTGGATGTTGAAGGATATATATAAACTATTTTGTTTCCGTACATGCACTTGTCCATCGTGGGGGAGTATTAAACTTCATGTGAAACGGGTGCCCCATGATGATCTATGATGTCTTACAGAATACTTTTAATTAGTGTTTCATTGTGATCTTTGTTTCATTGTAGAGTGTTTCTCCTGTGGATAATTGACAGACAATTTGACATTTAAATAATTTCATGCTGAAAGTATTTTTTCACTACCATCAAATATTTTTGTCAAGCAAAATTCGCAATTACTCTCAAATCACACGAACGGACCACCAGTTTCTGATATGCAAATTGTAATTGATAGGTGAATCTAATAAAAAACTGACCATTTAGTGGGTCACAGTTGACAGCTAGAGAGCCCTGCTATTAATGCAAGCCAGTTCTAGTGAACATCGCTTATCTCGTGGGAAACAATCAAGGAAACAAAATATATTCAACACATGATTTTTCTTAAACATGTTAAAAGTATTTTCATTTTTTAAACATTTTCTTCTATAAAAATCTTTGAAAAATGAAGTTGCTCGAAAATTATTCTCACTAATGTATCGCAGTGGTTCACTATCTTTTTTTTCTGTCATATCTCCCTGGATCCAGTTCAGTCATCCAGATTTACCCCTTCATGTGTACGAGCGAAAGAGTAGTCAAACCACATTGTGACTGTTTACTAATTTTTTTTAATAGTAAAAGTACCGATAAAGTTATAGTTACATAGTAAAGCGGATAGAGAGCGGTTAGTGACAATTAACTGCATAGCCATACAGAACGGTTAGGAACACCTAAACAGAGCTTTGTTTGCTCTTCTACTTTGGAATTACATTAGTGAAAAGAATGAGGTTGCTTCTTGTGTACCAGTGTATTAATACCAGGGATAGTTTTGGCACGCACGTTACGTGTGTCACATTCTACCTCAAGTCGGTTTCATTCATTGGTCTTGATTGTGAGTAAAGTAGGAAATCCAGACTTATAAAGGTAGGTTGTGGAAAACAGAATGAGGATTTTCAATGCTTTCGTGCTCAGTCGTGGGTCTGCTCCACGCACATTAACGTAAAATTGTCAAGGTCTTGTGCACGAAACTCATTTTTAGCGGAAGAGTCATGTTTGACCTCAAAGATCTTATTTTGAATGTCCTCAGCGACGGCATCCACTTGACATATAAATGAGTTCTTTATCAGCGTCATTGAAGTGTCTTTAGTGTCGATGCCTGGGAAATATCGTTTGAACTCGCCCTCCAAATTATGAAGATGAATGATGATTTTTTCCTTCAAAGGGTAATCGATATATTTCTCACCAAGTACGTCACTCAATCGCTGAAACACTGCTGTGTTTCTTTTTTTTTCATTTGTTTTCTCCTAAGTTGGAGTTTTACCATGAAAACATTGATGGCGTCACTATGCACAATCACATTATTCCTGTGTCTATGTAATTTCTTAGTTCATTCAGAGTTTCATAACTATCAGCAAGATATGCCATTCGTGCTACAAATCCTTCCTTGTTGAAGGCAAACAGCAGGTCCACCTTGTTGCTGTAACTCAAAAACTACTTCTTCCCGCAGTTCAAAGACTTGCATCAACACGTTTCCTTTTGAAAGTCATCTCACTTGCGTGGGAAATAGACTGGCTGTGTGCTCAGCACCCATGTCCCGGCAGAGCTCGAGGAAGAAGCGAGTATTCAAGGCTGATCCTCTCATATAGTTTACAATGTTTATGATGACAGTCAAGTCCACCTGAAGGTTCTGTGAAATTGTCTTTGAGGCGAGAGCTTCTCTATGGATCATGCTGTGTGATCCCTTCCAACCAGGTGGCTTCTGCTTTACAAGAGTAATGAATCCTGATCGTGAACCAAGCATATTAGGGCCACCGTCTATACAAGCCTCTTTTAGTTTTCTCCAACTCTGTCCCGACTCTTCAAAGAAATACGTAATTACGGCTATTACATCAACTACCTTTGTTGTGATCTCTAATGGCCGGCAAAAAGAAACTCCTGCTGAATTCATTTGGCAGTAACGTAGAGGCCAAAAACAAGCAGTTGTACAATGTTGGTGACATCCGTAGACTCATCAAATTGAAGGGAAAAAAGAGCGATAACTTTACCATTGACACCACATTTTTCTTAATGTTTCCAAACATTTCAGCAATTCTGTTCTTGATGGTGTTGCTGGACATGAAGATCTGTTTCATCTTATGTGAGGCTTCTTCTCTTAACACAAGCCCCACTCTCTCAACAACATTGAGAATGGTTTCAAAAGGATTTCATGAATCGTATGAGGTTTCTTTGCCTTGGCCACCTGAAGGGCAATCACAAATGAAGCCTGTACTATGTTGATGTTGGTTTGGTGATACGTCTCAGATTCATCTATCTTCATCCCTCTCAAGCTGGATAACTTTCACTGAAAAAGCCAAAAGCATGGAGACCTTCATACAAGGGGAGGGGAAACAAGTTTTCGTACACGTAAATTTTTTGAATTTTTCGTACAACCAAGTAATAAATGAACATGATTTATATATATATATATATATATATATATATATATATATATATATATATATATATACATATATATTTATATAACTTTATACAGATGCATAATACACATATATACAAAAAAATCAATACAAATGTATTGCAGCAGGTGTAAATAATATTTATTCATATAAATGGGTGAAAAAAGTAATCGTACAATATAACAAAATACATATTTCGAGTTTTAAAGCATTTAAATTGTTGTGATATTTTTAATTAATCAAGTAAAATATTCTAGAATGTTCCAATAATGGTAACAGTATAGTTATAGTAAACTTTATAAAATAGCAGCAGATCATTTAGCATTTGACATTCGTACGATAAGGATCTTATCATGGCAAGAGGCAAAGAATTAACTAATTCGAAAAAAGAACTGATTGTTAAGTTCTGTTAGGAAGGTAAAAGCTACAGCAAGATGGCTGACAATTTAAATATTCCATTCATTACTACCAGTTCATTCATTGCAAGGCATAAAAGACTCAAAACAGTAGAAAATCAAAGGAGAACAGGTGCTCCAATTAAGATTTCTCGAAGGTCATCGAGGAAATTAATGCGTCAAATTGAACAAAATCCACCGGTTACCAGTGAAGAGTTACAAGATGATCTACGTTTCTCAGGAACTTGTGTAATCAAACAGTTAATAAGCAACAAAATTCACAGGAATAGTCTAAAATTGCGCTCGTCTCGATTGAAAAGACACAGAGATGCCAGGTTGGAATTCGTCCGGGAACATAAGGAAAAGAAAAAATCGTATTGGGAGAGAGTGCTATAGATAGGCGAACGAAAAATTGAGTTCTTTGGGCATAATTCTCGCAACCATGTATGGAGGAAGG
Source organism: Trinorchestia longiramus (assembly GCA_006783055.1). Lineage (NCBI taxonomy): Eukaryota > Metazoa > Arthropoda > Malacostraca > Amphipoda > Talitridae > Trinorchestia > Trinorchestia longiramus. Next base: position 220,743 of record VCRD01000669.1, on the reverse strand, counting down.
ATGGTGAAGCCTTCAACCCAAAGTACACCATTCAAACCGTCGTTTGGTGGTGGCCACATCATGGTTTGGGATGTTTCTTTGCGAAAGGACTTGGTAAAATATCAGTAATATACGGTAGAATGGACTCCGCACTATATCAAGATATTTTAGAAGCAAACTTAATGCCTTCTGTTGAGAAACTTGAACTTCCTCCTGATTGGATTTTTCAACAGGATAATGATCCTAAACACACAGCAAAATCTACGAAGAAATGATTTGCTGATAATAGTGTAAATGTCCTGAAATGGCCTAGTCAGTCCCCGGATTTGAATCCAATAGATAATCTGTGGCAGTACTTAAAAATTTAAATATAATCGAGAACGCCAAAAAAACATTACGAATCTGAAGACTACATGCTAGGAAGAATGGAACAAAATACTAATTAAAGTTTGCCAACCATTAGTTATGAGCTACAGGAAGAGATTGGTTGCTGTTGAAGCAAATAAAGGCCATTCTACAAAGTATCAAACGTTGAAGCAAATGTATTTTTCTTGTATTGTACGATTTATTTTTTCAGCCATTGATCTGGAATAATGTTATTTACACCTGTTGAAATATATTTGTATTCATTTTTTGATATGTATGAATATTATGCATCTATATAAGTTATATGTAGGAAAATCATGTTCATTTATTACCTGGTTATATAAAAATTGAAAAATTTGATGTGTACGAATGCTCGTTTCCCCCACTGTACATGTTTTTGTTCATGTGACATCTAAGAGCATAATTCAAGTTACGCAGTTGAAGGCACTGACTTTTTTAAGCGAACTGAAAATGTTCCAATAGATCGAATGGAGTTTAATTGCTTCATAGTATTAGGTGATAAATTAGCGTGTGCAGCCTAGAGTAAATTAAAAAGTCATGTAAACTGCGATGACAGCCAGTTCCCTATAGCGCTACTTGGGGCAGCCGTCAGAGATAAGCAATCTGAACCAGGGGGTCACGAGTAGGGATGTTTTCTTGGAATTGTGACTGATGTATTAGATTGAACAAGACCTGACTTTAAACACAGAAGAAGTTCTTGAATTCCTTTTGTTGCGTACAGCATAGACGAATTTTTAAAAATATTTCACCGTTACACCGGTTGTCTAATTGATCTAAAAACAGGAATTTTATCAAACTCACTGTTGAGGACACAGCAAACAGACCATGTTCTAGAGCAATCAGTTCCAAATTGAGAAAAAATTTCCCCTGAGAAGGAAATTTAAAGCTATCATGAGGGAAATATTTACACTGCGTACTAGCAATCAAAAAAATCTCAGATGTATTTTCTCATTTCTGAGGCTATGCAGTTAGTTGTTACTAACCACTCTTTATCCCCTTTACTATGTAGCTATATATTTATCAATATATCTGCACGTTTAAAAATACCTTAGTAGATAGTCACAGAGTGTTTTGACTACTCTTTTCCTCGTACGCATGGAGGGGGAAATCTGAATGGCTGAACTGGGTACAAGGGGAAATGACTGAAAAAATACTGGGTACCACTGTCCTAGAGCTTCGTGTTTTCCGGACATTGTCCATTGAATATTTATGGATATTCTTTCGCTTGACTCGCTAATTTGTTGTATTATTGAGTTTGAAGATTACGAGTTTGTGTCTGATCTTCGAGTACATTCGGGATTTAGCTGAGAAAAAAGTTCATAATATTACTATCTCGCCTTCGCATTGTCTTATTGTGCGTACATGTCACTGGGATGGTGCTACTACTATAGTGTATAATGGTACCAGGAACTATCTATGTTACGTGTATTTTATTCTAATACCCCTCGGGCAATTGAACTAGTTAGTGTAAAAAATGCTAAAAAACTTCATAACGTCACGCTTTGAGGAACACATTCACAAAAATTCAAACAGGTTAATAATCGTCAATCTCAGTTGTGAACATGATAATCGTTATTAATGTTGAAGATAATCATTCCTAATTATAATTGAATATAATTGTCATAATTACAGTGCAGCTGATGAGAGGATTGTGGCTGCACAGCTACATTAGCGTTGATTTGTTTGCAGCAGGTCTGTTAAAGATACGCCTACTCTTTCTAGCCTTGTTTCTACGAGTAATAAAAAGGTTAAAGGGCACAGAGGTGAACTGGGCTTAGATGAACTACTTTTACAAGATTTTTATTGATATATTGACTGGTGTGTGGTTGTCGTCTATAGTCATGACCTTTGCTTGCACAGTCCACTCTGCACTTCACATCGCAATGCTCTTGTTGACATGACAATGTTGCAATAGAGCGGTAAAAGAAGTGAATATTGCGGCAACAAGTCATAACTTTGTGTCCACTAACTCCGATATTTGGCTTTTGTGATGCGCCTGTCGTAGCGTACAATGCCCCCGTTGTATGTCCGGCCTCCCTCGGTCTGACAGCCGCTGTCAGAATGGGAATTCCCTAATTGTGTTCTGAATGTATTATTATGCTAGTTTTGTATACTGTTAACAGTGTGGTTATAGAGATTATTGGAAAGCAATGTTATGTATCTCTCATTGAATTCCAGTCTGCCCAGATATTGAATTGAAAAATGAAGTTATTCAAATGTGTGTTTATCAAGTTTTTTTTTGCAATTGTAGTTTTGAGTTTTGTTGGGAAGACAGTTCAAGAGAAGCTGAAATGCGTCTCATTTTATTTAGTAAAATTATTAGTAAGTATTAGTAAACATTAGTAGGTATTATTAATTCTGTCAATTCTGAACCGACTGATTTGTCGATGCATTAGAAGGAAAAATTTTCAATTTTTTTTATGAAATATCTACAAATTATGATTGGAATTGAAAGCAGAAATGAATAACTGCTGCAAAAAATTCATTATTTGGAAATAATAAAGGCAAAAGAAATGGTTCCTGCATGCTTATAATAAATCTAGTTGGCTCTCCTACCCAGAAAACGTCAGGTGTCAACGCTGGTCTTGCGCTGGTGCTTCTTAGAATCCAGTAGCAGACATTACTGTAGCAATGTCGTAGCAGACATTACTGTAGCAATGTCGTAGCAGACATTACTGTAGTACTCGAAGCTGAAGATGAGAATGACTGTCTGTTTCAGCTGACTGAGGAGTAAATGAAAGAAATTGGCAAACATCGTAATCTTTTTGTGCATACTTTCAGAACGAAGCATTGATCAGCCTATTAAGGAATACTCAGTAGTTTTAGCACCTGCTAAGTTCATTTCAATAAAAATTCTACGTTCATCATCTGCAGAAAATCAACGTGTGATAGAATATTTGTAGTCTGTATTGATGGACGATAATTTGCATTAAACTAGCGTTTAATGCGTCAGCCAACAAAATTAAATAAAACAAATATCTTGTAATCAGCTTATAATTCCTTAAAAATGTAATCAAGTAATAAAAACCATTACAGAACGAGCAAAAAGTCTGATTGCAATAAAGCCGGCTCGAATTGCCTTGAATACAAGAAACCTCGTATCATATTAAAGGTTTATGGTCGCTGCAAAAATAATGTTTCATTCAACGGAAACAAATTAACACAAAAAACGTTGTCATTTTACTGTTAAGAAATTGTTCCCAACGTTGTATCAGACGTTGATTAATACTGCGTACCAAGGATAAACGAATATTGACTTTTAAGTTCTAAAATATAATACTATGAAGTGGAAAACAAAGAACTGAAATGAAAAGATTTTGTAGAAACATGCTGAATCTAGAAATGAAAAGAAGCGAGCTTATGGTTAAGTTAGCAAACAAAGAACATCGCTGTACCGAATTTTGGGCAAAGCTGTGCCAAATTTATACATCAGATAATTATAAATCTGTCAACCTAACACATCTGTCAGACTGTTGCAGCTGACAAGCTACTGCAGTTGTCAGACCAAACATTTGTCTGACCATCGTAGTTCACAGTCTAGGCAAACTAGGATATTATTATCAAATACCACAAGTTTCCATCAGCCTATTGGGTACCACGAAACTGTCGCATGAGTGTGTCGCTATTCTTACATTTGAGTTTACAGAAATCTAGCTACTACACATCACAGAAACAAAAAATCTATGACTTTGAGTCTGTTTTCATTTTATCAGACCTATTTATTTGTGTGTTTATCGTTTTCTTACATTTCAAATAATATTTTACACATGCAATGGCGAGTACGATATTAATGATCATAACCTTCTGAAAAATGATAGAAATTCCCATAAATTTTCTAAAATACTCACGATTCTGATCATTCTGTTAGATTTATGAACAATTTATTGTGACTCATGAAACCTTTTTTCAGTACATTTGTCATTTATTGCAGCGACTCCTTCAGACGAGACCTAAAAGTGTTTAAATGCTTGTCTCAAAACGTAAATGTAAAGCTTGACTTACGGAAATGGATGAACAAAAATAGTTGGTCATCTATGCATAAGTATTCAAAGAACTAGGACTTACTTTATTTACTGCGTGAAGGAGCTTACATAAATAATTCAGTGTTATATTCTTTGTCTATTGACGGTTTCTGTCAGCAGACAAAGAGTTAAGGGACCAAAATTGAGGAAACTCTATTTGTTTGAAAGATAAAAATTACTTTTTCTGCTCATGGATCAGTTGTTCGGGACTAACATCTTTTTTAAAGAAATTAATCGAAAGAAACTCGCTGTTGAAAGGAGTTAAGCTAAAGTTTATTTTGAACAATACGAGTTTTCCCGATGTGAACAATTAAATTTGCTTTCGCATGAGCATAAACATCGCTCCTGAATTTTTACTCGTCAAAAATCAGCTAAGAAGATCTGACATTTTCTTTAAACTACCGTACCTGTAAATTGAAAAAACAGAGTACCTACAATAAAACACCAGACATTTTCCGAGCTCAAGATGAAGTAGAGTTCGTCTAAATCAGAACAAGGAGAAAATTACCATTGTAAAATTAATGCGTTCGTGTGCTAGAATACATGACACAAAATAAGTTCGACGACACGTGATACATACAAAGACAAATGTGTATCATTTGTTTTTAAAACAGCTGAACAGCTTGTATGACGCTGCTAACAAAAGAAGACTAAGCCCTTTTAAACTATGATATGCTATTTAATTAGTACCTCATCAAGTAAATACATGAATATTTTCAGCGTAAACTTACAGAACGTCTTGTTTATGACAAAACTAAACGATCAGGAAGGAACGAAATAACAGAAATAATAATCAGCCAGCGACAATTGTGCAGGACTAAACTACTAATTAACGATCTATTTATGCATTTACTTATGCTTTTATGCTGAACTGACACGGCTATGAGGTGCAGCCGAACAAGTCAGGCCTCACGAAGAATAAAATACACTTACGTATTTCATTTGAGAATAAAGAAGTATCACAAAATTAGGTTATCAATGTTTTCAAAGTTTCCTATTATGCAGCATTCTTAAATTGCTTACCAATTGTGAGGCAGAAGAATATCACAATGAAAGTTCAAAACGTGGGAGACTAACCAAAGAATAGACGAAAAAGAATTTACGTGACAGAAAGACGGATCTATTTACTTACAATATTACTGAATGGTAATATTTCAAATTAAAAGGAAGCTGTTCAGCGATCAATTTAATAATACTGAAATCAACTCATCAAAGCTGGACACGTGCTGAACTGTCAATTTATTGCAAATACGTGCATGTTTTCTTTGTGCTGGATTGGGATGCACATTACTGCATCCCTGCCCTTCCTTCCTTTCTTCCCAATTGAATAATAAAATAGAAGATAAATTCTGCCGGACATCTCCAACTTTGAATGGTTGTGTGGAAGCAGCTAACTGGTTACTGCTTCAGTTTCATGCTTTTTTCTTCTATTGCACCTTATTCTATCTTACCTTTCCATGTGATGTTCTTTTTCAGCCTGAGCTTTCTATTGAATTCATACCTGTATGTGGGGGGGGGTATTTTTTCAGTTCTTGTCTTGAATAGATGAGATGATTAACTTCAAATATTTAACGAGAGGGATTGAAACTTCCTTCTATTTATTTTTCATCAAATTCAACATCAGCTTGACTTTCATTGTATTTTCTATGACTATAGGTTGAATAATACAGCGATCCCATTTCACGATGATTCTCATCAGGTGAAGCGATTGGAAAACTTAGAGTGCATGATTGAGCTCGCCAGACTGGACTTCAAAGGCGATGCCGCAGCTATTGGAAGCTAGCGAAGGTCAAAGGATTCCTTCACGAATCCTGGTTTCAGAAATAGGTATATACAGTTGATAATATATTCGTACATGTGCAACATATACAGCATCTTATCTTTCTCCCTCTTATTTAGTATATGGTACACTCATTTATATGGATGGCCTGTGGACAACTATGTACTCGTATGCACTACTCAATGCCATAAATTTTAATAAACCCGAGTCATCTTCTTCCTAAATTACTACCATTTGCGACGCAACACTTGATCTTGTTGATGTTCTTCTGCTCACCAACAATTAAGCCTGGCTATGTGCAAGGTACTTGAGGTATTTCTGAAACAGATTTGTGCCTCGACATAAACATATCTTGGAGACAAATAATGTTTTTTTACTGAAAAATGTGATCAGGATAAGAATAAATACATTGTTTAGTAATTTTATTCAATAAAGTCTCCTTCAGCATCGATAACGTTTGCTATGTAAGGTTTGGATCACCTACCTACATACATGCTCTAATCAAACCGTCCTAGTTAATATTGAGCATTGCTTTGACTATTCAAGTTTATATGGATTCTTTAGTGTTATGAAGGGGTTCGTTTTATTTTCCCTCAACTGCACTGCATGCACAGTAGTCTAATGGATTGAGATCTTCAGGTGGTCAAATTTTGGGAGTTATGTGATTATGACAATTTTTCGCCATCTGTTCTTGCGTTGCTTAAGCCTTGTGTTACGCTGCACTAAATATCATCATTCTGTGTTGGATTTTTAAGCTTGCTTAGGAGCCTTTAAACCTGATGAAACAATTTTTCTTCACCAACTCTGACATAAAATGACTTCCTCACCACATAAGACGCTTATCTGATGTCTTCTTGAAAAACATTTCTAAATTGCTTGTTCAGCCTTTATAGTGACGATAACTGCTTGCCTTCTCATATCTTGTGTAAGCATAGGATCTGTTATTCGAAATTTTGAAACCTGGAAAAATAGAGTTTACTAATTTACTGTTATAGTAAAAGTAGCATAGGTACATTCTCAAGTACCTAGTGGACCTTGTACCTAAGTTCCGACCAATTTAACTAATAACCTCGTACCTATTATCCTACCCAATAAAAAAGTAGTGAAGCTATCATTCAACTAACTAAAAAATAAATGCAATAATTCCAACTAGATGGCTGTTAGGCTGTCATTTGCAACGATGAAGTAAAAACTGTCATTTGAAAATTTTGACTGTCCCTCATTATTTGCTGTTTTCACCAAACACTCAGCGAAATAATTACAAAGGTGATGAACTAAGCATATGTTTGCTGGTTATGAGTAACCATTTTTTGAGGGACATTTTTACCAAGAATCATCTGCAGCTGTTGCTGAAATTACGATTCATGAGCACCCGCCCTCTGAGCGAAGACGAGCCTAGTCTTTAGTTTCCAGAGGCACAAAGCAGTGAGAGTGAAATGATGTTTTGTAAGAAACCAGAGTCAATGCGACGAAAGCTTTCATTTCTCGAAAGGGACTCTAGGGAGGATGTTTTTCATTCATTATCAGATTCAAAGGAATGTTGTCTCCTGAATAATAAGACTCGGGAGTATACTTTCGACACAAAATTTTCATGGGCATTAAATAGAGGACATTTTATTCAGCAAACTTAATTTAGAAAATAAAATTAGAAAAAAAGGAAAACTTCGATAAATAGTGATGAGAAAGGTTGAAAATTCTTCTAATTAAGTTTATGCAGCCTTCTGCATTAAAATCAATTTTATATACGCAGAAAAATGGACAGTAAAGCAGGATAGAGGATAGGTAGGTAAGGTATTGTATAGTAAGGTAGGGTATATAGGAAATGTTTGATAGGACAAAATATAAAGGATAAAGCATGGTGAGTGAGGCAAGGATTATAAGACAAAACACTGTAATTCAGGATATATTGTGTAGTGCAAGGTGAGGCGAGCTAGTAGAGCAGTTAATGATGACTGTACACTTTCTTTTTGGCAACACACTGTTATTTTCGACTATACTTGTATGATCTCTACGTTTGGAGCTGTAAATAAGTTTAGTTTACATCAATGCAAAATTTTATACAGATTTCAACCAAAATTCTATAGAAATATTAACTGAGTAGAAATTATTTATAATCACAAGAAGATAATGGAATATTGCAAATTACAACTTGGTCCCTCATTTTCCAAATCTTTTCCCCATTGAACTTGTCTGGGATGAAATTGGCCATACACTTCAAAATGAAGAATTTAAGAATAAGGAAGAGTTATTTAAAAGACTACAGAATAATTGAATGATCACTTTGTTACTTCAATTAATAAGTCATTAGAAAGAATGCCCAGGATGTGCTCTGTAGTAAAAGCAACTCGAGGTGGCGTCTTTGATGAAAAGAAAACATAGATTATTCAATTAAATTTCCGATTGTATTACGTTTATTTGGACTAAATTTTTGAATAATTGTATGCAAAGATAGAACAAAATTAATTTTCAAAGACATTATCGCAAGTATTATGTAGAATGCGAAAAATTCGCTGCAGCTTCTACCACTTTATAAACACTATCACCCTTGATGACAATCTCCAACAACCCCTACAATAATTGTTCGTCCTCTCAGAAGTACATAGAAGGTATCTCTTATTAATCTCTTTATTAGGAGCATTAAATATACTTCTTTAAGTGTGTGTCCTTTGTGTGTAGAATAACTTTCACGCTCGTTATATCTACAAATACTATATTAATTACGGTGTTTGACTCTGCTTTTTACTCTCTAGTTTCTTCCATCGTATTCACTGAATCGAAATTCAACCTTTATCGCACCAGTTCAATATTTGAGCTAAATGTTACTGCTATTGCATTGAAGAATGGCAGCTCGACTAGTTGAGAAGAACAAGGAAGTACAAGAAGTCGTGACCCGATTTTTCCTGTCAGAGGGTGGCATTGAGGGTGAATGTTTAGATAGCCATTTGCACCGAATTACTATTGTAACCGAATACGAAAGCAATTGTTGAATAAAATTACATTTCGAAAAAGCAGTGGACATTCATGTATGACCTACTAAAAGATCGAACTCATTAACCAATTAAGTTTTGAGGTGCGTGGAGCTTAGAGCTCGTACTTTACGATTATTATCTATTGAAGCCGCATCCTGATGCTATACGAGATTGAAACTTTTCCACGGTTTAAAAAGCGCGAGAAGCAGCGCATACACAAATTACACGACAAACCAATAACGCTTTCGGAAGAAGTGCTTAAGTTGATAGATTTGCAGGCCTAAGTATGGCGAAAAGATGTTCGTCTTCGTGTTAATTAGACAATTTTATACAATTTTTGACGCTTTCTTTGAATTTTTTCCTGCAGTTTCAGTCTTTTCTTACAAATTCAGATTTACCTGTGACAAGCGTGTCGATCAGTATCACTTGCTTTTGATCAGTGTTTTAGGAGGAAATGCATATCAATTCTTAAATAGGATTTGAGTACACCCACCAACAGAAACAAATTCACTTTATGAAAGCTATATTATTTGTGACTTTTGGACGTTTCTGAGCTGAAAACATCCGTAAAAACATTGAATATTCGGGCTCAATTCTTCTTCGGGCAAAATTTTACTAAAAACCATAGGTAATGCAGAAATTCATTTTCTTTGCATTCAGAGCTATCGGATATTAAATAAGATTTAATAGAGTAATACATTTTGAATTTATGTTGAAAAGCTTCTTGCCACTCTCCTTGAAAATCAAAACAACTTACTTGGTTGAGGTTTTTCGACTATTATTCACTAAGTTTATAGTTCCAACAGTAGAATGGCTTTGGAGTATCATGTTCCTCAGGACGTGGTAAGCTTCTTGTTTATTCAACAAGGGTTGTCATTAATTGGAAATCCGTTGTTATTGTTGGTCTGCAGGACTGTGTTACGAGCCATTGCTTCAAAACAAGACTGCGGTACAGCTCTTTGGATCCAATAATAAACAGAGTTAACTTGTGCCTGAATATATTCATATATTATTTTCCAACTAAACTGCAATCCAACTATGTATTATGTTTCAACTAAGTAAGTGGGTAAAAAGTAGATGTAGGTAAAAATTTATGGAACCTCAAATAGCTTAAAAGGGTACTCTTAAAAGACTACCCATAGAGGAAACCCTACAAATAAAAAGTTCATGCCAATATTAAACATATCACAAGTGAACGTCTGACACTGAAACTTTAGACTCCGGTTGTTTAAATCAAGGAACATGGAAATTTAAATTCGTGAGGGGAAGTTGCTTAAGTAATGGCGATAGTTTTGATGCTTCCAGAGGTTTCCTCACTTTTTAATTCTTTCGAGTAATTTTACTGGAAAACACCGAGCTTTATCAGCACTGAAGTTCACGTTTTTTAAATACAAGTTAAATAAATAATCGGTCGGTTTCCTCTTAAAGTCTGTGGTGTTTTTGCAAGGAAATTTGATTTTCACAGTGATCGAAAATGGAAATTTATGGAAGCAGTTTTTGTTTTTACTAATTCAATTAATTTGTTATCAGTGAAACACGTTTTGTTGCCTATGTACTATTGCATTCGGATCCAGTTTTGACTGTACTTGCTTGTATCCACTGCTGCAAAGTTAAAGGAGTATTAGACGTACAACTTTCCCTTCAGTCTGTCAGAAAATGAGAATAGAGCTGAGTCTCAGAATTTTCCTGGTTAGCACAACAGCTAATACAATTCTTCCAAGCTTTTTAGTGGGCCGGCTGTACCATTTTGAGGGAAGGTTAGGCTAAAAAAATAGGTATACCTATTACAATAAAAAGGAGAAAAAGAATTGAAGGGTGGACAGCACTAGTGGACTACTTGCATTTTTTCCCATGGGAAAAAATGCAAGTAGTCCACTAGTGCTGTCCACCCTTCATATAGTAAACTACTGGATCGTAATCGTGTCTGTCAGTGCTGTGTTAGCGACAGCACGGGAGTGGACTACTTGCATTTTTTCCCGTGGAAAATATATCCACGGGAAAAAATGCAAGTAGTCCACTAGTGCTGTCCACCCTTCAATTGTGTTGAAGATGCTTCATTCTTATCAAAATACTTTATCGGAGTATGAAGCTCAAACGTACGAGTATTTCATTACTTTTAGTTTTTGCATCTTGGTTACGTTTTCCAACTATTTAAACTTTGTTTTAGCCCCGAATGGATTTTTTATTTAAATTCTAACATTTTCGTTCAGAAGCATCTTTAAATTTGCTATTAATATAAAAAACTTACAATAATTTTGATTCTCATATTATTAGACGAAAATTTTGAATAGCAATTATTCAACCCTCTGCAATGTATAGCTGTGTTTTTCTCCGATACCGTTCAAAGAAATTTTCAAAGGCAATGCCACTGAAGTTTCCACCAGGCTTTGCAGCCCCATTTCTCTCTGTCTCACTTTGAGCCACTTTAATTCTCTTCCTAACCTTGAAAGCCTACGTATTACGTAGTTCGCACAACCATAATACGCAGCCCACAATTTCTCATCAATAACCACGGCGGCGAGCTTTTTAGCGTGTCCACGGACTCACTATGTCAATACTGCGCAGATGAACGCATATTCCTTTTCTGCAAAAGGTGCTGTAATGCAACAGGAAGCGACAAGTTTACCCTGTACCGT
>VCRD01000669.1:177646-206819 GCA_006783055.1 Trinorchestia longiramus | reverse complement strand
TGCAATGTATAGCTGTGTTTTTCTCCGATACCGTTCAAAGAAATTTTCAAAGGCAATGCCACTGAAGTTTCCACCAGGCTTGGGAGCCCCATTTCTCTCTGTCTCACTTTGAGCCACTTTAATTCTCTTCCTAACCTTGAAAGCCTACGTATTACGTAGTTCGCACAACCATAATACGCAGCCCACAATTTCTCATCAATAACCACGGCGGCGGGCTTTTTAGCGTGTCCACGGACTCACTATGTCAATACTGCGCAGATGAACGCATATTTCTTCTCTGCAAAAGGTGCTGTAATGCAACAGGAAGCGACAAGTTTGCCCAGTACCGTCAGAGGAGCCTAGCGAAGGGATGAGGGAAGAAGATTGAAGTACTTTCCCAGATTCTTCTTAAAATTCTATTTATTGCCCTCGATATAACGACAACTTTCCTCTCTCATTTTCCCTCCCCACGCATGCCTGAAGTAAGCGCAGTCCATCCAATACCTCATCTGCGCAGGGAGAGCTTTCACTCTAAGGTGAAATGTATATCCGTTTCAATTCTCACCTCCAATTTTCCATAGCGAACTCCTCTATTTCAGCTTCATATGCATATCCAAAAATTTTGCTATGTTGCACACCTAAAATAATGATAATACGGTGCATGCTATCCATGCATAACAATGATATGGTGCATGCTATCAATGCATAATAATGATATGGTGCATGTCATTACTGGTCGACTGCTTAGTATGATGAGCTGAAGATCTATAAAATTTAATTACTATTACAGTTGACTGGAAACACCACTGCGTTTAATAAAATTGGATGTTACACATCAGAGAAAGACTAAAAACGTGAGCAAAAAGTTAAAACATGTTACAAATTACCATGATATAGGTTTCGATATAGATAATTAGAGTTGTACTAGACTAAAGTTCTGAAATTTCTCATTCATTTATTATAGCAAAGCATTTACTAACATTGACACATGAACTTTATGATTACACCTAGGAAAAATACAATAAAATACCTCAGAGCTTTAAAATAAGAATGAACCGATAAACAAACATAGATTCAAATACAGTTTGCTTTCTATTAATTTCAAATCTACAAAATTTGAATTTTTAATGCAGCTAATAGAGAATTACATTTCGTTTGATAAAATCTGAGATTGTGTATCAGAGAGAGACGATATATGAGATAGAAAAGTTTCATACGTCATAAGTCTCCATGGTTGAATTATCAATAGAAGCAAAGTGAAATTACTATTGACCAAGAGTTTTCACATCCGTTTATTATTACTATTGTATTTAAAAATGAAAAAATAAGAAACAAAAGATTATTTGTTTTAATCAAATAAATGAGGGCGATATTGGAGCTATCAAGACAAATGTCTTGACAAGCATTGTATACGAACAGTGATGGGCACTACATACATTAAATGTATTTAAATACTAAATGCATTTTTCAGATGTATTTAAATGCTAAATACTTAATGCATGAAATTTATTTAACTACTTTAGTAAAAATTTCTCTCTTGAAACTAAATTTACATATTGAAGAATCAAAATACTAGTAGATTGGGTGTACTTAATAGACGTTAAGATATAATTCATTTAGAGTTACAATCTTGGTGTCACTTTAAAGTGTACGTGCGTTGTTCTGTCCTACGAGAAACTAGCTTCATAATAATTGAAACGCGACTAGAATGTCAAGCAGCAAGACTAACAATTATTATTGTATGTATAAAAATTTGGCTCGAACCCTGCAGCTTATAAATCAAATGGAAAAAAGAGTGAAAAATGGGTAGTAAGTATCATTTTACTCTCAATTACTATTTTTCATTCAATTTTAAAAACAAACCTATATAGTTCCGTAACAGCCTGCCTATACTGTCCTGCATTACTTTTACAAATAGCTGATGTATGACTATGCGCCAAAGAATTTGATCAAATACAGTATATTTATGCAGACATAATTTAGGTACATTCCTTTGAAATGCATTCCATGAGAAGCCCCTGGGGTTACAAGTAGACTGTCATTCAAGTAGACTGTCTTTCACACATTTTTGGGACTTAGCGTTCTTCGGCGGGATAGATAGGATTTCCTAGCTGCACCCAAGGAGGCACACTGATACTGTCTGTCCTCGTCAGCGTGCCCTAAAAATTTAGTATTCCTTGACGGGAATTTGATCGAGCTACCTACTTCAGCGTAACCAATGTTGGTTACACGAGGTGTTGTAGGTTTAGTTTTTGTGTGTAAATAGACTTTATTCATTTGTTTTCTTCTTCCGTGTTTCTCTCGTGGAGGAGGCCTCAGACCTGACCTCCTGCACGAGTGTCTTTGATTCGTAATCTATAGTCTTTATTCCTTCATTTTTGTTTCTTTAAAATACTCTTCGCCTTTGCTGTAACGCCTTTGCAACGGCTGCGGGAGCACAACACTATTAAATTTAATCTACTAACCTGAAAAAGTTAAAAAACTCAACATACAATGTATTATCTAAATCAAACAAAATGTAATTTCTTCAATTCATATTCTTGAAAATAGAGGACTTTAATATTTCATTATTATAAGGATGTAATTTTCAGCTTGGGTAACATTATATCAGTCTAAGCTTCGACACTCCTAAACAAAATGCGTTTGGTGCTCTTGATCATATATTCAATTAAAAAGTATGAAAGTCATGAATAAATTTCACTCCGCCTAGACATTAAGTTCTCATAAGGAATTCACACAATGAAAATACTGATCAAAAACTCAGAACTTGGACTGAACAATTGAAAGTTTTTATTAGAGAGTAATAATATGAACTGTTTAACAGTTTTGTCGCTTAGTTTATTTCTATGGGGGATTACCATTAAGCCAGCAAGAAAGAATAACCTCTCGACCAGCGCAGAAGACGGCAAATTTGCGTTAAATCAAAGAAATATTTTTAGAATAGAATTCAATGTTCTCAACTGTCGTTGAAATACGTCATAACCTGCATGTCTACTGAGAATCTGCTGAATGAGCTTTTCTTTTCGAAGCTGAAGTACTCATCTTCAGCCGACGTCGAGTTTGCCTCCTCTGAGGCATCGGCAAAACTTGCAGACTGGAATATCAAGGCAGAAATTCTGAGACCCTTTTTCAGTGAAGTCATTTTGCTCTCGCAGTCCCACGCTTTGTTGATATCCACCCATCGCAACTTGAAGTAAGGATGAGTGGCTGCAGCCAATATAGCATCATGAACACCAGACTCATCAACTAGCTGAAGGTATTTTTGAAACCTTTTCTGAAAGCCCTGAAAAACTGCCGGTCAGAGTAGGACACAATGTTTTAACTGCTTTGACTTCAGTTCATTGAGTTTACTCTGCTCAGTAAGAAGGGTAGGTAGGAAGTGTCTGTAGAAAATGGCCTCTTCTTCATGCAGGTGGACGATTGCAGTAGCAAGGGGTCTCAAATACAAATATCATATATTCATCGATGAATTCTTTTTCCGAGGTTTTCAGGGTTGGGAGCTCATTCAATTATGCACGTTGGTGCAAATAATTGGCTTTTCGAACAAACAATAAATGACACGCTTATTGAAGCACTACAACAACAGAAAAATATTGCTATCATTATAACTGAAAATCTCAAACATAACAATCAAGTGAAAACCAAGAAACTTCGAATGTAAATCAAAAAACGTAATATTACTGCTTTATAAAGCGTTATTATGGTCACATCGAGACTATATAGTGCAACCAAGATCTCCCACCCTACGAAGAGACATTAATAAAAGAGAGAAAATTCAGAGTATAGTAATGAAGAGGATTCTTTCACTCCACAATCTCAGGTACGAAAGGCGTCTTTAGCAGCTTGATCGCATCACCCTGGAATAAAGAAAACTGCGAGGACAAATCATCGAGGCCAATAAATATTTCAATATCTTTAACGTTGTTACCCTAGAAGGACTTTTCGACGTAGACGATAACGTGCGAACTAAAAATAACGGTCAAAAACTAATATTAAGAGCCATCACGACATCCTAGCTTCTAAGTTTTTTCCCAGTATAAATTGCCAGAACATGAAACCAGCTACCTGAAAATATCGATAATGATATTTTCACTGTCGTGATATGTGAACACATATAAAAATCTAACCCCCAGTTCAATAATATACTGGTTCTTTATCATTCATACCTCTTAGAGCCTTCGTATGATTGCTACGTATGAACGTAACTGCAATACCTCTGAGTGACTAGGGTGTGTGCAAGTGGCTAAAATGTTCGTGTGTAATTGAGGTGCATGTGCGTGATTGATGCCTTTATGTTAGACGGCATGGGATTTGGGTGACGGTATTCACCCAAAAAAGGATCAAACGGCTCGTTCCTGTTACCATATTCTATTCGATTCTCTTGATGCAGTCATATATTAATGTAGTACCACTCTTGATGTAGTCCCACCTTGATGCAATTTTTAATTATTTCTAACCGAATAAAAATTACTGCAAGGAAAAATGAGAACGTAAACGAAATCAAGAAGCTGTGTCAGATCAATTGTTTTTGCTTGGTTTCCTGAGAGATGGGCCGCCATAGAAGGCAAATGAACGCAATAAAAAATGAAACTGTAGCCATTTATTTAACTCGCCATTTTTATCAAGGCCCTGGCTGACTTTGAAGTATTGAACAACTGAGAAATATGCAGGCAAAATTCATTCGTCCTCAGTGAATATTTCATTCGGGATGCAGAAGCTAAATTAAATTTATTACCTGGAGTAAGTATATTTACCTTTCCCGTGAGTTCCTAAGAAAAATGCAACGAGACACACATTGCATCTTTTCACATTGACAACAGTTTACTGAACGTAGAGAGTATTAGTTCTGTTAACATTGACTGGCTCTAGAAACAGTATGAGCTGACTAAGTTGACTATATCCAAAATAGCATGAGGAGCAACTTCCTCTACAAAAATGATACGAAGGCTAGAGTTTTGGCTCGGACCTATGCTGCTCTTGTCGGGATTTTCTGCACCATGTAGAGACTTTAGACTTGAACAGGGTCACATACCTGGCTATCTCGTGCAGCACATGGAGAGGACAAGTATCGAGAAAACTGATGTGCCTTTCCTACTCAACAATTTTACCTTTGAAATAGTTCTGCATATTAGCTATTCTTTTCCAAACGCCGTGGTTTATTATTTTCATTTACTACTTGGTCAGAAAACCTCCTCATATTCCAGTTGCATAACAGTCAGCATACTTCAGCATTTAATGTGGAACAAACAGACTAAGATGAAATCGACACAAAGCATTCTATCAAATCGATCTCATGCCCTCCTACGACATAAATGTAAAGTCATCTCTAAAGTTATACAGGTGCTCATCCACCCTGAGAGTGATGCTCTGAAAGTTACTTCATTGATGTATTTAAATCGTCCAAGTATCTATTTTGATAACTATTCTTCTTCCACGGTATCTCAATTGGATGTTGATAGAATCTTTCAGCGGTATAAGCGATTGAATAAAGTGATTATAAATTCACATTGTTCCTGTAAATAACTAATGTGCTTCAAATATTCGACAAATTCGTGTACCTCTGTCTGCTCTCACGACAACGGTCTTCATATTTATGATTATGATTGTCCACTCATTTTTATGAAGAAGCACCCTAATGTTGTTGAGTGATATATTTTACCAGAAGAGCAAGAGTTGGAGAAAAATTATGATTATATTTTTGTACTCGAACTTTCACTCTAGGACATAGTATCGATTTGTTATCACGTATCTATTAGATATGAATGTCAATGAACTCCTCCTATAAAAGTCCCGAAGTTTGTAGTAACGTAGGTGTCAAGTTGAACCAATACTCGTCTCGTGAAATGTTTTGCTCAACAACCCTAGACTTCTTCGTCTGATATGGTGGCTTTGCTCTGTTGCTTTACTGTACCAGCATTGGAGCGTATACTGGATATGTTGAATTAAAAACTGAACGTTTTGTCAGTTTAATCTTTACCGTTTTAATCATGATGGCATCAGTAGTTAATTTACTTTAGTTGCATTTTTGATTCGTGCTGTTTCCCTTGTTTAAAGACAATGAAACGGTCCCAGGAAAATACAATAAAATTTTCTGCCAGTGAATCAACAGCTCCAAGTTGCTCTGTAAAATGTTCGTCAATCAACCGGAGGGAGAAAAAGGGACATTCAAACTTGCTCGACGGTGTTGTGCAAGTAAACATAGACGTCAACTCGAATATTACCTCGAACAAAGAGAGCTGGCACCCATCACGCTCCCGAGGATCTGTCTTTCAGAGACCTGTGTTTAACTACCCCAAGAAAGTTTTAAGGGTTTAAGTTCTTTTTCATAAATCATTGAACAAACACCACCAACATTGCTCCATCTGACTACCATATATTTCTGTTTTTATAATTTCCAAAATTTTTGAAAGAAATATCGTTGGCTGTCGTGAATGATATCATAAATAACTCCTATGAATTTTCATCCTGTGAAAGAAAGTTCTGTGAGCATCGAATATCAAAGTTGAAAAAACTGAATAAGAAATTAAAAATTTGAACTATGTTGTTGAGTTCCGGTAATTTTACTGTAAACTATTTGCATCTCAGTTTGGCTTCCAAAAACTTTCAAAGTTTTTTGGACGCTCTATGACAACAAACACGTCAAGTTATTGAACCTTGTTGAATAGGTAAAGTAAAAATTATTAAAAAAATATCTTGGGACCAGCCTAATGAGACACGGAGATGTTTTTTCTCCACGAGAGAACTTACAGGTCTTGTTTATGTTCAAGAAACACAGAACTGTTATTTTCTTCTAGATGAGGCACAAATTTATTTTCTTTTTCTCCTTCTTCTACTTCTTCTTCTTCTACTTCTTCCTGATAACACACTTAAAATTGTTCTTGATCTTTTTTGAGAAATGTGAGAATATTTTCTACTTTCCGATCATGAGACATAGACATGCCATGTTATTTATGAGACATAGACAGTCTCACTGAAGCAGTGTGCTGCCTTGAAATGTCGTACCGGTTATTCTGAATCTGCCAACGTCACGCAATCAGAGTGTTGTTCCGACGTAAAATAAAACAAGGCCATAGAAATTAGGTATGAAATTGAATAATGAGTATGGGTATAATATACAGTATGCATACTGTATATATGTATACTCCATGTTCAAACGATTTATACCGAGTATGAGCATGAGACTAACAGAGAGAATGACGAAATCAAATGAATCAAAAAGAAATGACCGAAGATAGTCAGAATCAGATAAACCAAAAGAACACACTCAAATACAGTCAAAGCTAGATGAATTTGATCAAGAGTAGTATAACAATAGCAGCATTGTTGATCAGAGCTGTTCATCTGTTAATTAGCAGGATAATTTGTTTTATTATGCTTCAAAATGGATCTTCTTAAAACATGGAAGCACCTATTGTGTGTGAATGGTTAAGATCCTTGATGGAAACTTAATATATTTAACTGATGTAGCTCCATGATTCCTTACGTACATGAAAGCTAGCAATTACTCATATCAATTGCTTCAAAAGAATGACCATATGCGCTGTCACATGGAATGATCATAGGAAACGGCTTGAGTCTTAGCATAATATCCTCAAAGTCACTGGTTCAAAACTGCTCAACACAGAATTAGTTTTTACTGCATTAACAGTATGTGACAGATTTCTGAATTGCGCTATTACGATTCAAGGAAATTCTGAGACAGAGAGCAAAAAATCTCACTCCGTTCCCAACTTAACTGCCGCCCCGGACAACGCAGCTGGTGCACCAGGAGTATCCAAAAAACATTTTACGAAAACATTTGAGAGTTAAGTTTTATATATGAAAGAGCATAGTTCAGCGTCGATAGTCCATTTGGATTTTTAATTCATTACTGAATGTCATACAGGATTTACGTTCCCTTAAATACGAGCAGATGATGCAGGAAGTTTTCACAAGGTTCGACATTCCCACAAATGGGAACGGATGGCTCTGGATACTGCATCAGAGCAAGGACTGATTGAACCAATTTCAAAATCTCTCTAACTGACAAATTTGGACATTTCGATACATTGGAAGCGTATTGCTCTGGCGCAACATCACTTGTTACGATACTGAAATGTAGAGACTGCGTTGCACACACGTAACATTGAGACTGCGTTGCACACAAGCAACATTGATTGTGCGTTACACACAAGCAACATTGAGACTGCGTTGCACGCAAGCAACATTAAGACTGCGTTCCACACAAGCAACATTGAGACTGCGTTGCACACAAGCAACACTGAGACTGCGTTGCACGGAAGCAAGGACAGACACAATCCAGCTGCAATCACAAGCTGTAAACTGGTGGTTCTGACTGTTGCACAGTCAGTGAAACAGGCTGTAATGTAAACAGGCGGTCCTCACCTCCCTCTCTAACAAAGCCTCCAGCTCGGATGTAAGTGGCCAGTTGCATCGAGTCTGTACAGCTATCATGTGAGGTACGCGATCGTGTACACTGCTCCCCTCGAAACTGAATTAGAGTTGATCTTTTTGCCCATATGTAAACATAAATAGATAAAGCAACACACACACACACACATATACATATATATACATATATGTGTACATGTCAACTGATAGTAAATTTGTTATGAACATCAGCAGGATTTGGAATTTAATATGAAAATTGGCTTAATTCTAAACATGATTTTGTTTCCGAATTGCTTGACTGGGTGTTTGTGAAAAATTGAAATTACTTTTAAAATTAAACATTGTCAATTTGAGTAGTCCAGCATCGCAGGTAAAGCTCGTAACTTAACTATGATCATTTCTTCGGTGAGCTAGAGAACCATGAGCTTGAACGCTGACTTAGCATCCGACTGACGTCGAATTTCGCTAGGCCGAATATTCCATGAGCATTAGGCCTTAGGGCATTAGAGGACGCGTGTATGTGAGTTTTAACTGTGATAATATAGAAATGCTAAGAAACACCGAAAATGAGAATCCACGTTCGTTAAACTATTCCTTAAACAAACCTTTACGGCAGTGATCCAGCAGGAAAATATCAGAGTATAAGTAGTCGCACAGGTAATTTATTATGAACAAAAACATAAAATATGGCTGATACATCGTATGACATTTCGTTCATTAAGCAAACTGCAATTTTTTAAAAATAACAAACTCGTGTAAAAACTAACGTACTGCTATTGTCCCTTTGCGCACATAAAAGATTCATTACATGCTCGCGCAGTTTCGCTCCTCAATTAAATATTGAAAATTTGTTCAATAAAATTCCTGAAATGTTATTTATAATCAAAGTAAACGAGAGGCAAGGAATGTAATTCAAAAGAAAAAAAACGCTGTAAATTTTATTGAAAATATTTATTGTATTTTGACGTGTTTGTAGCAGGAGCTGGCGAGAATTGTTCAGTATGAAAGCCTCTTGAGAGGCTAAGTCAATTCGAAGGAAACTGAAAGTTGGCTCTAATGGAAGTTATTATTGAAGTTTCAGTGCACTTTATTGGTTAGAATACCCTAAGGACTTCATGATTGCTTGTTTATCTTTTTTGCGCGTGACAAACTTCGTATTTGAACGACGGGCTTTTATTTGTTAAAACAATTGGTGAGTATCTCTGTCCTCACAACAAAACCACACTGATTTATTCTCCGATACGATGATACTATTAATCAAGGAAGTAAATTGACCTGATATTTTGTGAGTGTAGATTATGATTGCTGTGTTTAGTGATACTTGAAACACGATATAATTTTGAAAATAATGGAGTTCATTACTGTATGCTGCACAGAGATACGCCCGTAAAAAGTACATATTACCTGCATTGAACTATGTTGGGAACTCAAAGATTTACTTCAATTTTCTTACAATAGACAGAAATTTACTTCAACATACGAACAGATCCGTTAATTTGGTATTTAAACTTGGTCGTAACTTCCCCAAAAGTTAAATTCTTGACAATCCTGACCACGTGCAAATGAAAGTGACGAACTAAGCCTGTCTTGTTCATGAGGTAATTCAATTCGTTTTCTTTCGTACATTCACATCTTCAATAGGTGTGACAACACTCGTGAAGTCAAGGTGTGTTTGCAAGCACAGTAATGCAAGATTGTCCGTCAAGACGTCAGTGAACGTCTCTCTTTCTCGGTGACTGACGAGCAAGTAGCGTGGCGGTCTCTTCATTATCACGTACTTCTCGCCGTATATTATATAATATATTTCAATAATTTTTGGAGTTACTTAATTTGTAGTGATTTCTGTTCACGTTTTTCTACGTATGACGATTTCTTGCAATTTGCGTAGCATCATTCAAGTCGTCGACTTGAGTTGGGTATAAAAAAGGTACATCCTGGTGGAATCTACCCCCTTTACTTTACTCGTGCACGGGCACTTTGCTAACAGCATTTATTGTGAGTTTGTTCGTCTGTTCCATTGTTGTCGCATGGAGAAAAGTTAAAACGTTTGCACATGGCGTGTGACTGCCACTGAAAAATACCCATCACGTCAATGTATTATGTTGATTTTGCTACGTCTTAATAATGTATTTACCTTAATCACCAGCTTGGTCGACTATCACCAGCTTGGTCGACTGGTGAGCGAATCTGCTTGCGAGCGGAAAGACCCGGGTTCGAATCCCGCTGCCGACATGGTTGACGCGGCTAGAAATACGGCATGGGACTTGGGTAAAACAACCGAATAATTATCGAAGTAATTATCCGACCCAAGAATGGGCCCGAAGGTTCGTTCCTATAGCCTCATTCTAATCTAATCTGTATTTCCATGTTCCTAATAGAGTTAGTGATAAAATTCTTTTTCACCACTGTTGTTTCCATATTTTAATGCTAATAACATTTAATATTTCTTCTACCTATGGTCAGTAAAGGAAAATGGTCTCTATTAAAGCCACTTCAATTTTTCAAAGCACTCTATTTTCCGATGCGATATTCGAGTGGTAAAAATTCTGTAGACCACGTCATGTAAAATACCATATTTTTGAACGGAAGCTGGTATTCAAATGATAAAGTGGAGTCAGAAATTTCAAAATCAATGATGGATTCAAGTGATAATTCAGACCCTGGCTGGATAGCACAGACCAGGACGCTTATCTTGAGGCGGGTGGAAGTCCAGCGGTGGACAGTCACGCGTAATCAGTTTTCCTCTACTTGAGCGAAACGAAAATTTCGACGCACGAACAACTTTTGAAAAGACCGTTCCCATGGAAAAAGTAAAAGTACGGAAAATAATATTCACTTTTAAAAAATTGCTGAATTGAGTTTAGCTGATATGTATCAGTGATGGATTGACGCATCGTTCGTCCGTTGAGTAGAGATATAAGGGCTTCGATTACATTCTTCAGCCTTTCCGATGCCCTGGAGATTAATTACTTCCCATCTTCTATTTCTCCATTACCAAAAAATCGTTTATTTGCGCAGTGAGTGAAATGGCTCCCGTGCACCGTTGTAGAAGGGAGAAGGACAATACTTGTACCCCCCTTCCTCGTAGGCTTCAATTAAAGTGAACCCTCTGAAAGCTCCCGACCGTAATTCAGTAATTAAATTTTTCGAGTCTGAATGTTTGTTGCAAGGCTTCATTTACCATTTGATTTGTTTTGTGTTTCACGGAGAGCGCATTGCATTTCATCTTGTGTACCAGAGTGTAAAAGGAGGCGCCAGTGCTTTGTTTGCGGGTAAAAATAAAGATGCAGAATCGTTTGAAGGTTACAAAAATATCAATGATATCAAAAATAGAACTGGTCGTATAATTAATTTATGTTTTGTTGGTGACTGAAATTAATAACATTCGATGTACACGTTCAAATTAAAACAATATACTCTGAACCCGTCTAGTTGAGAAAAACATATATGGACTAACGTTAAACGTGCCTCATGTGTCACCTGTGGTGATGTCACTGTTTATTAACTCATCATTAATAACATGGAGCACAAGTAAATGACTGTATATTTCAATAGCAAAATAAAGCAGAATCACAGTCAAACGAAAAACCTCTGATGAAAACTTCATTTACAAGTATATTTGTTTAGCCATAATTTCGCCTCTGACCAAGCAAACAAAAGCGTCATGCCCATTGAACTGAATGCAATATTTAATTAAGATTCATTCTCCAGGAAGCCGCTCTAACTTTTCTGTAAAATCAACTCGTTCTATTCAAGGTAGACGTGCAGATAGGTTGCCCTCCAATCAAAAAGAAGATTCTTTTATAATTTGATTCGGGAAAATTACGAATTTGTTTCTAGACAATTCACTATTTTGTTGAGCTGGCTTTCAGCATTGTACAACTTTTGTTCATGGAGTAAGCTGCTTAACAATAATATCTGAGCAAATACAGGCTTTTTATAACTTTATCTTATCGGGACTTGAACCTCAAGACTGTGTTCACACCTCAGGCTTCTGTTATCGAGTTGCACGTTCTGAAGTAAGCTCACATTATCTCAATAAAATAAAATATTTCATTGAGGTTAAATGAGACCACTGCTTTTAGTATTATAAGTTCTAAAGACCAACGAATGCTGTCAGCGAAAGGCAACGGTCTGTGCAATTGCAGACGATCGAATGCAGACCACATAAAGTCCTGGTCTGCACGTAGCGCTGCAGATTTCATTGCTGACGGTAGTGAATTTAGTGAACGCAAGCTGCTGAAAGTGATTTTTTTTGCTCTCAAATGGTTGTATTCGCTTCTACAAGTCAGTGTTTGAAGTATGCTTGAAAATTATTAGTTATGTTATCTACTGAATCTCTGAGTTTACTATCAGAGTCTGCTATCATAGTCTGCTGCCAGAGTCTGCTGTCATAGTCTGCTACCAGAGTCTGCTGTCAGATTCTACTGTCAGAGCACATTACTAGATATGCTGGATGCTATAAGAGCTACGTTATTAAAGCATATATATAAAGATATTCAGAGTTGCATCGTTCTCATTTGCACAAACTTGCAGTAAAGTGCAGTAATTGGTGCAATACAAATACAGTGACTGCCTTGCAGTTACACGCACATCCTGCGCTGTTAAAACTTACTTCCCCCACCTCGTTTGACTCGACGCTTTTCGTTGAAAGGCAAACAAGAATTCTCCTCAGCATCCTAAGAAAAAACGCATATTTGTTCACATTATAACTCAGAGCGAGAACGATTTGAAGGAGGAATTTAGGTCGAAGCAAATAAATAGAGTTTGAATTAAATTATGAATAGGTATTACAACTTCCATGGTTCTCAAATAGCTTGGCAGAAATTTAGCTACTCGTAAATATAACTGCTAGAGTTTGTTCTCAGAGTAAGTTTTCTTGACTTTGTGTTACAAAACGACGTATTTTGTATCTAATGAACAAATGGAAAATGAGTCGTGTGTATCACTGTTTTCTGACTCACGAATAGAATACAGTTAAGACAGAGGGCATTATTTAACTACTTAAGTGTCACTAATGCCATATGTTATCGGTCGTTTTATCCTTTTTATACATGTTAACCTTTGTTTAAATATAAAATAACTAGATGGTTCCCGTGGAAATTCTACTATTTAGATATGGCTAATTTTAAATAAACACGAAAACAAATGTGTTAAAAATTTAATACGAATTAATGTGTTTGAAATTAATATTTTTCATGTATATATACAGAATTTTCATTCGGTGTCTTATCTACCGGTAACATGACTTAGAGAGTACCCGTAAAAATTCCATGGTCTAAAAGTGGTAAAATTATGGATCTATGAAGTAAAATACATTTTTAATTTTTAACCGTGGTGCTATCAGAACCTGAATATTTTTCATGAATATATACGGAACTTTCATTCTGTATCTTATCTACAGATAACATCGCTGTGTGGGAAAAGAAAGTTATGAACGGAAAAAACGGTGTATTTTATAGTAATTTGATGCCTTTGGTATCCACAATGCAATTCGTATAATACACGTATACCCGTTCGGATAACAGTTCAATAATTTTTCTTCCGTAATAGATAGGAAGAAATGAGACGGACACACACACATATAGCGATACAGAGAGAGCTAGAGATGGAGATACACGGTGTTTTATATAAGTCGAGTAAAAATAATAAAATATAAGAAATAAATATTTAGAAGAGCCAAAGAAAGTCATTTCAAAAGTTTCGTAAATTTCGCTCAAAAAAGTGACGATTTGCGAGGTGTATCGGCTCCAACGGGTGACGCTTAACAGGTCCTTGCTGAAACATAATAAACTTGTAGATACTCATTCCTTTGAATTTTGCTGAACAATTCATGGTAGGTCTTCCTTATGCACTCACACTGCGCAATTTTCTTAAATCTGCCGTAATCTACGTATGGTAGGCTCTTTCCAGTCGTTCAACAAGCGCGTCGCTCTAATAAATGTGCATTTTTTACGTAAAAGACCTCATAAACCCAAGAGATAGTCTTCATAAATAACATGCCTACTCTGAATGAAATCAAACAAATTTACGCACAATGAAATCCCTTCAAAAGAAAAAAAACAACGCATGAACAGGGGCATACTTAGCAGGAATAATACAGGCAATATCGATATTTCGGCCAGTCAAAGACACACTCCTTCGTGGGAATGCTCTCAGGCACGTGAGAGCTGAAAAAGAACCAGATCCCTTTGATGTTCTGACATGGAGCGCCTTGTGATGACAGCTACCGAGCGGTACCTCACAGTGACCTCGCCCTGTGCTTGTGTGAACACACGCATATCACGTTTACCAAATTCGTTGCTATTGTGACATTGATGCAAACTGGGACAAAGAAATTGCAGCTGAATCAGTGGAAATAGCAAAGGAAATAGCGAACAATTTTGCAAGAATAGGTGTCATAATGGTTCGTTTAAGAATAATGAAAGAGCTAGAGTTTAGGAAAACAAATATCAATTAAGGATGTTCAATAGTAATATACGTAGACTTGGACATATGATGATAAAAGTATGAATCATTACAATGAGAACTACACTATGACGTGAATTCTGTTACATTTTGCTCTCAGTTACTCGTGCCAAACTAACCATCGTAATGTATAGAGCTCTAACTCTGCAGCCCCAACTCTCAGACTCCTCCAAGCTTTGAGCAGACAGAAAATGTATTTCTTACGGACTGAGAACGGAATACCTTTTTATCTCGTCTTATTCAGAGGGAACGTCTGAGGGAGTAAAAAACCATCAAAGAAACGAACGCGATAAATGAAGAGGAGTTTCGACATATATACAGTATTAAGATGTACAAAGGTAAAATAAATTGGTATCACGACCACGTGAGAGAACTGTGATATATTTGCCACTAATGCATGAGCAGGAGCGTAATAGCAAACTTGAAGATGTTGCATCGGTACTCTATGTACTTCTTTAGGAGGCTCAGCTCACTGTGACTTGATAATGAGTGTTGCAAGAAGTCTAATGTCGAGAAGAACTTGGAGAGGCCTGTGAGTGGTCTGGGAGAGGTGTTGACTTTGGGAGCGCTCGATAGGGAGATGTTGATTTTGAAAGCGCTCGGTAAAGCGTGACCAACTGATGTTGGTAGTCCGTACTCCGTACCAGTAGGAAAGATATGAGGGAGAATTTGGCACAGGGTGTGGTTATGTACAGAGAAAAACGGAAAGGGATACTAGAAGGAGGATAGAAATGAGCGTATTGCGCACATATTTGGAGTGGAGGTTTGTTGGATTACTCGCCAGGGCTTTGTGTAATTCCTAAAGGAGATTGTGTTCATAGTTATTTAGGTGAATTCAGCGTTTAGCGGTAGAGGGACATGAAGTCTGTTGAGGCGGTGTGAGCAGAAGAGACAATGTATTGGGCCGGTTCTGGGTAGGCGTGCGTTTGAAGATTTTTGTGGTGGGCTTTTGCAAATTCGTGGATGTTGGCGTAGCGTTTCCAGTGCGGTGGATGTTGCCGTTCGCTGAGAGAAAATGATTGGATATTGGGGGGTAAAGAGGAATGGGCTTTTTTATTTGTGCTTTTTTTCTTTTGTAGCTGTGTTTCCCATGCATCAGATGCAGTGTTGTTAGAGTTTTCTTCCTGCAAGTCGTTGGAATCTGTTGCTGAGTGATCCGTATCCGTGTCGACGTGCATGGANAGAGAGGGATGAGTAATTTTGATAAGATTGTTCCCTAACTTTCAATTTCGGCATTGGCTAGCGATGTGCGCTTCAATGACCAGCGCGGAGAATTTGATGTGAGTGTTGATGGAGAGAGTGAGAGCCGGTGCTGGCTTGACTTTTTTGATAGATGACAGTTTTAGCAATTTCTAGGTATGTGCGGTTAGTGTTGTCTGTCTCAATTTTTTGTAGATTTTTCGTTTATGGTTTGTATAGTCTTCTTCCTGTATAAGCAGGTCGTTTCGAGGATGCGGTGATTTTGGTAGCAGTTGAGACATTTTTTCTCCTGTGAGTTTCATTGGGGATAGGTAGGCGTGGTCATATAAAGCGCATTCAGAGTAACGGGGTGTTGGGATGTGCATTGGTGTTTGGACTGTTCTTCAAACTTGTAGCAGCAGTAGCACGAGCATGTGGGTGTATTTTTCAGCTTGTGGGTGTATTTTTCAGTGAGGATGTGATTTTAGTGTGAAACATTAGTAAACCGTTTTGAAGAATTTTTCAGTTGTGGCGATGTCTGTGAATATGATTTCAATCAATTTGGAAATGAGGTCGGGGGTGAGTTGTTGGGATGATGGGTTTGAGGTTTATCTTTTAGAATAGTGCTGTGGTTTTTGGTGAGGTAAATTCATAAATTGTCGTAATTTCATCCGTTTCGGGGTTGCAGCCAGTGTTGTTTCCTGTTAGTCTGATGAGTGGTACATTGAGGTATTGGAATGTAGTTTCAGAGATATTTTTGTGCGTTGGTGTGTTTATGTCGATCTTCCGTAGTTATACACGGTATGTGGCTAACTAGGTCCAGACAACCGCCATATATAAGGGATTGGCTGGACTCAATTGCCTCAGCAGACCCGTTCTTTGATCGGCTCGAAGTTTCCGCTCGCTTTATGTTTAAGCTACGAAGTAGAGTCTCGTGTACGCTGTATCTAGATTTTCTGTCTGTTCGCTAATAGGCTGTTTTATGGTGGCAGCGCACTGTATATTACACTTACAAGACAGAGTTTGTAGTGTGAGGCAGGCGAATCACTACATATACATTCACTTAACCCTCTAAATAACGAATTGTGAATTTCTCCTTAGTCCAATATGCAATTGTTCTAAAAAGATTTCACACGTCATTATGCTTTTTTAAATTTAAATGGGACTTACAATAAAATAAAATATTCTCAAATGATGAATACACTGGTACGGTGGACAAATATTCTTTGAAATGTTATATAATACTCAGTGTCAGTATAAAAACTACTTTTTGCTATAAAGAAAACCCTTCATGGAATGGTGAAACTTTCAATACAACTTGATTAATTCTAGAATTAAATGAGGGATGTGAAATTTTCAGATCTTTGTTTTTTATTTCTTTCTACACCTCCGTCCACCGCTGCACCATTTTAACGACCTCCACCTGAATGACGGTAGCTTCTTTCTTGAAATTGAAAGCAGAGCTCCAAACAGAACATATTAGTTGCATTTGAACCTTTATTTAGCAACACTTTTAGTGTTGCCATGAAACTGCACCTTGAGCAATACCAGTAAGCAGTACCTTTATCATTGTCGTTAAACAATACCATTTTCACCGCCGATGAACATCAACCTTACTTTTACTATCGAATAGTAAATTTACGTATCGAATTATATTATAACTATCATTACATATTATTTAAAGTATCAATAAGCAATCACTGATGCAGTCGCATCCAGGAAGAAAAATTTACTCCTTCACTCTCTAAAGTATAATTCTATTCCACGGGAAATATAATTTTCTCTACACATTCGCTTAAGCTATTTTTAGGCTGGAAACTTTGATGGAAATAATATGACCAGAAATTTAGAAAATAAACTTTTACCCATGAACTGAAGTCCTTCGGGCCTGGGCTCTGAATTATTCTGTAGATTAAAAAGCAACAGCAGGAGCTGTGAAAAATTTTCTTAGTTGATTGTATTAGCAAAGACTAACTTCGCTAACACAAGAATCACATCGATTGGGCCTATTTTCTGAAGACCCTGTTGTTGTATGGTGAGTACAGTGGCGGTCTTCACTCTGACACGTGACTCTCGAGCTTTCAATTTTACATTCTGATTATTGAAGTTAAAATTAAATTTCTAATTCTTTTTAAGGGAACATCTGGCTTATATAATAGGCCATTTCGAAGTACACGAGTTATATAATGAGCTATTACCCAGCTTACGAGTAATGGAATAATGGAAAATTTTTCGAAAACAACGAATGCGATAATTGAGTGTATCCCAGCCTACGAATGGGATAATGAAATACATCCTGGCCTAAGAGTAAAATAATAGAATGTATCTCAGTCTAAGGTATAATGGTAATAATGGTATATATGCCAGCCTAGGAGTGAGATAATGGAATATATTCAAACCTACGACAGGATAATGAATATATTTCAGCATGCGAAGGGGATATTGGGAAATTTTCAAATACAGGAGTTGCATATAACTGAGCCAGTATCACCAGCTTGGTCGACTGATGAGCGAATCTGCTTTCGAGCGGGAAGACCCTGGTTCGAATCCCGCTGCCGACATGGTTGACGCGGCTAGAAATACGGCATGGGACTTGGGTAAAACAACCGAATAATTATCGAAGTAATTATCCGACCCAAGAATGGGCCAGAAGGTTCGTTCCTATAGCCTCATTCTATTCTATTCTATAATGTTTTACATCCATGTATAAAAATTAAATACCAAGTAATGTCCGAATACTGTGTACGAATTGGATAATGACATGTATTAAAGTGCAGACAATCAGTTTGAACTGATCATCTCTGTAGCACACGTAAAATATATGGCTTTCTGCTTTTCAGTCGACGAAAACTATTTTAAGGTCGTTTGAATTTCCGCTGTTGCACTCATAGCTCCCCATGACATGTCACATTAACATTAATGCTGTAAAATACACTCTAGTTTGAATCACATGAAACCAATACAACAGCCTCAGCAATCTGTTTACCCTCAATGTCAATGTCAATTTATAGCTGTAACACGAAACGAGTTCTCTTGGGTCTGAGGATTACACCTGAATGACTACCTCCACTAGAATTAGTCATTAATGATGATACATGTTAATACTGGTAAAATACTTCATGTTTGACTTCGTCAAGTCAGTGACGACGACTGTGAAAAACTTGGCTCCTCATATGTTTCAGCCACGTCGTTTACCGTAGTGGCCAAGTTGTATGACCAGAGCAGCTTGAGTTTCCCTGTACACATCCAGTCCTGCGTACGACTGCGAGAGCGTTGAGCGAACTGAGCCAGTAAAACTGAAGGTATACTAATAAAATGAGGCTCTTCACGCCCTCGTTTACAGCACATCTCAAGTGCCAAGTATTCCTTAATTCAGTTGTTATTGGACGCCTCCTTACTCTACACAGTTAACGCATGTTGCTTAGCACACGCAGTTACTGCAATGCACGCAGTGAACACAATTACTGCACACTTCTCAATACACATAGTAACCAAACCCCACTCAGTAAACACATTAAAAAAATCACGTCTCAGGTCGTGCCAGCGAGAACACACATCCCATTGCTTCTCATGCACTCAACTTTATGAACAAATGTTCCGGATTGCCCCGTTTTCGAATTTTTAATTCTGGCGTCCATCTATTTATCCCCCCACAATCCCATTACTTCTTTTTAAAGCTTTTTCCCGAAGTTTGGATTTCATTATGCAAACTGTTGGCAATTATCCTGATGCTTTGCTTCTTTTGCCGTTAATGCTTAGCTCATTTCACCTACGACCAGATACACTCACTAAATACTAATAATGAACTTTCCATAGACACACGGAAGAGCTAACAATGTGCTACTATGGAGTGTAAATATTCTGTACATGCACACGAGTGTTTTGTGATTGCTTTCATTGAATGACGATGGCAAAATAGTTACTGTGTGCACGGTAATGTGCTGATGAGGAGAATTGTTTATCTTGCATAATTAATGTATGCGACTAGTCTAGTATGTGCGTGGACACTCAATTATGTGTGTATAAACAACTAAGTATGTGCGTGAACAGTTTAGTATATGTATGTGTGTGACTAGTCTCGTATGTGTGTGAACAATCTAGTA
The DNA here is from genome assembly GCA_006783055.1 of Trinorchestia longiramus. Taxonomy (NCBI): domain Eukaryota; kingdom Metazoa; phylum Arthropoda; class Malacostraca; order Amphipoda; family Talitridae; genus Trinorchestia; species Trinorchestia longiramus. The sequence continues at coordinate 186,699 of VCRD01000669.1, read as the reverse complement.
TGTGTGTAAATAATCAAGTATGCATGTGACAGCCTAGTATGTGCGTGAGTAGTCTAGTACGTGTGTGAACAGCCTAGTATGTGTGTGAACACGCTAGTATCTGACGTGTGGGATGTTGTGCATAACAAAACAATCCTCATTCATAAAAAATTTTTTTTTAATCATGTCTATTTGTATAAACACTTTCCATCGATAAATGTGCGACAAACCAGTGCAAAAATACTTCCTGCATACATATATCCTTGCGATATGATATACAAATTTTTAGGTTTAATCTGCTGTGCCAAAACATGCCAACGCTTGAATGACTTCGATAAGAAAGAAAAAAGTGGCATCTTACATGGAATGCCATTTTTATATACGACTCTTAGAAGAATAATTTTGGTAAACTATTTTAATGGTGGTAAATTTTTTGAGTAACTATTATAATGGTGGCAATTTTTCAGAATCCTTCGTGTATCGATGATTTGTCATAAATTTCTTTGTAGAAAAAGAAGCACGAATGCTTGCTGGTAGATCATCTGTGAATAGATGTAAAAATAAACTTCCCAGTTGTGAATAGTCTTTGAAAAGTGACTGCTATACTCTCGTTTTATTGACATATAGGTTTCAATAGCAGTGTTTGAAAATGAAATTGAAAGAATCCAAAACTGTCCAGATGGTAATGGGACCTACTTATATAGGTGGATATCATATAAATGTTGATTGTATTCACCGCTTAAATTTTTTATTAAAATATGTAAGTTTGTAGCAAATAAGTGAACAGTGACTTTCTGAACACCCTTTATCTTTCCCACGGAGATGAAAAGACTCCCAACATCCATGTGATGATAATAATTTAGATCGACATGTTTATTTTTCTTGTTTATTACCAAACTTTTCATTTTAATGCAAGTTTTCATGTGAAATATTTATTCAGAATTTTACTATTTTAGAAAATTTCAGACCATATGTGACTCAGATAAAAAAATCCATTAAAAACAGGAAATTCAGCAACACACGGAAGCAATATATGTATATGTAGACCTTAATGACTGTCATCAAAGAAAATTCTTTCTAGAACCTTCTCTCTAGAATCAAAAATATTCTTAATACAGAAGGGTAGTTCATTCATTCACTTCTTGGTAGTAGAGGTATGAGTGAACATTTTGCGTGTTTGCTCTACATGACAGCATGAGCCAATGCGACTGGCGATGCTGACCTAGCGTCACTTGAAGTGATTTCATATCACTTGACCAACTTGATGTAAGCCTAAGGAAGCAAAGAATAATATCAATATTTAAAAACTCAAATGATGTAGGTAAGCTGAGGTAATACTTCAACTTGATGTAAACTTTATGCTATACGGAGTGGCCTAACGTGACTTGATGCATCCTGACGTACCGTAACGTAACTTGGTCTATTCTTACAAAATATACTTCAACAAGTGCTTCTAATTTCATGTTGAATCGATCATTTGGTTCAAGTATTCACGTCGGTTGAACTCAGACTATAAAACGCACGTGCTGCTGTTATGGTAATGAGTTATTTCTCCATTTTCACTTCAAAATGAAAAGAAAATCAGACATTTTTCCGTGACGGTTTTGCTCTTCTATTCAGCGCTGCTTTAACTTCAGCTATCGCACGAGTACAGCATATCGACGCACGCCGGCGTGCGGTACAACTCGCTCTGTGTGATGACCTTTAGCGATAAGTATATGAACATATACTTATACCCAGTACCTAGAAAGAATATGAACATATACATACCCAGTGTCTGCCTGGTGATCAAATGCCTTCCAGGTGTCCCTGTGAGTTCATCACAAAGATAGGGTGCCTTCGTTGTCACCGAGTAAGAAGAAGCGTGAATACAAACAGGGGATTACTTTGTAAAGCTTGGCACAGTTTGAAGCATTAATGCTAGCTCTTCAATTCATCTTTGAGAGCCGAGTAGGAAAAGTGAGTAAGTCTTGTGTTTCTATGGTAATTACTGGAAGATTTTAGGGGCCAGGAAACTGAGAAGCCTTTTTTTCTGAGAAAATTTCTACTCGTGAACTGGTTAACTTTCTGATTCTTTATCCTTGTGCTGATTTTATATACTTTTGTACTGATTCTACGAGTATATCCTTCTTGAGCTGATTCTATATACTTTTGTACTGATTCTACGAGTATAACCTTCCTGAACTGATTCTATATACTTTTGTACTGATTCTACGAGTATATCCTTCCTGAGCTGATTCTATATACTTTTGTACTGATTCTACGAGTATATCCTTCCTGAGCTGATTCTATATACTTTTGTACTGATTCTACGAGTATATCCTTATTGAGCTGATTCTATATACTTTTGTATTGATTCTATAATCTTCTGTACTGATTTTATGTTCTTCTATTGGGGCGGGGAAAACTTCCTCTGGCTACTAATTAATTTCCCATATTTTCTCAAAAAAAATGCAACAGCAAATACACAGTTTTAGAAAGTGATTTTTTTTTGTTTTTTCATTATTTCGTGCAACTATTATTGATAGACAAAACGGAGAAAGTGTACGGGCATAATTTCTAGCCCTAAGGTTCATCAAGGAGTGACTTTAGACTCTTGCCCGACCGTTGTTTAACACGTTGAGTGCGATTGTCTAGCCGGTGCAAATCTTTACTTTGTACACACAGTCACTAGAAAGCTTTGAAAAAATTACAGAACCTAACCTGAGTGACCCACCGGTGGGTCGTATCGCACTTAACGTGTTAAGGAGGAAAAAGAAATAATATTTAAACAATTCATTAATAATTTAACATTGAAAAAATACTGTACAATGATGAACGAAATCCCAATCAATGGACAAGCTTAACTCTAACTAAAGGCTTGACAGCAACAGGATAGTCAGATTAAGTAGGAACGAAAACTACGTTCAGCCAGCCACAAGTGCGCGGGATTAAATGTCTGATGAACTATAACTAAGTTTATTTACCGAAGTTTATACAAATTTATCAACCTATGCTGATTTAACTTTCAATGCTATAGGTATCCTATGCTGAAGCTATGCTTAGTGCATAATTCCTATGCTAAACTGACACGGGCATAAGGTGCCGCCGAAGAGATCAGGCCTGACGGACAAGAAAATTCTCTTGCTCTATTTAATAATAAACAAATATCACAAATCCAAGTGTCAAAGTTTCTAAAGTTATCTACTATGCAGCACTGTTTGGTCTCTTACCGGTTACAGGACTGAAGGATAGCACACTGACAGTGTAAACGGGTGCTACCAATCAAAGGAATGAAGAAAAAGAAATTACGTGAATGAACACTGACTAAAAGCATGGCATGATCGCCTATGGAAAAACTTAAATTTCAACCTATAAGGTAATTGAAAGTTTCCTATCTTGATGGCAGTCGTGAGAAAATATATTAACTTACAGAAAGACTAAACATATTGATTCTAACGTCACGAAAAAAAGTGCAAAAATAACAATGAATTGCCCTGCTAAGTAACCCTGAATTTAACCTGCTGAGACAGGTTACTCAAATTTTAACTGGTGGAATACATGAACATGACTGGACTCTAAATTTATACGAATAATCATTAAGAAAAATGGAAAAAATTCTTTATTTCGATTAAGTTTACACGGGACATTGCGTTTTCAATTCCTCTATAAGTTAAAGTTCTAACTTTGTGGCAATACATTTGTTGGTACGACAGAAGCCTCATACTTCCACTGAACAATGAAGCGATGACGTCACAAATGCCTTAGCGACAGTAGGATACTAATACTGTACGAGCTAAAATAAAACGAGTCAAAATCCTCTTTTATTAGACTAACGTCAATAAGCTCTTTCATCAGACACTAATGTCATATAGGCTTCACTTGTCTCACTGTTAGAATTTATGGAACATGCGCTTTCATAAGCTTGCAAAATAATTTTCCTATTAAATATCTATTTACATAAAATGCTTCATCGTTAAGAACCTAAAATGGTAGAAATATATTAGTTGGTAATACCACAAAAAGTGGTTTGTTCGCATAATTGAACTAAAAATTAAAAAACAATTGCATACAAATTGCATAAAGAAGTTAACACAAAAAATATCTTTTACAACATAATGGGACAGCGTGAGCTTACAGCAGTGGAGTTAAAATCATCTAATTAAAAACGCAAGGAAGTGTGAAACTTTAAAATTGTGATTGCAAAGACTTTACTGATTCTGTATCCTTTCACACCGATTCTATATCTTTCTTATACTGATTCTTTGTCCTCCTTGTACTGATTATACATACATACATTATTTTACAATGATTCTATATCATTCTTGAACTGAGTCTATATACTTCTTGTATTAATCAAATATCCTTTTTCTACTGATTCTACATTCTTATATACTGATTCTATATCATTCCGTACTGATTATGTATCCCTCCGTACTGGTTTTATATCCTTTTGTACTGATTCTATAATTTTTGTATCGGTGATACGGGTATAATCCGTGGCTCATAGGTTCTTGACTCAAGGAGCCTGTGTATGATTGCAGTGCAAGTGCGTGATTGATGCCTTTACTTTAGGCAGCATGAAACTTATGATGCAGTTCAAGAATGGACCAAGCAGCTGGTTCCAGTTACCATATTTTATTCTATGCTATTTTAGCCACCTGATGCTTGACGCAATGCCTTGGTATGTTGTATTACTTCATTTACCATGAGGGGAGAACCAGTATGGTATAAGTGGTCAGAGTAGTAGTATTTTTGGATTAATTTTGTTACAAACTTATGGCTGTGATTTGAGAATCTTGATTAAATTTTTCATGTTTGGCAAATTATATAGAAAATTTGTGAATTTAAACAAACATTTACAAGATGAGAGTCTTCCAAAAGTTGAGGAAACGTCGCATTGTTTCCTAAAATTATGACAAAGGAAGTGAGAGGATAAAGAATGCTCTCTTTTTGTAAATAAAATACTAGCTACAGATGACTACACTCTATGGATAGAAAAACAGCATATTATTGATTATGTTTACAGAAGGCTATCATTAGGTGTTGCACATCAAGTCTATGCAAGTAAATACTACACAATGATTAACCTTGAAAGTAATTACATTTCAAACACAGAAAATATGTACACTGTTTTTCCTGTGGTTTACAGAATGCGCGTCAGTTTTAGCATCCAATTCATTCCCAGAGAAAGCGTATGCAAATTTTGATATCTGGAAAATTACATTTGCTCGCTTGAGTTGTGCATGTTTACAGTTTCTTGATGGGCTCACGATTTATCCTCAACTGTCAGTGCATGAAAATTTACAGCCTATTTGGATCACCCATCTTTGTGTTTCAAAAACTACTTCAATTTACTCTGCGTAGGAAAACGATTGAAGCAAAAAAAGCTAGAATGTGCTTCAGCATTTTCCCTCAGAGGCGTAGAAGACGCTCCGTATAGTGAGCATGCATTTTACTGGCATCTGCGGGGAATTTCTCCATCGTTTAACTGCAAGCGTTAAGATTGTTTCTTTGTGCTTTTATCGTACAAAACACTGTATGATATTTTTGGACTATTACATTTACTCATCAATACAATTTAAATATAAATCATCTCTTTGTAAATTAGTCCCCATAATATAGTTATCTTTAGTTAAACTGGTAGCCATAAACTAGTTATCTCTAGCTGAACTAGAAGCCATAAGCTTACCTTCACTATTCAGTGGTGTCTGTTAGTGTCGCAATTAATGTTATCCTGTTGGTAAATATTTGGAAGAAATAAAAATATTTCGGTTTAAGACGCAGGCTTTAGTTGTGCGTAGCTCTGCATGCCCTGCCTAATGCTGCACGAGTGAAGCATCACGCAGTCATGCAAGCAAGTTTCAATGAGCAATGCAGGCTGCCATCTAGTCTTAATCGTCCTATCAGAAATTGTTCCCGGCATTGAGGCAAGCCTCGGCTGACAGTCCGTGTCGTCTCCGTGGGCTGACAGTCCTTGTCGTCTCCGTGGGCTGACAGTCCCTGTCGTCTCCGTGGGCCGACAGTCTCTGTCGTCTCCGTGGGCTGACAGTCCCTGTCGTCTCCGTGGGCTGACAGTTCCTGTGGGTTGTCAACCTATGTGTGGTGTCGCGATCTCTTAGCTCTTACAAAGCCCCAAGCTATGTATTCCTAGTGTTTTTAAGTGGTATTGCTTGTTTATTTCATATGCTAAAATACCATACAAACCATACAAGTATGCATAACAATACCAAAGAAAACAATATCAACATTCCATGTAAACAATACGAGTAAGCTGCATAATGTCATACAAATAATACACATCTGCATTACAATACCACACAATCAACAAATAGACTATCAGTGCATTTCAATACTGACTGATAGTTTTTAACTGCATGATTTGAGCTCATTTTCTGGATGACATGAGAGAGAGAGAGAGAGCGGTTTGAGCGAGAATCTGCTGTTAGCAGAACACCTGACTAGTGTCTTTGTGTACATATGTAATTTTTGCCTAGTTGTGATAGCCAATCAAGTCTCGCAGCTGCTGCTTCATCAGCGCAAATGAGGTTGTCTTAAACCAAAAAGATACAACACGAAATGCATCAAGAGATGCAACAACATGAAATGCATCACCACGAGATGCATCAACACCAAATACATCATCAAGAGATTCATCAACATTAAATACATCACCAAGAGATGCATCAACACTAAATACATCAGCACGAGATGCATCAACATGAAATGCATCACCACGAGAAGCATCAACACCAAATATCAGGTTGTCCGGAAAGTTCATGCTGATTTTTAAAGGAGAGAAAAAGTTCAATATATATAAGGCAATACATTTTTAAGCAACCAAATATGAACCATTTTGTTGCATAGAGCGTTTCCATCTTTCTTTTGACTAGAAAATACTCTCATCGCAGAATTGCGGTGGTTTCATGCGAAAGAATTCAACAGGGTATCTTTTTAGGTCATACAAGAAATTGAAACTTTTACCAATAAGACTATTCTGCTAAGACCGAAATAAATGATCAATCCGAAGGAGCAATATCTGGTGAATATGGAAGGTGGGATTACACATCCCAGCCAAGCTGCAGCAATTTTTGACAGGTCTCAAAATAAACGTGTGATCTGGCATTAGACTGATGGATCAGCCACTCATCACTGTAAACTCGTATATTTCTTTGGTTACTTGTGATGGATTTTTCCTCTGTGGAAATAGATAAGCATCAGGTGTGCTCTAAATGGAGGTGTAGTCAAATTTTACTTTCCAAATTCAATCATGTTCTTAATAAGTGGAAAGATGAACTACTAAAAATCGGCACGAACTTTCTGGACAACCCAATACTTTAACACGAGATGCATCAACACGAACTATATCAACTCCAAATACATTAACACTGTATGTATCAACTCCAAATACATTAATACTGTATGTATCAACACCGAATACATTAACACAGTATGTATCAACTCCAAATACATCAACAGTAGATGCATCAGCACTGTACGATGCATCAACACTAAATACATTAACACGAAATACATCAAACTCACCATGAACTTAGTTCTTAAGATAAAAATTATTTTGCTTTCTGTTTGACGTAAGAAAATAAGATAAGAATATTGTGTCATGCAAGATGCTTCTGATGCAATCAGCTTGAGGCTTCTTCGAGACTCTTTGTTTAATGATTTTTTCTATGATTGGAGACATTGATGAAGCAGACTTGCTGGGATTTCAATCAGAATAAGGCATCTTTGTTCTCCGTGCGCCAAGAGACACTCCTGCTGGAGTACATTGCTGCCGATCTCTAACGAAATAAAAAATTTCCCGCAGACACAATAAAGATCAGTGTTTTAGCTTGCGTCCCAGACGATCCCTTCCAATCACTACGTAGTAAGTTCCTTTTTCAAAGCACTTTGGTCGATGTTTGACCTGCAAAATACATATTGAGCTCAGATAATACGTTTTTTTTCTTTGTACGATGAACAGCACAAACAAAAATTGCTGTAAACCTGAAAGTTCAATCTGAAAACTCACAACCTCATGGTTCGCTGTCAGGTAAAGCTACTCGTGTATTCTTTAGACACACTTAACACGTTTCCTGCGATTGTCTAGCCGGTGCAAATCTTTACTTTGTATACATAGTCCCTAGAAAGTATTGAAAGAATTACAGAATCTAACCTGAGTGACCCACCGGTGGGTCATTTCGCAGGAAATGTGTTAAAGGGAATTTCTGATAAAATTCAAGCACGCGCACGAGCTCTGAAGTGGCAGCATCAATGGAAATCATCCGATCCTCACACAAGCAAATATGAAACCCATTCTAAGAGCCATCTAACAGGGCGGTGCAATGTGCATTTTTTCAATCCGTTTACAATAACATTACCTCAAAAGAAAACCTTCATATTTTCCTTTCTTGTACAACGCTCAACAGTTTCCTTCCTTAAAGAAAAAAAAGTTTCGATAATCATAAACAATTTTTCCACTGCAGTTTTGGTTCTTAAGAAGCTCACTTGCCTAAACTTGGCGTAGTTTTCACCCTGGCGACTCAACCAGAAAAAATGGTCGTTTTGGGACAGGATTTGCAGTTCAATGCCGGGCTGAGCATTAGTGCTTCAGCAATGCTCTCGTTTGAACGCCGTGGACGCTTCTTATGCGACACTTGAAAGACCCTCTCCATGATTTGGAGAATTCTTTTTTGCTCAGTTTATATTGCCTCTGCCGTGTCATCGCTGTTACAAATATTGATTTGTTACTGATTTTTTTAACACGTGGTAGTTTGTCATGCCGTATATGTTATTATGATACATAATTAATACTCAGGGGTATCAATGATTTTACCCTCTATGCAATACTTCCGTCCATTGTTAGTATTTTTAGAATATTATTAACATCAAGGAAGAAATTCAAATACGGTCATTAGAGTAATCACTCCTCAACTGAACATCTCATCAATGACGGCGGTGTTACACGGTGTTGGTATAAGACCTATATTGTGTCAGAAAAGTAGGGATCCAGGAACAAGAAACCTGAGAAACATCTTCGTATGCATCAAACATATCATAAACATGTACCTCACTGGATGTGAAGTTCAAGTATAATG
>VCRD01000669.1:139212-155933 GCA_006783055.1 Trinorchestia longiramus | reverse complement strand
TAAAACGTCTGGATAAGAATACGTTCTTTTAAAGCCTACGTTTGAGACTGTCTATTGTGGTATATTAAGATTCAGCAAGTGCCTAATCACTTAAGTGTTCAGATTCCAATACGACTAATCGCAACCGAGAATGACATGGACCATATGGCCTTCAAATGTGACTAGGATGGGCTATATTTTGTGTGGTAATATTAACTCTAGAAATTTTCCTTAAACCTTATCAAAATAGTTTAGCTCTCAGTTAATAGAGTAATAAGTATCTCACTCTCATTGTATGCTTGATGTTAGTTTAATCTGAAGCTTATGAGGGTTGTTTTTTGACCTCCGGTTAGCCATGAAAGCGGTAAATTTACGTAGCATTATTATATTACAAAAAGTACAGCAAGGTCTTACTTATTTCTCCACATAATCGTCAAAACTAATAAAGCCCAATTTCCTACGGTACGGGCAATTGAACATGACCGCTATGGTCGATGCTCTTGCGTAATGTGAGTTACGAAATGTAATCAGTTTTATGCTAGCAGAAGGACGTAGTGCTGATGAAATCCATCGCAGAATGAGCTAAGTGTACGGTAAGGAGTAATGATGGTGTACGCCTGTACGACAATGGTATGGAAAATTTAAGAAAAAGGTGAACCGACGTCCATGAAAAATGTGGAAGTCAGTTCTCTTTCTTCTAATTTTCTACACCATTCTCGTGCACTACCCTTAGTAATAAAATACAACTGATGTCGGGGAGCTCCTTTCCAGTCAGATTCTATAAATCGTAACTCTCTCCTGAGGAGGTTTGTGTCTAGAAGCTTACCACCGAACCGAGAATCGGTTCGGGCTTGAAGGCTTCCAATCGTTTATTAACAAAAAGGTCAGTGGTCTCACAATAGACCGGAGACTAGAGAAAGCTCCAGGAGAACCTGGCAGGCCGACGACTACACTTCGAACCCCATAGTCCGGCGCGACAAAGATTAATATAGACGAGCGCCACGTCGCCTCCACGTGATAGCGTTCTGACTCCAATCGAACATCATACGACCGAGTCAGCAAAAGCTTCAAGCTGGTGCACGTTCCACTTAGTCAGCAATAAATAGTCAAGACCGTTTGCGCCTGAGCCAGCAAAATACAGAACCTAACCTAAGTGGTACACATACGTACCACTTCGGAGTCAACGTGTTAACCCTTTAGCGACGAATTTCTTTTTCTAGTTTCTACGTTTAAGCTTACAAAGACCGTCTGTACACTGATGCAATGAAGCATGCTGAGAGCCAGGCAGCCAAAAGAACGACGCTGTAACATGCCGCTGCGTTCAAACCTATTAGCAACCTCATAATGCTCACTGTTTAATTATTAGAACAATTCTCCCAAAGATCGTGAAAGAGGACCGTATGGTCCTTTTCGTCGCTAAAGGGTTAAAGGGCTGATGATGGGTGTTAGCCCGAAACGTTCGCATCATACTGAAATTTTTATCAGTGTTTTTTTTTTGCTTTCCTCTTTATTAAAATCTTCGAGAAAATTATGAAACTTTGCTGAAACGTTGAATATGAATACAAAAAAAGTCTACTTCAATCAGCAGTTTAAAATTATAGAGCAGCTGAGGCTCGGGTGGAATGTTAAAGCTGCGTTTTGATAGTAATTTATAAAATGAAACGACGACAAATTGGTGATCTAAACCCAACATCACGTTCCTTCTGGATGCTTCCTGTTGTGATGTGCATTTTGATGCATCAAATATTAGTCTGAACATGAGAAGGGACAACGATGTTAACGAATGTATGTACATATACATATAAGTTCATTCCATGACTTAGGTTGTTCACATTTCAAATAAAGAAAACCAGGGATCGTTATTTTTGTTGAAATTTCTCGTGCATGTAGTGTCCGTAAAGTAAAGTTCCAACTGGTGCTAGTGTTTGCAGGACACGCGTGTTCAGAACTTTCAGTTCCGAGTACCTAAAACAATACAACTGTGTCACCATATGCGGACAGACTATATGTCTGGTGAGTTTAAAAATAATAAGTCATGGTTCTACAAAATTACGCAAAAACTTGCTGTTATTACCATTGTTATTATCAGGAAAAAATTGGGGTTCGTTGGATGATGTTGTTCAGTTGAAAAAGAACTTAAATTGACTCGTGTTAGTCCCTGTGCACAAAATGTAAATAAAATTATTCATTATACTTTTAAAACTAATAAACTTGTAAACTCTATCTTTTTATATGTTCTTCAGTAGGTCTGAATTTTAAACAATGACTGACTAAGTATTCTCCTCTCTAAAATAACCCTATTAGAATTTGTACTTAACTCAGCAAAAAGCATTCTTCTTGTAGTGAATCGCCTGGCTTATACAACAAATGAATACAGTGCAGACGAGGCTAGCTTCCGTTGCGAGTGAAAACTCCATATCGACCAATGAGCGGTCCTGCTGAGGCAGCCGAGTCCAACCAACCGCTTATACAGGGTGGCCCATACAGTAAGGTACCTTTTTAAAACTATTATAGCTATAAAATTATACATGGTAAAGAGATTTGGTTGATTCAGAATGAATGAGGAAATTTCGAAGTTATCTTCCAGCTTATCAAGTCAACCGACAATCGCAACATATTCCCTCAAAAATTCATAAAATCCACCCCCTAAAATGAATCGCTACACAATGGAACAACGAGCAAAAATAGTAAAACTTTACTTCCAATGTAATTGTTCGGTTACAGTAGTTCACAGGAATTACAGGAATACTGATGGTATTGAAGGAAGTCATTCGAAGAAGTGCATAAAAAACTGCTATTGGGATTTAGAGAAACTGGGACAACAGCAGGCAGACAAGGTTGTGGCAGGCCACGGATCATACAGTACGAAGTTACGAACTGGTGCTTCAATTCAGCTTGTTGCAACGAGGGTTGCTGTTCGGTCCATATCTAAGGGCTCCTGATTTCTTTCTCTGTGGATACTTAAAGAAAAATGTTTACATTGAAATGCCTGATACTCTACAGCAACTGAAGCTAAACATCATTCAAGAGATCAACAACATTTTACCAGAGACATTAAGGAAAGTAATGAACGCCATTGTTTGACTAATAATGGAGGTCATATAAAAGATATTGTATTCCATAATTAAACGTATTTTATTGTTTCATATATAAATTTATATTAAACTTTGAAATTTCTTCTTTTATTCTGAATTAACCAAATCTCTTTACCATATTCAATTTCATAGCTATAATAATTTTAAAAAGGTACCTTAGTTATAGGCCATCCTGTATAAGGAGGTTGAACCGCTCTTTCTCGCCACTCTCTACCAAGCGCTTCCAAAGTAATCAAGACCTACCATTGCCTGAAGAACTCAACTCATAGCCAACAGCAGAGCAAAGGAAGCAGACACAAGCCATCTTGTCTGTGAACAGGATGGGCGCAAACTCACGCACTACCAAGAACTTCAAGCGCGCCAACTCTGCACGCCCCGGCGCACTACCGGCAAGATGTCAGTACACCAGTACTCGACGTCATGACATGCGCGGCGAAGAAAGAAGAATTAACAAATGTTAGATTATTCAAATGCCGAAATAAAAACCATTAAACTCATCCGGCCTTTAATTACCTTTTCTAATATGGGGTTCGTTGACTGCTCCTTACTCCCTCAGGCGCTCACTCCGAGTAAGATAAAAAGACAGAGGTATTCATTGGCTACTAGGAGATAAGAGATGTTTAAGAGTTAAGACTGAAGAGTGATGTGAGAGATCACTATGCTCTCATTACGAATGCTGTCAGTTCGGATAAACAGAAAAGTAACATACGTTAGAGTGTCTCGCATTAGAAAAATGTCCAATGCTGAAATTTAACGGGAATTTCTACAAATGGTTGACGTGAGCATACCAACCATAAATAACTCGTTTGTCTCAAAACATTCAAACCAACTGCTTCACAGTGAAATAGCCTAGTGAAGTGCTATAAATATTATAGTAGGAATAATAGATTCATTTATTTGTTTGAAGAAGCTATGCAAAATGCCGTATCACGCAAGAATTTTATACTTCGTTCTAGAGTTGTGATGCTGACTGTCATACTGTATCAGTAAAACTGCTGCTCTGTTATGTATATTGATCATTTTTGAGTTACTAACTGCTTCTATTTAAAAGTGTCAGAGGGCTTATTTTTTAACCCTGATCTATTGAGCAGGATAATTTAATCTTTGATATTACTGCAATTGAATTGCTTCCACAGAGATTGAGTGGTGAACATCGGGAAGACCCGAAATCGTCTTGGTCTATTTCTACCTGATCACCGAGGACGAGAAACATGTCCAGCATGCTGCAACGCTGAACGATGAGAGAACGAATAGACCAGCATTTCTCAACCTTTGATGGCCCATGCCCTCTTCCCCTCCCACCGAGTTGCATAACTCTCGTGGCTCCCTGTCCTTCAATAAAACACGCAGATTTTGTTCGATGTTGTTTTACGTTATAATTAAAAATCAAGTAAAAATTTTGCATTACATATTAATCAACACATTTGCTGTTGAGCTCGTATACAAGGTCTTAGTCTTGTCACCTTAATTATACATATGAAGTTTTTGCTTTCTGAATCATAATTTTTGAGCTTCCACTCGTGAGGCCCCGGTCGAAAGCCTGTGGTCCCGTGGGAGCCAGCACTGGCCCCTGTTTGAGAAATGCCGGATTAGACCTTCATTTCACTTATCGCAACGCCCCTACTAGCCTCTACTTCAAGTTGCAGTACAGAGTACCAGGATATCGGTGATGATAATCAGAGGAATGATAACTTAAGGTCGTCATTCGTTACCGAAGCATACTAGTTGAAACGATGAATTAATAAAACTGCTCGTTACTGGTCAAGCCAGTAATTTACATTTCATTGAATTACATCCGATAAATTGTCTTACCCTTTACTTCTATTACATTTAAGCATTGAGATGGTTTCGCTATGAAATAAATTGGAATCACATTTCAGGCGCTCACACTTCCTGTAGAAGCAAGAAATTGGTTGGCAGTGTGTTCGTTAGGTAGGTAGTGTCTTTGCTATGTTTGGGAAGCTAGTTCACGTAAAATGAACGGGAGAGCCTTTAGATATATATGCTAACGAAATTCGACGCTTGTCAGGATTAGTTAGGATCAGGAAAGAAGGATTAAAAACCATAGGGAAATTGACATTTGTAATTGGATTCCCAGACCATATTGGGATTCCCAGGCCATCTTGGGATCTCGTTATAACGAATGTCGAATGTACTGAAATTAGATATGAGCGAGTTGATCTGTTATGCCAGGATTTTTGCTACAAAACAGTAGGGGAATATTGACAGCTGGTTGTACGGTACACAAAGGATTCAGTAGTGCTGACAGTAATCATTTTGAGAAGTGATGTTTTCGTTTTGTTAAGTAAGAAGTGACTGTCAGTCGGACAAAAGTCAGGTTCTTGTCAATTGTAGCTTTCCTGGGTAGTGGAGCAAGTGGCCAGCGCACCGGTGACGTTGTGGGAGGATAATGCCCGCGTGTACACGCGTTCCAGTGCGTTGCTGGATTAAAAGTTGTTCGAGCTAAATACGGTGACTGCTAAAAAGGGTAGGAAAGAAGCAGTTCAGTGTTTTAGACGTATAGGACCTCACCTGGTACTCTTTTTCCAAAACCAATGAACGGAGGCCCAGGTAGTGCTGCGGAAATTTGTGAGGGCCGAAGGGAAACAAGGGGGGAGGCGGCCGGGAAGCCAGTATTCTACTGGATGGTCACGGTACATTTTGCGCCGATAATAATAACGCTACTTGGGTTGCACGTTTCTCATGCTTGAATCGTTTGGTTGGTAAAAAACATTCTGTCTGATTAGGCGGCCAAGCTGAGCTGAGTGTGGGTGTACGGACCGAGAATGTCGAGACTGTAGATTCTAAAGTTGATAAGTTGCGATCTTCAGAGGGCTATGAATGGATGACTTTGATTGCTTGGCGTATTCAGAAAGAGGGAGATAAATGCTTGACTAGAAGTCGAAGACTTGCAGTCAGGGTCACTGACTATGTTACCAAGTAAATCCTACTAGCTTAAATGACACCGTATTTAGTGTAGGTGATCTAGCTCCTAAGGTAATGGTGTAATATCGGTTCTGTTGTATTACATAGCGCGACTAAGTTATTGTGACTTAGAGATCGCGTAGAAATGTGGCATAAATTTTAAATTTGTATATGAAAACCTGATGCGCAGGCCCACACTTCCTTTGGAAGCAGAGAAGCGGTGAGCAGTGTGCTTGTTAAGTAAGTAGGTCACGGTTTAGTGTCGGATCTCCGGGAAGCTCGCGCTGCTGGGAAGTCGCATCATTGTTGTTATGTTGGATTGCACTCGTTGGATCTTAGGCTAAGTAGATTCAGTTATCAGGATAGTTAACACGTTGACTCCGAAGAGGTACGTATGTGTACCACTTAGGTTAGGTTCTGTAATTTTTTCAGATCCTTCTAGTGACTATGCGTACAAAGTGAAGTTTTACACCAATCAGGCAATCGGAGTCAACGTGTTAAAGAATATTGAGTCGTTCATTAGAGGTTGTGTGTCGAAGTACGGTCGTTTGTTCGAATGAGGCAAGATCACATATGGTTGGAAGAGATGAAGCCAGTTTAATCCCAGATTCGCTGAGCTTCCCCACACACGGAAAGAAGGGAAGGTGGGAACTTATATAATAAAGTGGCTCAGAGTTGAGTCCATCAAATTGATTTACATTCTTCTTATGATATCAGTAGATATTTTGGGACTACGATGTTTCTTGTCCCAGGGATATATACTTCAGAACGAGAGATAAATCAGTTTTCGTTTGTTGAGGGCTTACTTACACAGAAAGTCAGGAATTGTATGAGGAGCAAGATCCAAACCAAAACTAAGTAAGTGTGTGTTGCAACTGTGAATTTCAGACTTGCCGAGACGGTCAATTGATGCTTCGAAATGTAGCTCAGGAAGAGCTGCGTAGATCGGCCGTCATTTTGAATTTATTTTAGGTGGCAATATAAATGGTAAGTACAGCCGCTTTAGACGGAATTATTAAACAGAAAGAAATAAAGAAAATAATTTGGTAATGATACTACTGAATTACGATATTATTATTATTATTATTATTATTATTATTATTATAATTATTAAAATACATTATCATTGAATTGATGAAATTTGCCAAGCATTTAACGATGTACAATTTACACTAACTGTCATAGATTACAGAACACAGAATTTACATAGAAATTGAATTAAGCCTGACAACTAATTAAACACGATTATTGGAATGATAAATCCGGACGAATTTATCTTGAACACGTAAAGATTTCGGTACAAAACAAAACACCAGTAGTACAGATTTTCAAAATAACCGGTGCACAAAATTATCTGAGTATATTATTAAGCAATAAACACCATGGCTCGTTATTGTGACACACCAGAAAGAAAAAAAACACGGAAGCAAGATGGAAACCACCTTGCTGGAGGGAACGCTGGAGTGAAGGTGAAGCTAGCAGCTAGGAAACAAATGGTAGTCAATTACGGTCTTCTCTCAACGAATGCCTAGAACTCTGACAAAAAATCCTTGGTAGTTTTTAGTCCTGGAGTTGGAGGTTCTTTCTTGAAGAAAGCAATTACAACGCATTGAAAATCTGATAACTGTGGCATCCGGCAATTGAAGAAGAAAGAGGCAAAAAATTAAATGCTAGTACTTTTTTATTTCATCGATGAAGTCAAATACGGTAAAAAACATGATGGCATGCGTGTGTAAAAAACAAAATGTGAATCGAATTCTTTCTTGTGAGGCACTTCGTAGTAACAAACAAGACGAATGCTTAATAACTTTAATACGTTCAACGAATATTTTACATTTTGAGTTTTTCATCAAAACGCAGAACTCGATTTCCTGACATGACGAATTGGAGGGCGAGTGAAGGTCTTGCAAGCACACAAAGCAGGGGCCGTTGTGCACACCTCTACAGGCGCAGTTAAAGAAGATATCCCCGCCCTGGATGGCGCACCCATACACCAGCTCGCGCTGCCTCGTCCTCAAAGATATAAAAACTTCAGTAATGATGGCGCTCAATTTTATGTTGCGGCCTTTGTGACAAACATGCGCAAAGACTGTTACTCATTTGGTGTCCTGCCAGCTGGAGGCTCTTGATTGCTTCATGAAGTTGAATCGCAACTAGAAAAGAAACATACAATTTTTCAATGCGTCAGTTTTGCCGCTGAAGCAATGATTTCTTCATTCTGTAGTCGAAATGATTGACCAAAAGTGTGATTTATACGAGTAACCGAGAGCGACTAACATAAAATGAATTCTTGTTCTATCCATCGTCCAAAATACAGACATTCAGATACTGCGTAGACATAGACATCTTTAATTTCGCAGTGCGTTCAAAGTGAGGAATAATTTTAGGGAACATACACAGGGGAATGAAGAAAAATTATGTTAACTGAACGATACTCTACTTTATAGTTTTTAAATAACCTGCAAAAAAATGGTAGTTCAAAGTTTTAAACTCAAGTTTCTATCTGAACTGCCTCTAAATATATACATGTTTTGATTAAAGCTTCGTGAAAAATAATGAATGAAATACTGCACCATTATGAAAATGCGCGAGACAGAAATAAAATTGATGAAAGAAATACACTTAGTCTAATGAATTATTCATTTGAATGGGTTGACAAATGAACAATTATTTTAAATGGAGAGGAAATATCGAGGAATGAAGAAATAATAATTAGCTCATCAATAAATAGCATCCAAGAAATTGGACGCAGAAATAATTGAGAGTATGAAATAATTTAAAATTGTAAATTAAAATTTTCCTCTGTCAGTATGAGTGCAAACTCAAACGTAAGAGAAATGTTTTGCACTTTAAAATTGATTTACGCACATTTCTTACTTTTTCTGATTCCATTTTCAGGACGTTCTGTACAAATGAATTAATGTAAAATTCAAAGTTTTAGCCAGTCAAGACAAATGATATAACTAACAAGGTAACTATGTTTGAACTATTGTTTCTCTCCTGAGGGTAGTGTAGAGGTCAGAAAGCGTCCCAACCACAACCAGTAGACGAAGCAGCCCTCGCCGAAAGAAGCGATATTTGAGTTGTACTCGTAGAAAGAAAAATAGAGAATTTACCAATCAATTCGTGCTGCTTGGAGACAAATTCAAAATGAACATGTGAGCCTCCAATTGAAGGGTGGACAGCACTAGTGGACTACTTGCATTTTTTCCCGTGGTAAATATAATATATTTTCCACCGGAAAAAATGCAAGTAGTCCACTCCCGTGCTGTCGCTGACACAGCGCTGACAGAGGCGATTACGATCCAGTAGTTTACTATATGAAGGGTGGACACCACTAGTGGACTACTTGTCCACTAGTGGTGTCCACCCTTCAATTGTCACTTAAAATGGAAATTTGTCAAGATTCTTCTTCTTATTCATGAAAATTCATGAGAGACATCGACTTTTTAGTACTTCCTCCACCTCAATATATAATGAAATAAAATGAATCAACTTTATTTCGATGTATCAAAATGTAAAGTATGAATCGGCACTAGAAGGAATCTTGTTTTCAAGTCTTAATGTTCAGATCTTACTGCTAGTAGTGACGCAATTGTAAATCCTTACGTGGTAGGTATTCTATGAATAGTATGTGTAGTTTCATTTGTGTAAATTTCTCTCTGTTTCAAACGGGTGCCCAAACTTACATTTCTATGACGCTGCAAATCCGAGTCGGAAATGCAATACAAACCATAAACATTTTGAATGTCATCCTGAGTCCAAGCAGCACGAATTTGATTTATACAAGCTTCCCTGTAGGCAAGACATATACGCACAGTAAACAAGGGATTTGACTCTTCTTTTTTTGTTTCTAACTCGACAGAGGCACAAGAGGCATGGCTGTACGATTGTGGGATCCAAATATGTTGTGAAGAAGTCAGTCACGCAGAAATGAGCGGAATTTTTGATTGATCTGCGGGCTGTAAAATAACTGCAAATACATTGTAAAGACAATATCGAATTGATGGCTTGTGTGGTACACCCTGAATTTTATTGCCTATTTGAAGGAAAAGAAACAACACGAATGAATAAGAAAAAATAATCATAGAGCATGTATTCTTCAGAATAAAAACTTGATGCCAAATATACAGGTAGGGAAAACAAAAGAGTAAAGAAAACATGAACGAGAATGCATTTAGATGAGTGGCGGAGTGGGACTGCAGCAGAAACCCTGCTGCTGGCAAGCGCATTGATGATCATGAAAGAAAAGTAACAAGTTAATCTCAGCTCCGAGGGTAGGGGAATCCGATCATTGGGTGTGTGTCAAATTGCTCGACCGTGGAATTTTATGTGGCGGAATAACTGCATTTGGCTCAAGCCAACGGAGAGCCGGAAGACGAAACTGTGCTGTTGTCAAAAGTTTGTTAAGGAATTTAGAAGACATTTCCTACTGGCACATCGATCATGAGAACAGTCGGTATGACGGAACCACCAGCTAAAATAAAATGTACTTACGTCCAAGGAGAGAGTGATGCACAATTTTTGTTTTGCTCATGGAGATATTAATATGAATGGAATCGAAAGGAAAGAGATCAATGAGTGAAAATATTAATTGATGAACACTATGTTTAGAGTTATAATGCCGAGTTTGAGCCTTCTTCCTGAGATATAAACAGTAATACGAAACCAATTTCAATTTTTTAAAAGGTTTCGAAAACTTCTTTTATTTCACTCCAAGTGGCCAGACAAAATCTCTTGCTCTTCATAAAAACTTTTTAATTTCTGTCCATTGGATTTCGTAGACATCGCCCCTCGACTTTAAAGGGGATTCTCGGAGCGAGCTAAATATAGCGCGGGGCGGTGAGGGACAGGAGAGGATGGCCACAAAGAAGGGGGTGCAGGAAGCTCGACCTGACCTCCAGAATTCATGGCATGAAGTGTCGTACTCATGATTCTGTGATGTCATAACTGCTTCAGACCACGGCTGGCAAGCCGGCGACTGCTGAACGGATACTAAAGTGAGTGTACACAGCGCTTTTGTGTGCACCAGAGAGAGTATGAAAAATTACGTGTATGATGCACCATCAGCAGCTGTTGTCGACATTTCCAAACGAGTACAGTGCTGTGAAATTCGGTGCTCATTATTGTGTTCAATATAAATCGATAGTAATTGTACGGGTTTGTTTACGAAACAGTTTGGGAACAAGCAGAGCAGATTGTAGAGGACAATACGGCAGCGTGAGGGGCAAGCAGTGATGACCAGTCTGTGTTTCTAGCAAATTTCTGCGGAGCGTCAAGTACAGAAGCTGACTGCACCATGAGATGAGGATATCTCCTGCTTCAGATTCTTCACATTATATTAAATCTTGCCTGTGCACGATTTTTATCAATCTAAGAAACTCTTCAAAGTTTGCAGTCTATTTGGTTCGGTTCCATGATAATAACGCGTGACTGCAGAAATGTTTCCGTACATGAAGGGTGATCAAATCCATCGCCTAACAAGCTATCTTCAGAGAATTTTTACATCAGTTTGGAAATTGTCGTTTCTATCTCAATGCAAAATACAGAAGTGAAAATATTAAAATTCAATGCTCCTTCCCTGCAATATGATCGCTATAATTTCTTATTCCAGTAATCCTCCGGATTTAAGGTCATCCAATCACGGTTCCGACATCATCCAACTATTGCCATCGCTGGGAAAATTTCTTGATATATTCTGAGCTGATAAGATTTTTCACAGAGCAAGGATTATATTTATTTTTTAACGTGTTAATCTATTAGATTGAAATAAGCATAATATCTTACTGCCATATTTCGTTACCAGTGCACTTTTGATGTCATGAGCTGAAACTCGGACGCTTTGTTTCGTCTGCGGATGCAAGACAGCAACGCTTGATGGACCAACACTAAGGCTCCAACATTCAGTTTGATGGTGGCTGTGTGAGTGTGAGGGTAGTGGCTCAGTAAGCACGTCCGCTGGTCTGTGATAAGAAAGCAAGGGGAGGAAAGGCCTCGTGGTTTCCTTTCGTGTTTAATTGGTATATAAATTTAGCTCTAGAACTAATGTTCTAGTGTGCTCAAAAATGGAAGTGATTTTTCGGTTCTTGAAATTGTGCAAAAAGCATACATGACGTGCAGTGGAATTCGGCCATCTGTGAAAAATTATATACAAGGTAAGACTATATTACCTGAAAAACATACAGAATTAGAGAGACGCTCTTTATTCCGACCTATGTGCCTGCATTTGTCACAGTATTGTGTAGGGAGTGTGCCTGTGTGCCTGTATTTGTCCCAGTATTGTGTAGGGAGTGTGCCTGTGTGCCTGTATTTGTCCCAGTATTGTGTAGGGATCATGCTTGTGTGCCTGTATTTGCCCCAGTATTGTGTAGGGATCATGCTTGTGTGCATGCAACATTGCTGGGAGGTTATTGAAAAATTGTGGTCGTCATACCTGACACGTTGCATCAAATGTCTTCACTTTGCCACGAGTCCTATTATCCTATTGAAGAAACTGTTAATATTTATTTGATGTTAATTGAATTTTACGTCCGAATTAATTTATTTGTAACATTTTTGTGAAGTTTTGCAGGTAGGTATTTGTGTTTCTTTATCTTCCTCTTTATCCTCATCCTCTTCATCTTCGTTATAATCCTTTTTATCTTGTTCTTTATCGCCCTTATTCTTCTCTCCTCTTTATTCACCTCACTGAGATGTCTTCGCTACCACTGCTGTCTGTTGCAGCAGTAGTATTGATCAAGATATTTCAGTGTGAAGATTGCTTCATTAAAGAAAAACTTCCAATGGCGCAGAATATGGTACAATTTCTCTATGTAGCGTAACCGAAACTTATAAATGATTGATAATTGAACCAATGCGTACACTGATAGCTTCGTTTAGAACACGTTGGGAGTTGTGTTGATCGAGTTTGTTTTAGATTTCTGTGCATTAGGCAGTTTGTGAGCTGTAATCTCATGAATGTATTTTCTAACATACATAACTATAATTAGGTACTCAAAACCTGCGACCAGTAGGTATATATAGCGCGAGAAAGGATCACTAGTGTCGTTAGTAATTTTGTTCACTTGATGTGCTTCAACTTTAACCAGACCCTCAACTGGCTGGAATATAACGTGCTGGTTCAGGGTGCGGCAACGTAACTTCATGTTTTCATAACTTTTTGAAAGGCAAAACAGGAAGTTATGTAGTCTCATCGTGTATAAAGACTCCAAATCTTTGCCGACTGACAATAGGCCTCGCTACCGTCGTGTTTATTCCACGCAAGTAAATTTTGCTTGTGTGAACACGATGCTTTGTTTCTCTCGTAACCGTAGAAATCACAGCACGCAAAATTGACGTTACTTGTAAACATGTTTGGTAGTCGTAACAAAGGTTAGGAAGGTTAAAGGTCTTTGATTTATTACTGGAGGTATTGAGCTGCCCCAGCACCATGATTTGGGAGATGTGTTGACAAGCTTAGCTGTTGACAGACAAAATCTACTTGTGAGACTGGCATCATACTCGTACCATGGTGGCGTCGAGTTTATTGATGAAAGGAATGTTATATTCGTTGATAAATTTCTATTTCATACAAATGAATTTTAATTAATAATCTGTACCATATGATTTTTAAAAATGTATTAAATAAATCTACATAATTTAGCTGTATCTATTGAAAATTCTCATATATTGCACTAACATCGATTACAGTAAGTGCACGTTAACGATAAAATAGTTCCGATTAAAGGTGTAATATCAAAAGAGTTTTTTAGCGTCCTTAGACAATTAAAAAACGTTTAGGAAAGGAAAAGTTCATTCTGAATGTATGATAGTTTTTTCAGCATATGTGATTTTTTTCCAAAGAAGAAGCGTGTGTCTTTTTTTAAATTCGCGTACAATTAAATTTATAATTAGGTGAAATCAAAAAACTCTATGGAAATTACAACGAATATTTAACTAACTCCATTAACTCGCGCAACTTAGTATTTGTATAGTATACATTTAGATAATATCTTGTTAGGCTTCTCACGCCTTCTTATGTTTATTTTTTACGCAACTTTACCACGAAGTTGAATGTTTGCTGAAACTTTATAGATATTTACTACTGGTTTTTCTCTGTAAAAGGGCATTATTGAACTTCTCCATTAACACGTTTCCTGCGATTACCTAACCGGTGTAAATCTTTACTGTGAACTCATAATCACTGGACGGGTCTGTAAAATTTACCTAACCTTTGCACTTCCCAGGAAATGTGTTAACTGCAACCTCACTTTACAATGATTTGATTCGCGTAAATTAGATCTGTTAGACCTAATTTACATGACGTTAATTAGAACTATAATTGGTGCGTAACAGTCAAAAGTTCAGGTATTTTGTTGTTTAGAGAATAGCTTGTACGCAATTTTTGATGTTTGTGAATCGTTAGTAATTGTTTTTTCTTCAAAACTGAACAAAACATAGATACGATACTAATGTGACTATTTTAGGGAATACTATTTAGACACGAAGGTAAATTTGAAAATAAGTTACGAATTCTTCGAAGTCGTCTAACATTTGTCTTTTTTCAAAGTTTACCAAATTCCATACTATTTATGTGCATATTTTGAATAAAAGTTTTCTGGGCGTCATCACTGGCAGTAATAAATATCAGTGAGATTAAGTGCGATCAGATCAGATTATTAAGTATCAAGATTATTTTAATCAGATTATAAAGGGCGATCAGTTCAAAAATCCACACGAAGGTTTTGTGAATGTGTGCCTCAGTGGGACAGATTTCCAGCTTTTCAAGCACATGTTGGATGCTTAACCCTTTAGCGACCAAGTGGACTATTCGGTCGTCTTTCACGGTCTTTGGGAGAATTGTTCTAATAATTAAACAGTGAGCAATATGAGGTTGCTACTAGGTTTGAACGCGGCGGCATGTTACAGCGTCGTTTTTTTTGGCTGCCTGGCTCTCAGCATGCTTCATTGCATCAGTGTACAGGCGGTCTTTGTGAGCTTAGACGTAGAAACTAGAAAAACAAATTGGTCGCTAAAGGGTTAAGTTGTTTCCGTTACTTCACGTTGCCTTCCAACTTCCTTCACGAGATGTTCAACACTGCAGCTGTTAATTAATTCGGATGCCTCTGAGTCTTTTGCTCGGGATATCAGCCATGGCTAACGCATCGAACACTCGGTACACAGTGAGCCGGAAATTCTCGTGCTTTGGTTAGTACTGCACATTTTGAAAGCTTCTGAGCTTGTTACAATTTTTCAAAATTTTGGTAATGCAAATAAATTGTTTGTATCAGATCATCATAAACTTATGAAACTCCTATTTGGCTGTCACTGATTTTTCACACTGCTTGACACTATTTACTATGCTCTATTCAATAATCTGTCATGTTACCCGTTCTGAAGCAGTCTAATCTTCCGCTTAATGCAGGTCCTGTTGCTTATTACTTGCGTAGTTTTGTTTGAATGCCGCTATTTAAGCTCACTTTAAGCAACATCCTTCTTTGCAGTCTAATGACTTTTTATCCTCATTTTTCGATTCAAGTCCATTGTGATGCAAAATTGACCTTAGTATTTTATCTTGTCTTTTTAAGAGAACGAGCAATATTGATAGTCTCTCATTAGTATAACTTTGAACCAATGATTTAGAGAATGTCCGAGAAGAGAAAAGCAATATGCTGTAAACTCATCGCCTGGCCTAATTTTACTGATTTTTTTGATTGCGATTCATGAACGCCCTTCTCTTCTTCTGCATCTAATTTTGGTTACTCCCTAATGATCGCGTCCTGAGCTGCTCGCGCTTTGATCTATGATACTGCCGCTCCTATAATTGACTTCAGCTTTTCTTTATAAGTTTACAATAAAAAACAAGATTAGGAATTTAGCTTTACAAAGTACAAAGAGGAAATTTATCTGTAGAAATTGCAAGAAGGCACTTGAATTTAATTAGCCAATAGCACGAGATGTGCCACGTAATTCTCTTTGACCTCGACGCTCATTTCTCAGACCTGCATATGCTAAGAGGAGAAGTCTTGCCAGGTTCAGAATCGTAGATGTATTAAAGCAATGTACCAGTCACCTTCGTTTCTCCTGTGATAGCCACTACATGTGAATGCTAGCACGAATAATAATTTCGTAATATTTAGGCCTCGAAATAACTCAAATTCACTTGTTCCACTTGTTGTTCATGTTTCAGCTTTCTTTAAAATTTCATACAAAACATGAAATGTTAAACTGGAGTTCGATTAGGGCGTACAGCCCTGCATAGGTGCTTGTAAGTAGGTTCATCAGTGTGTCTAACATCGTCAGAGTTCTAGTTAACTTATGGAGATTCTTACGATAGGAATTAAATTTCATGGAAGAATAATATTGAGCTCATACACTACTTCTAAGCTTGAATTGACTATAGATTTGAACTGAAATTTAACGTTGTCATTGAGGAGAAATGAATGCATCACTCTCAGGCTTCCTTCACTTCAAAAACTGAACGATGCTCGTCTGAGTCTTATAGCTATAGTGCAAGTCACATGTTAATGTGTGTAGATTACGAATAATATTCATTTTTTGATGGTAAAATAAGTGAATTCTTGATCACGTTTTTGAATGCAATTTCCAATACGTTAAAAAATTCAACATGACTTAGTTTACTAATATTTCTTAGTTATCATAAGGACATTTAGTAATTACATTTAGTAATAGTTTTAAATCAATTAATGTAAGGGGAATTCTGACAACAGTTTTCACTAATTA
>VCRD01000669.1:75393-129380 GCA_006783055.1 Trinorchestia longiramus | reverse complement strand
AGAGCAGCACTGACGCTATAGCAACCTAAACATAATCGCACCAGCGGGCAGTCGGCATTTGCGGCCATCGCATTCAACGTGTTAAAACGAAATGAGTGAAAACTATAAAAACTAATACCGGGACCTGTAAAAGTTGATTTACGAAACAATGAACTAGAAAAATTGTCATGTCTACAAATTTTGGAATCTAAAAACACTGAACAATTATTGCAATCCAGTTCCCATCAAATTTTACTTTGGGATGTTGAGAATTCAGGCAAAATAAAAGCAACATGCAATGTATTATATCACAAAATAATAAAGGTATTGTCCATGTAATGGACATAAAATATTGGCTCAACAATAAAAGGACGCAAGTCTCACCATTGTTTCTCATGGAAGCGCATACAAATATTAGCGAATATTGGCCCAAGTGAGGACCCCATCCATGAAAATTAAATCTTTAAACATAACAGTGATTTCTCCAGGTGAGAGTTACGTGAGTTCGTTGATGTACTGCTATTATTGAATTTTTGCCATGCTACATGGACCAGTTTTCGAAGCCCCAAATAAACACGACATAAAGAAGAAAAAGAATTTTTGCCTTGCGACATGGACCAGTTTTCAAAGCCCCAAATAAACACTACATAAGGAAGAAAAAGAAATTTTGCGTTTGTGCCGGTGGCGTATCCAACAGGAGTGACTGAGCGGTCATGCTGACATGCGTGCGTTATTCATCTTGACGAGCGATAAAAAATTGTGTGGCGTCAACAGCACAGTCCTCATGCTCTGGACTGCGACTGCTAGTGTATCTCCAGGGTGTCACGTAAAATCTGTGCTCCAGCGTTCGTTTCAAAAAGTATCCAATATGAGTTTCTATACATCCCACCTGCAAGTCTTTTACACATTTAATGCGAAGTGACACACCGGTGGGTTACTCGGGTTAGGTTCTGTAATTTTTTCAAAGCTTTCTAGGGACTATATGTACAAAGTAAAGATTTGTACCGGCTAGGCAATCGCAGGAAACGTGTTAAGTAGAGTTAAAATGAACAGTAGAGTGTAGATAAGAATTCGGAGTTCATATCAATGGTGATGTGCTAGTTTTGACTCTCAGTTAGAGCCCCAGGAGACGTAGTGGTCTTCAGAGGTGTCACAAGTTGCTTGCATTCCAGTCTACACTCTGGTCTGTATGAGGAATAGTTTGAATTTGCTAGACATTCTAGATTTTTTTACTCCCCTTTTCTGCGAGACTTTCTACTCGTCATCGTTTGAAACTGGGTCAATGCAGTCGCTGCTGTTATGGTGCTGAACTATGTTGATACGGAGATATTTTGATATTGCTACCTAAGAACCGAGCTAATTTGTGTGTGGAGGATCAGAGCGCTTTTGAAGTTGACTTATTATAACTTGGTGTTCAGTCCATAAGTACAATATATACGTAGTACAGTGCAGTACGAGTACGCATCATCCTAATGCAGGAATCAGTGCTAGTCAAAGGTTTCTAGTTACGGACGGCCGAGACAGAACAAAACAAACAAACAAACAACTTTATTTCCAATCAAGTACACAGTACATAGACATTAGTACATTGGTTTTTCAAATTCTTAAGGGCAACATTCTTAGAGTAAGGATGATGGTGAGCTCCATGCGACGATCCTGGGATGTGTCCATGGGCGGGGAGTTGAGGGCTTACCGATAAGTACGAGCTCACGGCGCGAAACGAGATGGCCGGGTTTCGAACCTGCGGTCTTTCTGCCCGAAGCAGAGACCTGATACCAAACAGAGGCCGCAGACCACTCGACCACGGTGGCTGCTGCGTATGTTCAGGACTAGGCAGTGATTTCTTTTTGTAATCGGGTACATTGCCTGTGTCTGTTTTTTTGCCTGGTGCCATAGATGGTTTACCCGTGGGTTCAATTTTTATATTGCTTTTTTTCTATACTTTACAGAACAAATGCCACAGAAACGACCTCCAAGGTATAACAACAATAGTGCTTGATATCCAATTCATACTTTTATTTTTTCAAAAACTGAAATGCAGTGTAAAATAACAATCATTGATTTCGTATTCGTAGATACTAGCGTATTAGGAAACCGTAAATATGCACCATGTATGTTTTAGCTCCCAATCTCCGTAACTTTTTAATTTAAACCCGTGCCTCTGCGTCCGCGGACCCAGCTCAGTGTTGCCATATGACAAAAGCCAACCGTCCAGAAGTTCGTGACATTCTGAGGATTCTCCAGAAATGCATCAGCAGGCAGCTCATCATTATATGAATCCTTAACACGTTGTCTCCGATTGCCTGACTGGTGTAAATCTTCACTTTGTACGCATAGTCACTAGAAGGATCTGAAAAATTGCGGAACCTAACCTAAGTGGTCCACATACGTACCACTTCGGAGTCAACGTGTTAATGAACTCGATCATTCCAGATATATTTTACCTGTTTTGTCATGTGATTTCATTATTCCGTTTGAAAATGATGTGGCTGTAAACCTGCGCAAAATATGAAAAAGAATTAAACTGAAGGATGTTTACACATGTACGCCCATCAGTTCTTGTCAAAAATCGTGTTAATTTTTCCAGAGATGCGTTTCTACTAAAAAATCGGGAGTCAAGCTTCAATAATTTCTTCAGTGAACACTCCTTTTCCTAAAGCCCAACTTTGCGCAATTTCAGCTTTTAAGGGTATGCAGTACGAGTAATTTCCCACGTTTTCTTGTAATTCTGTAAATTTATTTTCACTCATATTCGGTAGTTACGAAAACAATATCACTTTTTAGTTTTAATCAAAGCTCGTGTGAACTTTTTATTTTCTTTGGTCGTAAGTCAGCGAGCAGTTGAGAAATTCATTAATGATTGACGGCTCCATTTGAAGATTTATGAGCCAAGTTTTGCATTTACTTAGCACTTGAGGGCGCCTCAGCTGGATTTACCAAGGAGTCTCGAGCAGAAAATCTGATGCAAAAATTCAATTATGGCGGGTCATTTGCACAAGTTTTGGTGTGGGTCGAGCTCGCTTTTCTCCTTCTTTGAACCTCATTTTCAGGCATTTCTGAAGCAGGCAAACTCTTTTGCTTGTGCTTGCCAACCTCTTTACGAATGATCTTTATTCTTTCATTTGTAAAGCGTGAGTACTCCGTGAGAATTTTAAAACTATGCAATTATTCTTAATTTAAATGAATTTATTATTCGTTTAACAGGAGCCAACAACTGTAACATTCCGTACATTTTGCTCGAGTAGCTAATGATGATGGTAAAAAGTCTTAACAAATTTGTGAACTTTAATTTGTATGGAATGGAGGGCTGTCAGCAGAATTGCAGTTTGTAATGTGTCCTCCGTGCGATTTCTTCGCCCTGTATCTTTCATTATTTACTCTACTTTTTACTAGAGTAAAATTTTTTTAGTCAAGCAGGTGTGAAAATAAGGCTGAATTACATAGAGATTAGTGCATATGAGACTTCAACGCTGGGATTGATTTCCTCCAAAAAATACTTTGGCCAGTAAAAATGTTATCTGAAATTTTTCCTTTCTCAAATTAATTAAACAACTTTAACTCAAGTCGAGAAACACGACAATAGATTTTGTTTATTAGCGCTGTTTTTTATGTTATGTGTATCGTAAAACAAAGCACTACAAATATGCTTCGGAGCTCATTCTTTTCTCAAAATAACTAAACTACCCTGATTTTGAGAAGAAAAAATCGGTGTGATATTTTATTTGTTGAGCTTAACTCTAGTTTGTTAAATACAATAACTTCAAATAATAAGGCTTCATCACGTGAACAGATTCTCTAGTAGTTGCTTGTACTCTTTCGGAGGCGTCTATTGTCACTGTGCAGCAATAGTCCTTAAGCAAAGTGTTACATTTTCCCTGATACCTTCACTTCGTTTTTGAGACATGCTGGTGGAAAGTCTCATGTTCTCCACTCACGACGCTGCAGTTCTCAGGGAAGAAGTCCACATGACAATCTATAAAAGGGATTTTTGAGTGACATGTTACAGCCCAATGGATTTTTCTAGGAGTTTATTCACAATTACAACATAGTCATGGGACTCGAGTATCAACCCAAGAATGGGCCAAACGGCTCGTTTCTATTGCCTTTTCGATTCTAGTAAATTTGTCGATTTCCCAGGAAGTTAGCTCGAATATGATATATGGATAGTATAATGCCTCCCATGCTACTTTCTCATAATCCTGAAAAACTTTCTCCAAATTTTTATTTTTAAGACGAACACAAATCTGCGATCCAATAAAGATGTCTTCTTTCACTTAAGCATTACTGAGCTGTGAAAATCGTCTTCCGAGGTACTACAAAACTTCTCTCTCTTGTTCATCCTCTTGACAAAGTTCTTCATGAATTCAAGTTTCATGTGTCGAGATGACAAATAATTTTGTTTGGTTCTACCAGAGGATCATGCAGAGTATTTTACTCTCTGCAGGAGAGATTTACCTTGTGGTGTCAGACTTCTATAATATCTTGTAGTAAGAAGACCTTTATCGACAGCCCCATTGACAAGAAGCAGCTGTATTTGGTTTATCATAAGTGCGTGTCCAGCACTATTGCAATGACGTTCAAGTTTATACAGGATTGTCGGTGTACTTAACTGCTTTCAAAAGTGATATCATATTTTCACACGTTTTTTCACGTGGACAGCATGGCCTATAAAAACTAAAGGGAAAGAATTGCCATCGTGTAGCATCACAATTTTAAATTTAGCTTCGACGAGTCTTTGCATAGTCTAGTTCTGTAGATTCTACTCCAAATGTACAGCATTCATGAAATCACTCACGGTACGGGTGGCAACAAGTGTATTTCTTTTTTTAAAGTATTGACTCGAATGACCGTCAGTAGCGTCTCTGTATACTACTGGTTGAACGACTCACGGTATGTTGGATCATTCTACAGTCAGCTTCTTTTTTCTTGACATGCTGTGCTTGAAGGAAAGTATCATGCAAAATAGTAATTGTTAATGTGGTTTGAAAGATCCTTCAAATACGGACTTACTTAGACTTAGATTTGAGGGCCAGCGTTCGGCTAGGGCCTTTGTAACGGCCTTTAATTCCCTTTAATACACACACACATACAACGGTACATACGGTAAATCCCGATGATGTGTCCTTCGCCATTTGTTTGGGATCGTTGTCCTGCTGAAACGTTGATTCTCTTGGCACATTCAGGTCCTTTACAGACACCAAAGGATTGTCGTCAAAAAGCCTGCGACACACCGCGCCATTCATTATGCCTTCAATAATATAAAGTTTGCCAATACCTGCAGACGAAGAACAGCCCCATACCATTGTGCTGCCTCCTCCAAACTTCACAGTTGGGGTGGTATTCTTGTGATCATACACCGTCTTTTATCCTCTAAACGCGACCAACACTATAGTCCTGCCAAATAAGCAATCTTCGTCTCCTAAAACTATAATACATTGTCTTAAAACTTTGCAGGTTTCTCCAGATGATGCTTGGCAAATTTTAGACTATTTTTTAACGTGAATAAGCTTCAACAAATGTGTCATTCTTGGTCTTCGAGAATGGAGCTCTTCATCTCGGAGTAAGTTTCTGTGTTTTTGCCAACCTTCATCCCGGCGACTTCAAAATCTTTCTGAAGTTCAGATCGAGTCATTTGAAGGTTTTTCTTTATTTTGCAGACAATATTTCTAGCAATACGATCTGAAGTTTTAGATGGGCTCCATGAACGTAGTAAACTAACAGTTGACTGACAAAATTTGAGTCGGCGAATCGTCTTACCAGGGGTTAGAATTGGTAGTTCTAATTGAATTGAAATCTTCCTATTGTCCAAGCTTCTATTATGAAGTTCAACACTACGCTCTGGTGCGTGTTGGTGATTTTTTACACTTTGCCGTATTATAATTAAGGAATGATAGGGTGATTTTTATTTTGCAACCGTCAAGCAATGAATGAGAGCATTTGTTGCGCCCGAATAGGTTCAGATAAAAGTCGAGAATTTTAAAATTTTTCTCTTCACTTCAGTCTTTCTTGGAAGTTCAAAAATAGCTTACTTTCGTTTTGAAGTTATCTTCTATTGGTGTGCCGGACACTTTTACTCCAATATTTTTATTAATAGAATGTTCACGCATATTTTTTTCGGTAATATGATTTTCAATTTGAATTCGTTGTACAAAAATGCACAGGATATTAAATTTTGGGGGAGTTGTATAAGAATATTAACTATAACTTTTGGCAACGTGATGGATTTTTATTTCACCCACTGTACATATATATGTATTAATTTTAAGATACAAGCATTATCTGAGTATCTATTTTACATTGTAGGAATTCAATTATTTCACCATACATTTTTTTTGTATTGAAAGATTTAACGCGACTAGCCTTGTGGATCTGAATTAAGGTACTAAACGTATTCTGTATAAACTCCCAGTAAGTTGTTGAATATTTATTAGGTATAGGCACGTGTTTTTACCTTGAAAAATGTCACATTTGCTAAGGAATAGACGACCTGACTACAGACTAATGTTAAGAGTAGATTACTTGATTTCAAGTATAGGAGCGCTGCCAACTTCAACTATATACCAAAATTACTTAAATTGCATTGAGTTTGTTGTTCCAATTTTTATTCATTTTATGATTATTTCGTTCAATTCTGCAAGGTTTATACCCAATAAAATACACACAAACTTGAAACAATTAAATTAACACGTTTGTTGCGATGCGACCCACCGGTGGGTCACTTAGGTTAGCTTCTGTAATTTTTTCCAAGTCTTTTAGTGATTATGTGTACAAAGTAAAGATTTGCACCGGCTAGGCAATCGCAACAAAAGTGTTAATATAATTCAGCTACTAAATACAATCCGTACAAAGTTAGTTGTACAAAACATAAGCAACAATGAAATTTCATTCCAGCATTCAGTTCTACCAACATAACCTCATGACTGCAAATTTTTCGAGTATGTACAAAAATTACCTTCACTCATCACTGCTGTACTCAAATAGGCCACCACAATCTCCAGACATAAAATTTCATAACAATTTCTATACATACACTAATTTTCAAATAGTACATTCAAATTCCATATACATTTCTATACTTGAATGTGGTACATCTTTACCCCTAGCTCTATCCTTAGGTGCAGTTCAATTGAAAATATGTATAAACGTTTCACTATTAGCCTGAAGTACTGTAAAGAAACTCAAATTAATTCAGTTTGAAGCTCCCAACGCTTTTGGTACCCATGAAACTATTACTTGACTTGAACTTAAATTTCTTATTTGAATCGCCTAAGATAAACCATGCAATTTACTGAATTCTCTGGAGGTTGAATTCACTTAAATCGAACGATTGTCTTTTACATTTTGTATTGAAGTTACTTCATTTGATGCATGGTTGACTTTGCTTCGTTTTTGCTCTTTCTAATCTCATGTTAACCTTGTACGAAGAGCTTCATTTAATAATTAATTATTTATTTAACTAGAAGTAGCAAAATCTCCATACACTTTTGCTGATGCTTCTATGATACTATTTTTCATTCATTGTAACTTGTAAAATTTTATTGTGGGTCTCATTACTGTCTAATGTGTCCCTTTCCGTAGGGCCAAAAAGTCAAAATTTTTGAGCTTAGAGAAATTCCCGTTGCAAGGCAGCAAATGAGAAAGAGTTTCTGTTCAAAGCGTCGAATTCCTGACTTTTCACTTCTCCTCTGTGATCTTCATAACAAATTCTGATATTACTAAAACTATATTCCAAGGTTTCGCCCGAGTTTGTCTGTGGTGCTTTGCAATTGTCTGAGAGAGCATAGACTTTTACACGAGACAAAGCCAGCTCGAAATTTCAAGGAGAAACGTTCCAAGCACAATGCAAAATTTGAAATATGCTTGATAGCTTTGTATATAATATTGTATGAGGTATTTTTGAGCTGTATGCTAGAATTGTAGCGATACTGACTTGACATCATCCTATGGTGGAATCGTCATGATTTTCATAACTATCACCGAAGCAGGAATTTCATGCTGCCAAGGCACTGTATGCGAGCTTCAGAAGTAAACCGATCTTGTATTGATATGAAATAATTCAATTTACATAGAAGAAGTTTTATTGAAAAACATGACGTGTGAACAAATATTTGATAATTGTTAAACATTAATATTTGAAATCGTGCATAGACTTTTAGAGAGGGCGAGTGATTTTTGTTGATACTTTTCTGTTATTGCGTAGTGGGAGACGTGAAAGATATGGTAGATGTAGTAGATGTGGGAGACGTGATAGACATGGGAGACGTGGTAGATGTAAGATACGTGGTAGATGTGGTAGATGTAGGATACGTGGTAGATGTAGGAGACGTGGTAGATGTAGGAGACGTGGTAGATGCAGGAGACGTGGTAGATGCAGGAGACGTGGTAGATGTAGGAGACGTGGTAGACAGTCATCCGAGAAGAACAACGAATTGATTAACACGAAGTCAACACGTGCGTGGTGTGAAGTCATTCTGTCAGATAAACATGAAATTCAAAATGTCTAACCTTGAAGTGCCAGTAATTGCATGTTGTGACTTATATTTGTCTCATAAAAGTAATATGTTGTAACTTTTAAGAGCTTGTTTCATCTCAATGAATCTTTTTAGAATTTTCGAGTTACAGAAAAGAAAAAAGTGTAGAGTCAAGGAGTTATTTTGTCTCAATAATTATTTCCATATGTTGAAGGTAAGTAAAAATAACAGGTTGTTGCTCCAAACCTTTTTTCTTAGTAATTTAGTTTATGAAGAATCAAGTTATATTATGGACGGTCTATGTAGTTATAATACCTCACGGACCGTCTAGTTACTTTATGGTCCGTCTAGTTACCTTATGGACGGTCTAGTTACCTTATGGACGGTCTAACTATCTTATGTGATGTATTTTTCCTTTAGATTCTGCTCAGAGATTCTTCATATCAATGCCACGTCTCCGGTCACCATAAAGCTTCAGATGTTATTTTTCCAGGCGATGTCATTTTTCTTAAAATTCAGGTCGAAGTTCTTGCGTCTGAGACGCTGGCAATTCGCTGCTCAAGTTGTGGTAACGGGGGCGTCGAGTTTTGGGCATCTTCGCGTTTATGTTTCCATTCAACTTTACATGCTTCGTCCTAAACGAGCTTTGTACCTGGGCCAAGGCTTGCTTGATATTTGAAGCCTTATTTTGTGTTCGAATCTCCATGTATTTTCTCTGATTCAAGTAAAATTGTTCGATAGGTTACAAAGATGAAAATATATTTTTATGTCTATTCCATATTCGGGCATCGTTAATCTTTATTTTTTCCAGCTCTTAAAAAAGGCCATGCGACCCTGATATATGTCACTAAGTTTTATCTTACATCGGATCAATATTTTTTTCATTGCTTAGCGTTTTTCTAATATTCTCATCTTGTGTTTGGTAAATTTTGCAACTTTTTGCGGGTAATCCATCTGCATCCGCTAATGTGAGACTCTCTATTCAGTGCACTTTGTACTCACCTTCCATCTCTAAAATCTACAAGCACGTAGTTCAAAGATGCCCACATAATCCGTGACTCACTCACCTTTATGTTGAAGAAAAATGTGAATCAGTCGCACAATTTATCCCTCTGTTTCAGTACTAGCTGAGCACGATCAAAAGCAGCTCAGATTTCCTGAGGATTCCTGAGATTTCATTCCAGGTTTGTTTTTAAATTCACGTTCAATTCTACTTTCAAAAGTGTACTCATTCACTAAAAAGTTGACATTGACTCTTTTCGTCGGTTTGTACATTTTCCAATACGTCAAATGGATGTGTAGCTAATGATGTCTATCAGTTCATTCTCCTATGATATCATAAATCCCCTTTTTCACATCTGATCCATTCCTTAAAATTTAGGCTCTTATTTCTTCATTATTATTGTGCAACCGGAAAAAGCAATTTCACAACCTCAAGCCAAGAAACTTCCTTTGCGACTCAGTTTCTCGTATCATCTTATGTGCTGTCTCATTTCTCAAAGACTGTATACTATTCGTAGTGTTTTGTTTTTCTACTCTAAATTTACTTCGAACACTTGTGTTAACTTGAGGGTGGTAGGTATTTATGGCCGAGTACTTCGAAATTAGGGGTACCATCAAGCTTGTTCAATTTTACACATGGTGTAAGTTAAATGGAAGTACCTTTATTGAATTTGAGTTAAAATCATCTTAATTAAATTACTATCTATAAAATTAAATTAGGATTGGATGAACATGTAGTTCGGATCACGAGTTTGCCAGAGAGTGTAATGCATAGAACTGAAAATGTTTTCAAATTCTACATCGTTTCAAATCTTTTTCTGGCTATTCATCTTCATAATGATTCTATGTTTTGTTCAAATTAGGCGTTTTAGTTATTAGTTTCAAATATTTGTAACCCTAAAAATAGTATGGTCAAGTAATTTGATCATTGTTCGTTTCCTACGCCTTTTTGATACAATATATCTTATTTTTCATATAATTTGCGAACTCAGAATATTCGAAGGGCCTAGGCCTGCCTTTAAGTAACTTAGTGTGATGAGGATTGCTAGTGTCAATGTGATTATTTTGACCTATGAAGGGTCGCATTAAATGAGCCATTCATAGCAAAAACCACTGATCAGAGATTTGTTAACGAATTATATATATTCGAAGGCTTAAATGTACCAACTAACTACCTAAACAACTACTGGCAATTTTTTCAATTAAGATCAACATCTCGGGTAACACTAACATGGATCATCTAGACGCTTTACAAGCCGTTCTGTGTTGCATCTGCGACGCCCTTCCTCATGCATCGGCGTGCCTCTCAGAAGCGAGCCCAAACATGGTAAAGCGTTAATTCAATTACCTCACAAGTGCACGTGAGCTTTGGTTTCATTCGGTGAGAGAAACGCAGGGTTAAAGGGCTCAAAGAACAGCTACGGCAGCAATTCTTTTCAATTACCTGACCATTTGTCAACAAGCACACGATACAGGCTTCATGTTATGCAGTTGATGAATCATCCGAGGTCTATTGATTATTTCTTAAATGTGCGTTACATTTCCGTAAAGAAGCTACAAATTAACTAAAATATGTTTTTTCTTTAATATTCCACATGATGTGATGAAATTTTCAAGCTGGCTGAAAATTGTGATCGATTGCGTTTCGGAACTTTTCTAATGGGATAACCAAAAATTGAAATGCACGAACCGTCGGTCGAGCGATGAAGCTGAGGTAAAACGAAAGTGAGCAAGCTTCCTGGCAATCTGTGCCATCTAAATTGAAGTGTCCTTCACGTCCCAGATCTCTGCTCGGGCTGTCGCCAAATAGTACTCATTGGGAGCTGCGGTCTCTTCTTTCTGACGTGTCACTCGACTGGCCCGAGTCCGCCCAGCAGTTTTGTGCTCTCCGGCCCAAGTCCGCCCAGCAGTTTTGTGTTCTCCAACGCTGGTCCGTGCAGCATTTTTGTGCTCTCCAGCCCAAGTCCGTGCAGCAGTTTTGTGCTCTTCAGCGCTGGTCCGTGCAGCAGTTTTGTGCTCTTCAGCGCTGGTCCGTGCAGCAGTTTTGTGCTCTTCAGCGCTGGTCCGTGTAGATGTTCTGCACACTACAACTCTTATCCGTACAGTTATTTGAAAGTTGCAGCGTCAACCTCTGCAGTTGTCTGTATGTTGCCAGCGCTAGCCTGTGCAGCTGATCTACGTGCTTCAGTGCTGGTCCCGGTGCTAAAAATTCCATTTAATTTTATTTGTAAACTTCGTTTAAGGGCCGCTGTATGAGCCTTTATTTCTATATTAAGTTAAAGCAACACATTTTTGAACGCGGAGGATGGAAGAATTGGGACGTAAGAGGCCTTTGATGTTAACGAGGAGAGCTTTAGAAATTGGCTTGAGAATAGTAACTTTTCCACTGTGCTTTATCCATTTGAGGGGTTACTTTGGTTCTTGTTCTCACCAACGTCTCGTAGTAACTTCAAGACTGTTACTTATCGTTACTGTATTTTTAAATTGCAATTTCTCGAGATGGAGGCCTAAATCGAACGGAACAAGGTCTATGTCTTTACTGGACACTCTGGATGAAATACTTTTTCTAATTCAAATAAGTAGAAATACAAAGACCAAATATAATTCACAACCGAATCTTCTTCCGTTCTTTATGAACTGCAGTTCTTAGAGAGGCAGAATCGTCTTCAGAACTGGTGTGAAGTTTTCGATGAGAAAGACTGCAGAGGGGAGTGCGGTGGCAAAAAGGTTAAGGGCCCTTGGTGAAATTAATTCTTAAGAAAGAGCAACTACCTCTGGAGTGCCGTGACGTACGGTTGCCCCTCACGCAAGTTTACTGCCCTCCAACCTTCACCGCTGCTGCCTTGCCTGTTTTTTGTAGAGTGGGTATCCATAAATTATTGCCTCTTTGTTAGAAAAGAGTTCAAAGTAATGTAAGAAGAAGAATTCTTTGCCCGTCATGCTATGCTGGTTGAATTGTATTATTTAGTGATGTTGAATTACCAAGCAAAATTGTTCAACTCCTCTACCGAATGTTGTCCAGCGTTTGTACAACAAACACAAATTACAGCGTTCGCACAACAAATTAAATGTAATGATGCCATTACGCTTTGCATTTAAATTTATCCATTCATTTGCATTTAAATTTATCCATTCTTTTGCATTTAATTTATGTGGCATGTACAAGTGTCTTATTTACGACAAGAAACAGGAGTTGGACGACGTAATTCGAGCACTTATTTTCGTTTCTATTTTGTACTTTCATACTGTAACAATGAATCAGGAAAAATGACTGTACGTGAATCAAGTATAGTCAAATAGCAATTGGGAACCCATGTCAATATTATTTGGCATTACACGAAAATTTGCAAACTCCCTATAATCGAACAGTACTATTTTTTCCCTAATAATTATTTCTGCATGAGGTAATTGCATTTTCTATCACACTTGGAAGTTTTCTGTGGTATCTTTCATTTCATTAAAAAAGTAAACCATAACGCTGACTGCATAGTCCGTTCAGTGAATTCCTTATGCAGACATTCAATGATATTGACAGCCATGTCGAGGCCCAACTCGTGGACCTACAGCAGCTGAGCATAGCAGAGTCAATAACTGCCATTTCCAGAGCATCAATATTATGGAACATTTGCATCGTATTTTGCAGAGACAAGTTCAAATTTGGTATCCAGTCGTTGTCTCTGGCAGAGCTAGGACAGATTTTATTTGAAGAATGCTAGAGATTCGTTTGCTTGAAATTCAAACAAGGATCAATGTTTTTACCAATGCAGCAAGTCACCAACTCCTTCTTAAAGAAATGTTTGTAATTTGAACAAACAGCACGATTTGTTCAGGAGGTGTTCAAAAGTTCGAGGAGTGACTAATTTACTCCCTATATTATAATTAAACTTGACAAGAATAACTGATTCACAAGTACGAAAAACAATTATCTTCAATAATTTTTCCCCGTTTTGGAGTAAATAGTTTTACTTCATTTTGGTTCATCATCGCACTTTGGTTCTTATTACTAGCGTATTGACGCGCACCGGATACGTAACGTCTGAACTGTCTTACATGCTATGTGCCTCTGCACTCCATATTGGGATTACTGCACTCTGATTTCCCTTACAAACTTCATCACGGTCAACTTCATCGGAGAGTCAACTCTACCTGCTACATGAGTGCGCTTTGTTCTCGAGCAGCCCCTAACGTCTCGTCTTTGCTTTCTTGACTGCACGCGTGTTTGTTTGAAAAAGAGATTTCATTGGTTTCACGTAGTGGGAATAATCGTCCTATGTTTATTTTTCTTCTTCTTTTTCAAATGAAAATGTTTTGATTGATGGTTCTTTCAAAGGAGTTATTAATGTCGAAACAATTTCGAAAGCTTTATGAATGTCTAAACATTTTAGGCAATCTCATGAGTTAGGACCATTGATTAGTTGATTAGCAAAACAAGTTCCGTGGGATATTACGCAAAGTTTTTTTTAAGATATTAGGAAACCTTCAAGGAAATCGTCATTAACGTAATTTCCTGCTATTTCTCTCGACCCACTGAAAAATCACGGAACAAACGATTATAATTATTAATTAGAAATTAAAATACTTTACATGTTGCTAAAGCTATTGAGCTAATTTATAAAAATGATCGTATTGCATTAAACTCTGACATAACACAAACTAAATTCAATGTACGGCTAATTATTTTTCAGGTTAACAGCGTTCCAGGTACTGTTGAATTGTTTAATCAAGATTCACAAAACTATTCATGAAATGCAATTTGCTTGTTTACGAAATGCTGTCCGGGAACGCTGATTAGCTTCTGCTGTTGCAGGTTGTAACTAACCAACAGCAACGTGGATGAAATTTTTATTTAATGAATTAGTAATGTGCAGAGGCTGTTGCAGTACTCGACAGTTCACCAGCACCCCTGTGCTGCAGGTCATTTGCAACACGTTCATATTGCACAGACACACCGACAGGAAAGTATGAGGTTTATGATCCTTTTAGCATTAGAGTGATAGGTAATTAATTATTCGAGAGCCGGCCGTCCAACACTGCAGTAATGACGTTTAATTAGTTGACGACTGAACAGGTTTTCCAGTTAATATGCAGTGAGGCTTATGCTTACTTTTAATTCGATTCTTAATATGAATACATTATTATTTTCCATTCCTTTCGCAATTTTTTTGAAGAGCATCTGGAAGTAGTGACATGCATCAGGTAACAGTGTTTCTCTACAGTATAAATATTGAAAGATTACGAAATTTTTACTTTATTAATTTAAAAAAAAAGCTTTTAACGGCAATGTATATGCAAGTCTGTTTAGTAAACAGTATTTTATCGTTTTATCAAACCCTAACATAGGAACAAGTCCACTTTATTAGTTCTCTAGGTACAAAATAACATTTACGGATGAAAATCTAACTCTAAGTCATCAATGTAAGAGCAGTATTTAACAGTCTTCAACGTAGAAGCCAGCGTTTTTTAGTCACTGATGTAGAGTCCAAAAAGCATTTGAAAAGCACCAACGAACACATCAGAGTTGATGAGTCACCAAAGCACGCACCAGCACCGCCTGAATTACCTGTTTTTAGCAAAATGAGATATACACGCGTAAGTTCTGAGTCTGAGTTTGCATTTCTTAAAAAAATTTTTGCCCCGAGTTTCCAGGTGAATGTGACCCCTTACTAAGGAATTTAATTCAATATGAAGGCTTGATTTGGTGGAGAAATGATTGAACTTTGCCTTCGAGGTAGATCCTCCGACGAGCTTTCCAAGAACTTATACCTGTATATCTGTAACTTGATTTTAAAATTTTCGAGCTAGACGAGCAAAGATTTTTACCAGATGTTGTGCATACATTTAAAAACTCTATCAATAATACAGAGAAGGGATACAAATGATTGACTCGAATTTAT
Source organism: Trinorchestia longiramus (assembly GCA_006783055.1). Taxonomy (NCBI): domain Eukaryota; kingdom Metazoa; phylum Arthropoda; class Malacostraca; order Amphipoda; family Talitridae; genus Trinorchestia; species Trinorchestia longiramus. The sequence continues at coordinate 114,034 of VCRD01000669.1, read as the reverse complement.
TCTTTCCATTATTCGAGTTTACGAATAAGGTTCCTAATTTAGGGAGCATGCACATGTTGAAAATAAAAATCTGAAATGTCGGTATATTTACATACGTGAAGTACGCATTTAAGTTAATGGCAAAGTAGTTTGAATAACAATCCAATTCCTTCCAAATGGGTGCTTGACATTAACTTTCTAAAGTGATATAACTTCAATGATTGAGAGAGATAGGCTGAGCTAAGATAAAACCTTAAAAGGTTAGCTCTGCGAAAAAAAGTTGTCCACCTGAAATTTGTCTTCCAATCGTGTTAACAGGGATCCAGAAAATGTTACTTCTTTCCAAGAATAAAGAACATTTATTTCCTAACTGTTCCTCGTTATAACGCATTTTGTAGCAGCGTTTGAGAGGGCCCTGATAAATCTTGATATATGATTGTTTAGCTCTCCTGCAGTTCCTGATTACACAGTAACTTATTCTTGAACGCAAATGGCTTTCTTTAATTTTGGAAAACTTTTGGCTGGTTCGTTTGCCAGTTCTTTTGATATTAATGAGTACTGAAATAAATTGAATTCACATTCCAAAGGTTTTTCAAGTATAAATAATTTATAACTGTCTATTTAAAAAACTTGGAACGTTGCTGCAGTAAACAAGTTATATTAAAAAATATGAATATCCAATTAGTGCCGTTATCAAAATGTGTCACGCATTCGGTTTGCAGTGAATAGTATTGTACCTGTTATGTTTTCAGGAAAAATGTAATGCGAAATCACTAGTCTGGAAAAGGCGTCTAATAAATTTTCTATCCAAGATTAAATACTGAAATCCACACTCAATTACTCGACCACCAGTTCAAATGAATAAGTGAGGTCAGTCCACGAATCTAGCCCAAAATTTCAGTATCTGACAAAATACTTCAGCAAAACTTGTGCAGCGCTGCGCGTTGCAGTGCAAGACTAGAAGCGTCGGATGGCAGCGTGGTGCTCCAGGCTGCAGCTTGTAACCCTGCTGAGCCGTGACCTGAGCACTTGGCTCTTTTGATAGTGCTTTTATTTGTGCTGGTCGAGAGTGATGGCCGCTCTGGGGACAAACATTTCTTTTTGTTTTGTACGTGTGGTAAAGCCGAAGATCAGCGATGGAGTACAGTAAACTGTACAGTATATTGTAGGACTGGTTCCGGGCTGCCTCACCTCTAGTACCTTCCTGCGTCTCCGTGTTGCTTTCTGCCGATGCGCATTTTGCTCGTGTCTTTGCTTAATTTAGGTGCTTCTGTATTTTGCATTCCATTTTATTTGTTGCGTGTTTATTGCTTGTTCTAGTTCCCTGTATTATTCCTTAGGTTATTGATATCATGTTCCTTGTGTCTCCTGTTTTGTTCCTAATTCTTTCCTTGCAGCATTTCTAGCTTGTTTGAAATGTGTATTTTCTCGTTGCAGCTCTCATTTATTTTTAGGTAGTTTCAATCTATTTCCGTGTGCCTCTCTTTTCTTGAAGTCTTGCATGACACTTCTTTGTAGAATTCCTGATTAATTTCTTGTACTTCTTATTCTATCCTTGGCCAATGTTTGTATTTTTTTAGTTTCAATATCATTTATCTCTATTATCCTGAATGCATAACTTATGTTTCATTTTCTGTTTACATGTTTTTTCTGAATATTTTTATCTGCGCAAAAAGTTGAATCGTAAGAGACAAGCTCTTCCAGAGTATTTGCAACTACGGTGCTCGGTGCCATACAGTGATTCATAAACCTATTCAGTGAGGGAACAGTTTTGCCTAGGCTCAAGTGACTCTTTCAAAGTGGCACGAGTTCTCCTCAATACTACAGTTTAGTAAAAGGACAGGGTCACTGACCATTATTTGATGGCTTTCAGGAGTTTGAAAATTCCCATGCTTTCAACCTTCCTGTTACTTCAGCTACGTAAAGCCTCGCAGTCAAGATAGCATGAATTGGATCTTCTCAGAATCGAACATTTCTGTGTCCTGAGCACTGCTTCTTTCTCCGCTTATACGTTTCGGGAATTTGAATTCTATTCCATGAAATATTTTACCGAACGAACACTTAACCTTCCGTCAGGCGCAAATTTGCAAGTGCTTAGCAAAATTAAAGTAACTGTGCCTGTCAGATCAATAGCGCCCGACGGAAGGGACAAACTTGCAACATTCAAGGCTTCAATTTTATCAAGCGAGTCTGTCATAGAAGTGTTCTGTGAAACGCTTCTGCTCCTGGCAACGAATATTATGCAGTCGTGCGCTTCGAATTTTAGGCGTTGATTGTGTTGGGCTTTTGATGAGAGTACTGCTCGCTGCGACGGCAGCTTCTCAGGAATTGCACTGTGAACTTTAGCTCCAACTGAAGTGCTGTGTCTCTAACGGACCTGTAACTTGTACACTTACAGGAGTCGTGTCTGCATGCCTCCATCTGCCCTTTCCTGCAGCGGTTTAGCGTGTGAAGCTGCGAACGCGAATGCCATTAGCGGAGTCCACCAGCTTCTGGGGCTCGCAACTGTCGACCAGACAAGTAGCTGGAACTCGGACTGAACTGTGGAATTGTTGTATCGGTTTCCTTTGATCATAGTTTGCCGATATGAAGCACAAAATAAAACTTCAGGTAATTTCTAAAATGCTCAGCTTTGTATTTTGGAAAATAGTTAGCTTTTATAAACTGTCTAGGCATACAAATGTGCCCATGAGTGGGGATGATTTTAAAAATGTGGAAAACTTACGGCATTAAGATAAGTTTTTATTGCTTCCAGCATTGAGACTTTGCCCTACAATTTAATTTAATACTGGCATACTGCCTCGTAATTTTGTGCTACGCAATTTTTGGTGACTCAAAAAAAAATATTCAACAAGAAAATCGCCTTCGTTGCATTTTTAACTCACTGCCATCTCCTCTTTTTAATTCACTTTTTGATTTCCATAAATTGCAAATTTTACGTATTCAAATCACTAACAAACCGTCTGTATGAATTGAAAACAACAGAATAGAAAAATTCTGTTTGATCTGTATGAAGACAGATACTAGAGACATAAACTTATTTTAGATTATTGATAAAACTGTGAGTTTTAATTCTGTTAAAGTATGTCAGTGTTGAAAGTAATCCAAGAGACCAATGTATCTGATTATACAGATCTGATTATACAAATCTGATTATAAACCTGAGAGGTTTATGAAAATGAAACTTCCTGTGCTTCACTCACACAGGAAATAAGGAGAAAAACAAAAATTAAAGTAAACCTGACAGTTTTGTCTGGTCCTTCATATAGCGAGCAATCCTTACCTTGGAGTTGACACGGGCTTCGGCAAAATAAAAATTATTTAAATGTCGGTGCTAAAACATAACACTGATTTCTTGAAACAATATTTGTAGAGTTTATCAGTAACGAATATTTTCGATTTACCACACAAGTATCGTCCTTAATTTCATCTTGGTATTTCGGTAGTAATACGTAGTATTTCATGCTTTTCTGTTCTCACAAAACAGCTTTCCAATGATTCTCTGTCTAGTCTCACTTCTACAACCCATGCATTTCGCATCATCGTGTCTTGTTTGCCTACAAATCACATTTGGCTCCTCGACGCTGCCAGATTTTAATCCTCACTAGCATTAGGACTCGACATCAGCCGCTCCAGCAGCCCTCTTCCTTCGGTCGGTCTACACTTCCGTTCCGGTGCTTTTATTGCTGCAACTTTATTGCCGTATCAATTTAGAGCAGGATCGTTTCAGATGTCTCTTCAGCGAAAATGTTTTCATTCTTCAATACTTTGGCTCATAAATGATCACCTATGAAATTTAAAATTGGAACAACAAAATTTTTCGTCTCTGAAGTATTGAACACAAACTTTTGAGGAGAATTTCCAAATTTTGGTCTGTTTGCAGTGTTCCATCAAAGGTAATGAACTTTAATGATTGTAGGATATTGGCAAAATAATGCTTAACGACTGCGGTGTGTGCGTGCAGGTTTAAAAGTATAATGTTTTATTCTATCTCAAAATAGCATCAGTTGAGATCAAGTATTAGTGCGAATAAATATCGCTTCACGTAATTTTATCCTTGTGCTGTCCATTGTCCATATATCTCACTACTAATTTCACTCATTTATCACTCTCTAAAATACTTAATTTGATGGAAAGGCATTCATTGAAATACACTGAGGCAAGCCAGCTGATATCAATAACTGAGCTCACCCTGACTATCGACCAGAGAACCTCCGATAAAATGGCTGCCACGAGAAACCGATGTAAGCTTAATTTGTTCAGTAAAGTAGGATTTACTCTAAAATTCGCCCACTATTCAAATATCGGACAGTTGCGTTGTGGGTGACAGCCGCAGCATGTAACTGACAGTCCGAACTACTCTCTTTGATCTTGCTACCTTTTAGCCGCGACGTTTTGTATTTTTGGCGTCTTTGTCCCTAGAGTTGAAACACCTTTTCTTAGTTTTATAGAGAAAATTTGATGAAAAGATTTTGCTCCTGAAATTAATTTTAAATTTATTCCCAAGAACGTGATCTTAATTTGTGGTATTAGTGTATTTTACGAGTTGCCATCGTATATGAGGTTACGATATAATTTATTTGTTTGTCTGCTGTAACAAATTTTATTCGCGTTTCCGATTCGCTCACTTCAGAAGGCGAGGGTAAAGAATGTATATTTAATTTGAAAAAATTTGAGCGAACATTTTAGGGGTTTCTTTCAAACTAGCGTCCAGTTCATAAGTAATTATATCAACGAGCGAATTCTAAAATTTTAGGTAAAAGAGGTACAAATTAATTAATTGTTATCATGTCATCCCTGTATAGGTATCTGGTCATTTCTGGTTCTGCCTGACTTGATTTATCTGAAATTTAGCAGTATTTTGGAATACTTATTGGCGACAAGTAATATTTTTCTAATTTTAACACGTTTAAAGTAACTGAATTTTATACTGTAGGATTTTGTTACTAAAATTTCACTAATGATACCCCCTTAAATCACGGAAGTATCTAAGGAACATTTAACCCATAATGCTAAATGAGTTTGACTAAGTAGATACTAGCAGCTGAAGCAGCTCCAAATATTCACTCGACTGATGGAAAAGAATGCCTGTATGAAAGAACTTGCAGAAGATGGTTGCCAAAATTCAGAGATGGAGATTTCGGGCTTGAAGATAAAGCTCTAACAAGATGTTCAGTTGAGTTTGATAGAAAGCTCTTTGTGGCATCACTTGAAGAAGAGCCTGAAGCATCAGTTGATGAATAGACAAGAAAGCTTGGTTTAACTCAGGCAACTGTTCATCGTCATTATCAACAGCTTGGAAAGGTTCCAAAATGTGAAAAATAGAAGCCTCGCGAATTGTCAGAAACTAACAGTAAATTCCGAGTTGAGAGCTGCTCTTCTCTTTATTCTCCGTTACGTATCTGACCCTTTTTGAATAAACTTGTGACTAGTGATAACAAATGGAACTTTCACCAAGACGTTCGTGGACAATGGCTTGGTAAGGAGATGTCTTCCAATCACAACCCATAATGTAACTTCATGCGAAGAAAGTTCTCTCTATTTGACGGGATTGTACAAGAGTCATTTATTCTGAGTTGTTGCCAACTAATAAAATAATCAATTCTTAAGTATATTGTCAGGGATACGAGCATTTAGACACCGCTTTGAGTAAGAAAAGATCTGCTTTTGTGAATCAAAGAGTGGTTTTTCTTCACGGCAATGCAAGATATACTGCAAAGATCACATCGTAGAAAGTTGAGAAAATTGGTTTGGAGAAAATGGTTCCTCCGCCTTATTTTTCCGATCTTGCTCCTTCACAGTACCATTTTTTCCGTTGTATGCAGAATAATTTGGATGGATTAACTCTCAAAAGCCACGAGAAAATTAAAACATACATTTCAGTTTTCTCATAAAATTCGAACGAGTTTTTGTTTATTCGGATTGAAAAACTCATGAATAGATGGAAAGAATTACATCATATGAATTGGATCTTTGATTACTTCTCTCACTCCTCTCTTTGTTTAATATCCTGACAGAACGAACGGGATGACCTGATGATTTGAGCAAAGTAATGTGTTGAATGGAAAAGAGTTGGTTAATAAATGTGTTAAAATGAGAGATGAGGTTTGAAGTGAGCTCATGAAAAATTCAGTGTCAAAAATCGCTGTTAGTGAAAGCATAAAGAAAGTGAAACATTGAGTGAAGGTAATATATTCGGTGTCGAGGGCGTTAAAATCTATCTTGCAGAACATGAGTCCGTAGACAGATTTGAAGATTGAAGTGGCAACGACAAACTTAAATGTGATAGAAACAAGCAGCTCGATAAGTAATCGAATAAATTTGATAGAAACTTTTTGTTTGAGTGAGAAGCTAGAAGGTATGACGGAGGACAGATGTGCGCTAGGTGAGAGAAAGGGTGGCGAACAAAACGCTAAGTTGTTTGGGCGTGTGGGAAAAAAGAGCAAAAAGCGTGTTATTTAAAGTGGCCAATTTTGATCCGCAAAGAAAGTGTGTTACAGGTAGACGAAGTGTTTTTGGATGGAAGTACTGAGATTAGGTCTAGACGAGAGAAATATATCTATAGGGATGAGAAAAGTATGCTTTGGAGACCGTGCTTGTTTGAGAATGTCCGCCAATAGTTACCTGCCGCAACTTCGTTTATGCCTGTTCTCTCACTTTGCCTTCTTCTAAGACTAAGGCTTATGATGAAGGGACCTGTACTATGACGTGGCAGGCGTGAATAAGCAGAGCTGCCTGGCCGTGGAACCGAGAGTTTGCGGGATCTCTAGCTCAAAACAAGCTAAGGTGATGGAGACAGCGGCCAGTATTTATGGTTCCACAGAAGCTCTGACTCGCCTTATCCCTTCTTCCTCCTACAAGAAAAATGGCACGGAAGTTTGTTGTTAGTTTGTGTATGCATCGTAGGAAATGTATTTCCGTCCATGTTTAAACTTGTTTTGGTGTCTGCGGTGAATGAAAGAAGCGAGGTCGGACCTGGCACGAGAACGGACCTAAAGCGTCGTGTTAGTACCTCCCAGGTTTGAATGTACAGCGAATAATTATTACGTGTCGTGATGATACTGCAGCTGAAAGTTTGCGTCAAAATATCTGATTACTTTAATTCATTACTCAACTAGATAGTTCCCGTGGAAATCCGACGGTTTAAAAGTGATAAAATTAAGGATTTTTCGGTCCATAGTCATGTTATAAGTTCGGTTAGATTTGATTAATTTGAAATTATTATAAAGACGAATGTATTAAAGATTTACGTCGAATTATTGTGTTTTAAATGAATATTTTTCATGGATGTATACAGAACTTCCATTCTGTTTGTTATCTATAAAAAAATGGCGTTGGTGGTACTCGTGGAAATTCGATAGTTTAAAAGTGATAAAATTAAGGATCTATGAAATCAAATACATTTTTCAGTTTCCCCTTTGGTACTATCAGAAACTGAATATTTTTCATTAACATGTACAGAGCTTCCATTCTGTATCTTATCTACCGATAACATGGTCGTGTAGGAGAAGGGTGATAACGGGAAAACATGTATTTTAAGGTAATCCTGCGGCTTTGGTATCCACAATACAATGCTTATGTACACCCGTTCTGATTTCAGTTCAATAATTTTTCTTCAGTAATAGATAGGAAGTGATGAGACGGATACATACAGATAGATAGGTAGAGAGAGCTGGATCCTTTCAAATCTCAATGATTGCTCTCTCTCATTACGGCTGTGTGCCAACGATTTACCGGTTGACCATTTAGACAAGTTGGATACCAAAATGCTCGATTCAAATGTCAATTTCGTTCTGTTTATACATGGCGTTAGTGGAGGAAGCTCTAGGGTATTATTTTTATCAATAAATATTTGACTCTATAGAGAAAGAACTGGAGGAGATTAGTTATCAGTTCATTTCGAAACTTAGTTCTCCTTCGGAAACTTATAGAATTTCCTTGTTTCTTTTAGTGTGGGATTGCATAATAAGACACCTTTGAGACCAAGGATACTTCAGAAGGGATACCTTGTATATTAATTTCAAATAACGACTTTTGGTGTAAGAGACAGTTCAGATATTAGTTTTAAAGTTAGGTATGCCTAACGCTTACTTTTTCATCTATTCAGTTTTGGATAAAGCGGGTGTACTGTGCACACGACCTCAACCCCAATTCGCTTCAACATTTTACGTGTTTACGTTATTTTGATATTTTGTCTGTGTTATGCTCACTGCTGCTCCTCAACACACTTTTTACTACTATGATGATGAAGAAATCCTGTATAATATCATAGTTTGATGTTGATTGTTAAGACCTTTCCCGATACGACTTTTTTATCAGCAAAACGTACCTTAGATTTGTTTGAGTAATATTGTTGAACATTTCAAGCTTTAACCGGGCGACTTCAATATTTTTCACCAAGGTTTAATCGTCACGATGTAAAAATATTTTCTGACTGCTGAGTCTTCTCTCAGTTACTGCAGATATTCCTTTTAATCTTTCATGCCGCGCCAGTTTCAGTGGAGAAGATCGAGTTTAATTACTTACATCGACTTGTGTTAATATTATTATGCTTAGTGCCTTCGAGAGAATATCATGTACAACCATTAGTTTTATTGCAGTAATGTCTACGTAAATCTCCTACAGTTTTTAAAGTCAAGTAGAAAGCGAGGAACAACGTACCATGTGTCAACACTCCTACTTATACTCGTAGAACCCAACAAATGCTGATCTTTAGTTATGTGTTTTTCGCCTCTACAGTACGTGGTAGAGCGAGTTGTCAATAAACGTCATTAGTCTACAAATTTCTATAACTTGTTACATAGGGAATGTGCCGTCATCATTTTTCAGTATTCACTGCACTGTGACTCAAGGTACGCTGAAAAAATAACAGTCGATTTACCAACGTTGACGGTCCTGTGTCAAAATCTCGTTACAGTACGAAAAATTGTGTAATCAGGTATTTGTGAAAATGTGTAACTGTAGGAGGTATATAATTCTCATGGTTTCCTAGCGCTTCTTACGAAAAGAAGATTCAAAACCAATATGCCAGAAAAGCAGCGTGAGTTTGTCACACTATTTCCTAGGGTAGCTTCTCAAAAACCAAATATGCATAATTGAGCATCACCTTCCTGATGAGTTGCATTTCGACGTCGGTTTTTACCGAGGCACGACACCAGAGCATAAGCAGGTTAACGTGTTAGGCATTCCATGCTTTTCTCTTCTTACATTCCGACTCATCGTATCAATTGCACCTGGAGAAGCAATTCCTCTTCAGTCTTTTTACTTCAATTTGTTACCTTTTTATTGATCGTCAAAGCTTCATGAATTGCCTCTTACAGTGAACTTGGCAACTAATGTATCAACTTCGCCTCTTATTTTCAATCTTGTGCAGTTGATTCGTTCAGCGGACATAAATCCGTTTACATCTATTTTGTACGTGCTTTATAGTTCGGTAATTTGGCTTAGTGATACGGTTACAGACCTGAATCGATGGAACGATTTGTTTCCAGCATCCACCCTCCAAAAATATTGTTTTAATGTCAGTAGAAATTGTTATGTACAATTTGAACACCTTTTTTTAGAACTGTTCAATGTAATGCTCCTTACTTGTTCTCGTGAATTGCGTTACTTTGCCGTGAGGTAGTAGGCTGTAATTTATACGTTCAGGTAATGCAATACCATAACAATATCCTCTGGAAGTTGGAACGACTTGCGGAAAGGGAAGACAAAGGAATTCTGTTAACTATACAACTTCTCTTCAAGTGCTGTAGAAGAAGCCGAAGGGAAGGAGAGCAGATTCTCGGCTGATTGAGCTTTAAATATTATTAATTTGAATACGCCCCGATTTAGATCATGTAAAAGAAAATTGATTTCATTTCATAAGAATGAAATGCATGGAAAATATAAGTTGGACTGATGTGCATTCATTGACACAATGGTAAAAGTGAGAGATAAAGTTTTCTTTTTTTGGGTGAAGTGCAGAGTCATAGTATACAGGACGGCATATTATGTAAGATAGAGAACTGTGACTGAGCATGTGCATGAACTACTTCTAAGTTAGTATTGTTCAAAAAGAAAATTGTAAGTTGTTTGTTATAAGTCACATAAGGAGAGGTTGGGAGTTTTATTATATAATTTTTTAGGAGGAGTGACAAAGAATAGACCCGAAAATAGACTTAAGAAGTAGGTGATATTACGGCTAAAAAGAGAAGCGTTTAAAGAATGACTGCAGAGGAAGGACGGCAGGGCGTGTAATGAGAACAAAGTGAAGGAAATATATTCGATTAAAATTGTAAAAGGCGTAAACTGTGCAATTGATTTCTTAGTATAAGGTTCAAGGTTATAAGTGCGACTGTGGAGAACACGGACTGAAGTACTACGTAATGCCGTATCGGAAATGAATAAACAGTACTAACTGTTATCGAAACAACGTGGTATAGAATTGGAATTTACTTGAGGATTCTTTTTCTGTATCCCAATGCAGTATTGGAATTCCTTAAAATATGTACGATGCTGTTTGATTCAAATTTAACGTCAGTGATCGCACGCATTCTTTTATATCGCAATAGGTTCACCTGTAAATGTAAACGAGTTTTGGAAAACATTCATTCACAATAAACGAAGTGTTCCTTATGGTGTAGGTAACCCAGTGACCCATTGCGATGCAGGAGCAACTGTAGCAGTGATTAAGTTGGCGGGGTGTATTTAAGCCTGCACTCCCGCCCCTGCTAACAAAGAGACTGGCGGTCCAGAATTTAGCTTCACTGGAGCGAGAGAATGTGGCACTTCGGGACTGCGGCAATGCGAGGGAAATTGAGCCGTGGCAGATTGCATCGCTCGCTGCAGTTCAGCAGCTGCTTGTGTCCTCTGCTCCAGCTGCTGCTGTGCGCCATCCGCAGCCGAAGTGGCTGTTACAAGTGACCACAGGCAGCAGTTGTGGATCCAGTTGCTGCGGTGCAGCTGTATTTAGTCTCATTAATGTCCTTTTATCTCCACCGTAGTCTAGAATCTACAAATACGTTTCTTCTTCCCCCAGTGACGTTGTATTCTTCAGTGCTAAATTGTTGACGATCACGCGACTGAAAGTCAGCAAGGTAATGCAGAGCTACTTGTTCAGTCATGAAGGAAAAAATTACTTCATGGTTTTCAGATACGCGATTTTACCTCCATAAACTCACGAGTCCCATAGCAGTTGTTACTCTTACGAGGCGAAAACAGAGTTGCGAGGCTGTGAATTTACACTTTGTTTTCTGTGTAGTAAAAGCGCTGAGCTGTGGCTTCTCCAACTTCTGTCAAAGAGACATGTTACGATTTTCTCTCCCTTTGAAAAATACACCACACTTTTTCTCTCCCGCTGAAAGAGACATCACAATTGGTTTTCCCTGTGAAAGAGACATCACAATTGGTTTTCCCTGTGAAAGAGACACCACAATTGCTTTTCCCTGTGAAAGACACACCACAATTGCTTTTCCCCGTGCAAGAGAAACACCACAATTGCTTTTCCCCGTGCAAGAGAAACACCACAATTGCTTCTCCTCTTGAAAGAGACACCACAATTGCTTCTCCCCTTGAAAGAGACACCGCAATTGCTTCTCCCCTTGAAAGAGACACCACACTTTTCTCTCGTCTTGAAAAAGCCACAGAGCAGTTAGAACCGATTTACACACAAATCCCGCTGCACTGCCCGCTACCTGAGCTGCTTTTGTCTCGCTGCTGCTGCTGCTCCATTGCTCTCTTTGCCTTTAAATGACACAAGACAGGGCACCGAGGCTCTGTGTTGATGGCAGGGTTGCAGGCTCGGTGGAAAGTAATTAACTCCACGGGATACTAAAGGGAACTGAAAATTTAGAGCTGGGGCAACGTTGAAATGGCCGAATTTTACAGAATTAATTTCTACGATGGTGAACGCGGTGACACATTCCGACGTTGTTTAATATGATAACAAACTTTGAGAACTGTTTGGTGGATACAATTGCTCAGTGTGGTGCATTGTCTATGCAGCTGCAAGTCATGCTTGAGCCTACCATGTCTTACGAAGGGTTATCTGTGAGTGTCGTTTATCTGCAACGTTTGTCTCCGATATGGCCAGTTAATATGATAATTTATTATGTTCCGATTCACGACGGCCAATGCTGTTTCTGTGCAGGAATGCAGCAATTAAATGAAAGTTAAATAACTTACTGCATTAATTTCTTCTAAATACCATTTAATGTACAATTCGTAATTAAATAGGAAAAATGTTTTCATAAAAATAGTGTGTTGGTACTTTAGTGATTCAAATGAATTTTAATATTAAAATTAGATAATATCATGATGCGTTGTTTTTCTTCATGAGCCAGACGTGCTAGAAGGTGTACTAAAAGTCACTACATACTTCTTTTTTATTTCATTCCCGGTATCATTTCAATGCACGTTAAACTATCAGCATTTCCCAGCTTTAGTTTTGCAATTTTTGTAAATGTATGATTTTCTTGCCCATGACTCACTAACTGGCATTGGAGCAGCGTTGCAAAGTTGCCGTATGACACAAGTTTTTCTGTCCCCGACTGCAGTTCAGCGCCAGTTTCAGAAACTTTATGGCCGTTGCACTGCTCCAACGCATCGCACAATTTACGCTATCCATGGCAAGTTTATCAAAACAGGATCTGTCACCACCACTGATGAAAATACCAAACTTTTATAGCTGGTGTTCGAGCAAAGCCAGCCAAAGTTCACCCAGAGAGCTGCACTAGAACTCGACATCAACAAACGCTCAATTCAGAGGATATTTCGGAAAGTGAAGAAGCTTTACCAGTACAGATTTTACGTTGTCCGAAGGTTTCAAGAGGAAGATTATGATGCTCGCGGAAAAATGTCGGAAACTTGTTTCCGCCTCTACCAAAACGCCACTAAGCTTTTGGGAAACTTGTTCGGCGACAAGTCTATCTTTCATCTTTGGTGAAGTAAACCGACATAACTGTCGAATTTTGGAAAAATTAAGTTAAGCAGAAATTTTTCTGGTGTGGTGTGCCATGTCTAGCGTCAGTATGTTGATTAAACCCGTTTTCTTCCGCGATGCATCCAGTAACACGGTCACCGTTGCAGGCAAAAATTACTTGCAGGTGCTGCGAGATTTTATTTTATTTTTTTTATTTGAACTTCATTTGAGGAGCGACCTTACTAGGGTCTTTTTTCAACAAGACGGAGCCCCTCTCCACTTTGTCTGCTTAGTAAGAAGTTTCGTGACAATAAAGTTTCCTGACCGATGGATTGGTCAAAAGGGTCCCCTCGAATAGACTCCGTTCTCCCCTGACATCACACCTTGTGGCTTACTATATCTATAGGGCTGCGTCAAAAGCAAGGTGTATACCATTAAGCCCTGTCACCTGTGACAGCTTGAGGAAAGAATCTGTTTGACTTGCAGCCACATCGGGGAACAGATGCTGCAAAACGTAAGGGAGGTTTGTGTCCGAAGGTGGCTGAAGATTCTTGGAAATCGAGAGGCTCATGGTGAGCTACGACTAGTCTTCGACATTTTAACGAAATGGCATGTCTAGTGAGTAAAATTCCAGTGCTTGTGTTGCTTACCTTCAGAACCTGCCCTGCCTACCTTCAGTGCCTGTCTTGCCTACTTTCAGTGCTTGTGTTGCTTACCTTCGTGTCAGAACGTCCATCTGTGCGTTTACTGTGAATGTATCAAGGTGGGTCAGAGCCCGCAAATGTTTTTCTAATGAAGCTCATTAAATACCTACACCAGGTTGCAGCAAGGAAATAATATATAGAACATACAGAAAAAAGGCATTCAAATCTCTCTTTTTGTGACATTATAAAACTTTGGGCAAATGATTGATATTTGTTTATTTTAAGTTCAATTTGAGTGTAATCATGAAATGATCCCTTTTTTACGTAATATTTCTTGGTCTGTCGGGTTAAATCTACGGACGTTTCAACGTGTGATGTTTCTTCTTTGTTTTCAAATTGTCAGGCTCTGAATCAAATTTCTTATTTTAGAATTCCTACAATCTTGTACTATCAGCCTTGTTCAACTATTTTAAAACAGTTTGTTTTCTACCAATTTGACATGCTTTGATGCTGCTTATCAGGAACGAGTATCTCGTATTTCTCAGTGCCAATGTATACTTCGTAACATTGATTATCTCTCGAAAATTGTCTTCTTGATTGTGTGACGAAAGATTAGGGTTATTTCATCAGCTAAACCGTCAGTATGTTGATGAAATCAAATGAATAAAATCATAACGAGTTCACTTGGACTCGCAGAATCGCGGAAGTTCGTGAAAAAACTCCGTCAGTCTCTGCGTGTGTTTTTAAGCCCAGGAATAACAGGTATGTCAGAAAAGAAGTTCACGATAATAGAAGCAGTGGCAGTGATGTATGAATGTACGGGAGAACGACTGGAAACGAGAGTTCGTTCATTTAATGATGCATGATTGTATACGACCTCCTCGATGGTGAGATGCCGGAGATGGAGCCTCTGACCAGTTCAGTCCCGTATTCAATTCTGCCGAGACCTGAGCTTTCCGCTGACATCGTCCTAATCTGTATTTAAGTATTGGTTTTTAGATCTGAAAGACTGCATTGAAGACTTCGATTCTCGATTGGATGTTATTTTAAATCAATGATAGGTCAACTATTATTGCAGATTTATAGCTTGAATTGCTTCCGATGTCAAAAGTTACCCTAAAAAGTGGCAGATAGAATGCAACTTCAGCCGTTACTAAACTGAAGAGCAATTCTCGCTGTACTTATAAAATACCTATCATAAAATATCGTAAATTATCTTAAGTTATGAAATGATGAAGACCGAAATTATGTTGGAGTCGCAGTGACCGTACGCCATTATTCTCTTTTTAGGTTGTGGCTCCGTTTGATCATATCACGTGTACTTGGCTCTGCATTCACACACAATCAGGAGGCTGTTCAAGTTACACTCAGAATTCAGTGTATTTTTCAGATGTTCAGTCGAACGTTTGCGTAGAAATGCGGACTGGAGTAGGACAGTCGTGAGGCTGGAGGCTGGAATGAGAGGAGGCTGGAGGCAGGAATACTGGGATTTTCTCTCAATGATTTATTTTTCAACGAACTATTGCGTACCTCACTCATGAAGCGTACGTATTTTTAGGGAGTGAACGGGTGTCTAGTTTTTTCTATTTAGTGAGAAAATTTTCACGCTATAGACAGTATATACAGTGTGTTCAATAATTATCGTCACATTCAAATATAAAATCAATTATTTATACCAATATTCTATTTTATGTGCATTTTTGATTTATTACCGTAATCATATGTTTTCCAGGTATAGTGTTCACTATAATGGCTAAAAATTTGCACCAAAGAATAACTGTTTTAGGGTTGCATAAGGTGGCAAAGTCTCCAACGAATGTTTCTAAAACCTCAAAAGTTAACAGAACCCTCATCTGGATAACGTTGAAGCGGTTCAAAAAGACTGGACAAGTTAAAGTCGTTCACGAACTGCCAGAACCTCAAAACTGATGAAATCTACTAGAGAAAAGTCCAGAAGAAATCCAAACAGCTGCTTCAGAAATCTGGTAAAAAAGGAGAATGCATCTGTCGGAACCATGTCCACCTTCCTCCTCGAAGATTTGAAGATCTCCCCTTACAAATATTAAAGGAAACAGCTGTTATCTGCGAAAACTGTGGACGAACGTCTTGCAGAAGCTAAAATTCTTCGCTCTCGTATCCATGAAGAGATGGGACCAAACTTTGTGTTCAGTGAGGAAAAGAAAGTTGATATTCAGCAAAAAGTTAACTTAGAAATCTATTGATTTTGGTCTAGGACTGGTGAGATCCAGATTGTCACTCGAAGACAGAGATCAGTGTCTGTGATAGTTTTGGCCGCGATCACTGAAACTGGAACAAGTTCATTGTTTTTGTGGGAAAAGGGATTGAAATTAACAAAAAAAATTATCGCAACGACATCCCTGCAGAATCACTGTTAACTTGGGCTAAGCATCAGTTAAAAAATGCCATTGGTTATTTTCGTAAGACTCTGTACTCACATGGAGCTAAAGACGCAACAGTGGCTGACATCCAATGCTCCAAACTTAATTTCGAAGGAGACATGGTCTTCTTCTTCTCTGAATCCTTGCAATTACTACATTATTGGTCTACACTGAAGAGCAAGATTTCAACGATATATGACCGAAATGTTGAGGCACTGAAGTTGGAACTCAACGAAATGAAGCAAAATCTTTCAGCAAGTCATTTGTGATTCATGTTCTTGTAGGTCTTTCTCCTTGCGCCTTCAGTTGGTTATCGTCACAGATGTAGGACATATTGAATAGAATGCGTTGTTTTATTCATCAAGTATTTTACTTTTCGGTTTTTATTCATTTTGTGCACATAAAGTTCGGGTTCATAAAGTTCGCACCGTTAATTATTGAACTTCCTATACACGCTATTACTCGCTATACACGCTATAGCATAGTCTCGGAACTATTTCACACAAACTATTTGGTGAGAAAGTTACTCGAGATATAGATAAAATCCTCCGATAGAATTTTATTCGCAGGAAGCTGATTCAGTGAATTCATTGTCTAAATTAGCAAGACCAGTTGTAGCATGAATACGTTGTAGGTCAGGTGACTTGAACAGATGCTCATCAACGAGCGTAATTCCTGCTAGCTTCCTCTAGCTCCGCTCAGGCTTCAGACCCCTTACTCCTTTTGATCCGTCTTGAGGGCAGGTGTTACTTGGCCTTGCCTGCAGTGTGTTATTTGAACTACAGGGTCAGGCAAAATGATCTGACACATTTGTAGGTTAAATTTGTAGGTGAAATGTGTCAGATCATTTTGCCTGACCCTGTAGAACACGCTTGCATTAAACTAGTAATTAATTAATATTACAAGCAATCAAAGTAAGCGAGACTTCTATAGGAAAACGATTGTATTGCATCAAAAGGAAACAATCGTACGTGGATTTTATTTATGACAATTTTTGTATTCATGTGGGATACGTTTGAAGGAATAAATGCTCAAAATATTGCCTCAAGCACGTGTAGATGAATTTGTTACACCATGAAAGAAAACGAATTGAAAAGTATTGATATACCAAATAAGATCTGGGTAAATGATATTCTAAAACACTAGATTAAAACTTTAAAATCCATTCCAAATTTCTTAAGGAGTTTTTTCAATCATGAAGAAATGGTAAGACTACTCGTCTTAATTACTGGTAATTGTTTGGAAGGATACTTCATCCTATAGTTGAATGAATTTTTCTTTTTGTGAATTGTACTTGATATTTGTCTCTACCGAATCGTTATAACAATTAATAGCTCTCGTTGTTTGCGAATGGTTTGTCATTTTCTGCGTGACTGTATGTCCTCATCGATAACTTTTGCAGCTTAAAGTTATTGAGCTCCGTCAGTTTTATAACGATTTTTTTTTATACGTGATGACCAGCTCATATTTACGAAACAACTATAAAAATAGTTATTCAAGTATTCGCTTGATTATTTGAGTTATTCTTTTAGCAGAAATGCTGCATCTACAGCCTGAAATCGCATAAACAGACATATTTATTGACTTTATTTTCTAAACTTCTGATCCAAATTTCTATCCATAGTACCCCTGTTCCTGCTGGTAATATTTAGATTTCATCCGCAAGATCTGAAGAACTCAATCATTTAAAAAGTTATATTTTAGTTGTTTCCATCGTTGATATTATGTGATAGAATGTTTAACAATTGAATCCAATTAATCCAATTAAATTAACACTTAACAATTAATTCTTTATAGTTAAACGTTTCAGAAGACACGTATTTCATTTTCAGCACAGGAATGTTTCATAGTTGAAATGTGAGACAATTAAGTCCACACCTTAATTCCTTTGCATCTTGCTAGCGCAATTTGTAAGCAATCGGCCCATTATTCCTGTACGATTACGTTCTTTTGTGGTCATTTATATTATGAAATAAACAATACTATTCGAGAAAATATGTTGTGCTTTACGCATTTATTCGTATCTAATTATGTGTTTCATTTAATTTCATCGATTATAATTTGGACGTCTCGCTACTTATTTGATACTTTCATAGATAATTTATAGTGCTTTGCAATCATTCTCTTTATGTAATCAAGTTTAAACAGTTCATTACCTCAGAGACGTATTTTTTCAACTACTCACCAGTCAACACCCTTTTAGTTGAATCTTTTATTGTCTCACTTTCTCTCATAAATTTTTCCTGTGTTCTTGAAGGAGAGATTTTCTACGCTTTTGACCATTTGTCAGAGATAAAATCTGCTGCTAAAAATAGATTGTTCATCTTAATGCGCCATTGCTGGAACTAGAGTGCTGTACATCTGCTTTACTGACGGTCCAAAATATGAAAAAATACATACTATTTAATTTTATCTATTCGAAGATAGTCTTTGCAAGATCGTCTTGCATCTGGTTTTCAATTGTTAGCCGGTTTTCGACAGCCTCTTGGAAGTGTTTCCTTCTGGAGCAACTATAAATTAAATTAGAAGTTATTACTGTTGTACGAAGTGCGTAATTAATAAAATTGAATAAGTACGTATACCACAGTTATCTCTTATTTATAATTTCTATTTTTAACCCCCCACGTATTGTATTTATTGCAACTATCGTTATCAAACGTTTTCACGACCGAGTCAGTGCCTTGCGCTAGTTACAGAGTCTGTAACTCAGGTAATTCAGTGTTGCCACGACTCGCCAAGTCTATGAGTTTAAGTTGTACACAACTCGCCAGTTGGCAGCATGATGTCGCTTACCAGTTGCTGAGTGCTTCCCATACTCGTGTCTCACACCATTTGCAGTGCCGACAAGTCAAATTAACTTCCAGAGTCAGGACTCGCAAGCCATGCAGGTGCTACTGACGCTCATTATTGTTGTTGTTGTTGTTGTTGTTGTTGTTGTTGTTGTTGTTGTTGTTGTTGGCCTAGCATATGCTCCAGGAAGGAGGCTCTGGTGGGGGCGGATAGGAGGAGGGAAGTAGGTTGAGAGTGAAGGGACACTGGAGAAGAAGGTTACCGTGGACACAGGGTCCAGCCAGAGGTCCAGAGGGGTAAGGTGAGTTGGGGCAGCTGAAGAGGTGGCTGGTGGTCTGGTCTGCGGAACCTCTCTGTGATCGAGCACTGGGGCAGAAAGAATCATGTTCTTGTAACAGAAATGACAAGGAAAGTCTGGTAAGCCTGGAAGGCATGAGAAGTAAAAGTTCAGCAGCTCACAGAGGTTGAATTTTACTCGAAAAGTTGCATTCCTTACTCTAGTCTCTAATTTGTCCCTCAATTCTGTATCTGAATTGTGTTTACGCAGGTCAGGCAGTTACAACTATGACGTACCGCTCTGTATATGTGTATCACCTGTGTTTTGTGCATTTTATGTTTACAACATACATATGTAACTGTACTAACGTTACAGTCGACTCATGTTTTTTCTTTGTTCGATGTACTTTTATTCTTTTCATTCACTGTATCTAATATTTTGTAAGAAAGATAGTAAAAATTTGATTAGCGAGTGAGGAG
Organism: Trinorchestia longiramus; assembly: GCA_006783055.1. NCBI lineage: Eukaryota > Metazoa > Arthropoda > Malacostraca > Amphipoda > Talitridae > Trinorchestia > Trinorchestia longiramus. The sequence goes on along the minus strand of VCRD01000669.1, from coordinate 94,568 downwards.
CTATTCATGGAATTCATATTCGCTGGACGTAATGCTGATTGCAGAATTTCCTTTCAGAGGAGGAACAACATTTTAATAAAATTTACGTTAATTTTTAACGTATTTTACCCTTTTGACTGTCCAATGCTGTCAGAAAACTATCACACGAATGCAAAAATGAATGGCTTGCCTGCAATTTTTCTTTCTCTTGCAAATGTTCTTCAACACTTTTTGAAAATTTCAGCAGACAATTCTGGAGCGAACTGGTAGAAGCTGCCTACTACCCTGCTACGAAGTTTTATAGTAAACACCAACATGTACTGTTGACATGTGTACATTGGCTGCCATGGACTGTGTACCTTGTAATGCGAGCTCCAGAATTTACCTCGAGTTCTTAAATTTAACAGCACGAAGTTTGCATAGAAGAAATCTAGTTGCGTTTTTTAATAGTTCACATGTTTAATTTCACGGAACCTCGACTCGTCTTCAAACAGAGACGGAGGGATTTAAGTAATGAAGCTTGGATACTCGGTCAAACTTCATGCCTGCAAGTAGAAGAAAATGCATTTTTTTGGTTTAATTTTAACTTTTTACAGGAGTTTGTATCACTGCAGCGGAAGGATTGTTTGTTTTATTACAGTATGGTTTCATGAAGAGGGTTGCGGCAGCTTTTTTAAACCAATTGTAATTACCAAGCGTGTAAATAGGTTAATTTGTAGTGTTTTGACTGGTAACAAACAACGCCACCAATCAAAACAATCTCAGAAATTACCTAATGCTGGCAGAAACTAAAGTGATTTCATGCGATTGTGTTAACTTCTAGGTTACTTTTTTGTGAACATTTGTTACATTTTTTGTACGTACCATGGATGAGTCAAGCGAGTTAAAATACGAGTGAAAAACTCAATTACCAATATTTTAGGGTTTAAGTATGTATGTATATTTGTAGCATGAGATCGTGATAACCCGCAATATTTCTCACTTTGTACCGGATGTTTTCCTTTTGAAGAGAAGAGGGAATTATTTACGAAAAGATAAGCGTATCAGTTCTATTGCTAGGGAGTTTCTTCGCTTTTATGTGGTAGTGCAAGTCGTAATCGTTTTTACTTCCTGGGTTTCGTGGATAAATCGTTCAGCCAGCGATAGGAACCGAATCTCCTGCCCTAGGCTATTCGGTTCCTTAATCGTCACACTCTGACATCTACTACCATAGCCATGCATTTCAAATACAAAAAATTATAGATATAATAAAACCTATTTTTTTAATTTCTATTATATATACTGATCTAGAGTGCTGATTGAATGTTAGTTTTTTTAAACGGTTGTCCCAAGAAATGATTTTACTTGAATTTGTTCTTCACTTGAAACCAAAACCCATCATCAATTTTTGGTTAATGTTGCATGCCTTGTTTTTATGTAGATTAGGTTCATGTAATGGACTGATGTCAAAAGGATTAGGACGAAAAAAGACCTCCTGCAGGTCTTGACTTTTCTGTATTGATCATCAATAAATGTTCATGAATGTAATGTCCTTTATAATTTAGCTTTTTTTCAGATTTGTCGTTGATTAGAATCAAACCTATGGCATTTTTGGCCTAATTACTTAATTAAATTACGATGAATTTAGAAAAGTAGATTTGTCATATCTTCTGTGATAGATTATGGAAGTAGATTTGTCATGTCTTCTGTGATATTTATGCACCTTGCCACCAATCATTTTTTTCGTCGCACATTTTCTTGTGTGATTAAAGCAATGGAATTGAGCGCACCATTAGTGAAATTTTTACTGTTTCTTTCTCATCCGTTTTATTCTTCTGTCGAATTCAGGCCTGCGTTGCTAGTTGGAGCGAGCAGGACTAAATGACCTACTAATGAGATTTAGCTTTCGCACCCCAAGGGCTATCCCTCTGCGCCAGGTTCATGGTTTTATCACGGCCTATTACCAACAAAAGTTTTTCTTATCTAACACATCTAACAAGAGTTTACTTATTTGGTGCGTCATTAGTTTTTAGAATGTTTCGTTAATTCAATAGCAGCATATAGTTCATTGCCGATAAACGAGCACGTGTAATTCATTTTCTCTTGTTCGAACGCCCGCATGTTTTTTGATACTTTTTGATTCTAGTGTTTTTTGTTTGATCTTTTAAGAGGGCTTTGGCTGTGGTTTTCTCGAGAGAGCTACAATTCGGGTGGGGCAAGTGTGGGAATTTCTTTTATTGACAGTGATGGAAGACCATTACTCTCGATGGACTTTCAGTGTTTAGCTCGCACTGGGCGAGGGAGATGTGCTGCTTTCAACCTTGCATAATATTTGAGATTTGACCCTGAAATGTAACTAAGACAGAGAATTTACGAAAGTCTCGAGTGTGCTTTAATAAATAACGTGTACACTAGTAGCATGATTCATTTTTAAGCCCTTAGGTTCGACCATTGGCACCTATTTACTGAAAGGCTTAGAGAAACGATTCACATTTAAAATTAACAATTGGCATCGGCCGAAGTCCTCGGCTTAGCGCAAAAGATCGGTAATAGAATTCCTACCCCTTTTTTAAATGCGTGTTTGCTGGCAAGCTGACTCTCTCAAGATGAATCAAGGGTAGGAGTTCTACAGCCATTTAATTGATAGTAACTGTACATTAAATATTTCTGGTTTGAAAATAATGTGAACTAATATTATGCAGTGTGTCGTTTTTTCGATAACGAATTTGACAGTTTTGAATTTATATATATATATATTTTCAAAACTTTATATATATATATTTATATATATATTTATATTCTTAGCATAAAGCTAAGAAATGTCTCAGAAACTTTATCTCAGTATTTCAACGGTGTCAGACAATCTGAAGCAAATTGCATGAGTTCTATGGAAATCAAGAATCGCGGCTTTTTATTTATGTTAGATATGTTTTTTGCGAAACACCGACGATTCGTTTCTTGATCGAATAGTCATTTGGGATAAGTGGATACTCTATGATAATCGTAAACGATCAGGTCAATGGCTTACTTGTGATGAGCTACCCAAAATTTCCCAAAGCCAAAGTTGCATGAGTAGAAGATTATGGAGACAATCGGTGTCCATTACAACTTTCTGGAAGCCAATCATAGCAACAAAGTAGAGGCTGACTGCAATCAAGTCGAAGAAATGCATGTTTATTGGCGAAAAATGAGACCTGCATAAATCCTGGGTAGTTGATGTACCATATTAATGCTTTACGACACTGCGTGGCCACATATTGACAGGATAACGATGCAGAAACCCACAGACTTGGGATACGAGATTTGACAGTAGCCTTATTTTCTGGATCCTTCATCTACGAATCACCATTTTTTCAAGCATCCAGACCCTTTTTGAAGCAAATAAACTTTCCTTAACTGCTTGAATTATTTTAAGATCTCTAAAGTAGAAGTAAGATTTGCTTTCAAGGAAATATGCGTTTCCTATCATTAATATCGAATTGATTTTAAGTAACGAGGCATGAATCATCTGGTCGATTGAGGACAGAGAAGCATGGGTGTTTAGGGATTACACTTCGGCTTATTAAAACAATTAGTGTTGATTTGTTTGAAGATAGAAATTTATTCTGAAATCGACCTTTATTTTCCTAACAATACAGGGTGTCTCAAAAAAATGTACTCACCTTTTAACCGTTACTAACATGCTGTCTTCTTTGTGTTGCAGGTGTGAGGTTCGAACCTTTGCGAACATGATTAAATGTGATTAAAAAATCATGTTCGCAAAGGTTCGAACCTCACACCTGCAACACAAAGAAGACAGCATGTTAGCAACGGTTAAAGGGTGAGTACATTTTTTTGAGACACCCTGTATATAATTTATAAGTTTTAGGCAAATTTTGGCATGTTTGGTGAAAATATTGCACCCCGAATCTCTGCACACTCAAGACAGTCCATGACTCGCGAGCTCGTGATGATGTCACACTCAGATTCCAGTGAATTCTCTTGTGAAAATATCAACATGCAAGCAACATATCGTATTAAACTTTCATATTCCGAAACAGAAAATAAATCTGTTCTCACTTGTTTTCTTCAAACATAGTTACTGCTTTTATCTTCTCGATTATTTATGCCGGCTTATTTGTTTGTACTGTGTACGCTAAAGCCGTTTCTGGGATTTTTACTTCGTTATAATGATTTCATTGCATACATAAGTGAACATCAATGACACATCAGTAATTATGACAGGGATTCATTTTGTTGTTTCGTGTTTGTTCTCTTGAGCTGGGGAACACGAATAATATTTCGTATTTGAATAATAAAAACAATAAGGCACACCTGCCGATGCGTCAGATTTAGTAAATAGAACTCAGTAAAGCGTGTAATTGTGGATAACAATAATTATGTATTTTCAAGAGCCGTAAAAATTGGTTCTTTTTTGTTCCTGTTTCATTTATGCATTAAAAATTATGAAATGAGTTTTGAATAATAAATAATTTTCGAAGCCTTTTTGATGAAGTTTGTATTATGATAATTAATTTTGTTCGAGCCTCAAAATTGTCACAACTCGAGTATTAATTTCTACGTGTTATTGCCTCACAGGTTTGTATGTACGTATGTGTACACATAAATACTTTTGTATGACAACTGTTGCATTGTGTCATAGAGACAAGAATGACATCATTTTTATGTGTAGACTCAGACACTCCATAAACAGACTCACGATATACACATCATGTAAGGGATTGCAACGATGGATGAGTCCTGGATGTTTGGCCGATGTGGTACTGTTTTTTTTCGGGTATGTGCAGCAATTTTACACAATACCTAATAATGAAAACATTTGGTTTTTGTGTCTTCTTACTATAACTACAAGCTTCATATTTGTATTGAGTAACAATGTAATAGATTTGAATATTGTATTATCAGTTGACATTGATTTCAGGCTTTGTGATATTTACTGGAGGTGTGGATGCTTAGCCGTGGTGGAGAAAGTTGTTTAGACGCAAAGTTCATGGATATTCCCTACGAACTATAAAACATTCATTCATCTTATTTTACACTGAAATTAAGTTCCTGCTATAGTGGCGTTGGGTTTTGAACTGTATAAAATTTTTCAAGCATGATTGTTTTGAATTGATATTTCTTCACACATTACTAATGTTCTCAAGTCTTGCATAATTCTAAACGAGATGAATAAAAACAAGCATACGCATTCTGGGCTATGCATGTTGCTTGTCAGATGTGGGATGTGAGCTCTCACTTCTCCCCGTCTCCTCACACTTTCCTCTTTGAGTGCGACCGCTCACAGTTTTTTTCCTCGTGTCCAAATGACAGGCCTGCATCAAAATGCATCAGATTTTATGAGCGCAACTCGTTTATAAATAATTGGGTTTTATGAACGCTTTGACTCGTTTTAATGAATGCGCTCGTGTCGAGGTATTTTATCCTGGTATTTATTTTTGTTCCAAGTCCTCGGAAAATATGTGTAAATAATTTGTTTGAATTCAAGTAGAAAAACATGCGCCTGAGTCCTTTGTTGTGGTCAAAATATATGAACATAATTATTTTCTACAGATCGATCGTTACCTTTGAGCAATTTTTTAAAAATTTCACTCCATTTGGCCATTCTATGATTGCTTGCTACGAAATATTACCTTCTGTACATCCATTATAACGATCGATGATTTCTTGAAACGTAAGCCAATCCTACCTGAAAAATACGTTATATTACGAGTATAAGTTTTAGAATACAGAATGTGGCATAAAATCTTAAATGTTTATTAAAACATTTTTTCATACGCTCATAAACTCTCACGCGTGTTACAGTTCTAAGATAATGACTTATTTTATGCTAGAATTATTTTGTTTGAACTGAAAGCTGTTTCATAGATAGTACATTTGCTGAGTAATGATCGCATGTAGCGATGTAGTCTAGACCCTTGACTTTATGTGAGTTGGGAAGCGTGTGTCGATTAAACATTATTGTAATCTTCATCAAAGCATCTGAGTATATGATGAGCACCAAAGTTACTCCTGTTTGTTTGTGTTACAGCACGCACACGGATCTCAAAGAGGACTCGAGTATCAAATCAATTGAGAAGCATCAGCTGTTAGCTCTAGAACGCTTCAACAAGGCTGGGTCATCAAAGGAAAGGTCGTCAGTTCTTTGCAGTCACAGGAGTCAGGCACACAAATGTAGTACAAGCAATTGTGTGGAGCTTCCTCAATGCATCTATTGCTTTTCAGTCCGTGCATTCAATTTGCATCCCGAGCCCCCTTGTCGCGTGGGAATTGTATACAATGCAATTTTCCCTTTATCTATTTTTAGCTCAAAAGTTGAGAATACACGATGGGTTTTATAAAACAAACGAATTTTTATTATTTTCTTCCGACTTGCAGGTATTTGCTAAAAATTGCTTGAGTTGTTGCGTTGTTCGTTGCGAAACAGCGTCAATGATATCCATTAGCCTGAGTGCATTCTAAAATAATTAATTTATTTTGGTTGAAATATATTGCAATGGAGCAGTAACAAAAATCTAGTAGTACACAAAAATTCATCCCGAACCTCCAAACTCCTTGTCTTGGAAGAGATGGAGGGCGAGTATCCATCCTGACTTTGGTTCAGGAAACTTAAATAGGTTTGATAAGTAAATGAAGATCAATGTTAGATTTGACCAGGCGATGGCGGTAATGTAAACTCAAGTCGAGTCGAAATACGGCAGTTACGTCATTTAAAATTCACTCAATTCCGGTGACAATTGAGAATTCGACCTTTCCACTTTAATCAAACTATAACGAGAGTAAATATGAACTGCAGTTCATATCCGGGATTCCATTAAAAGTTTTGTCTTAATAACTAGGGTCTGATTTACTAACTTCGATTTCCATGCTAAAAACTGCGATGAAAATCTGTGGAAGTAATTAATTTGACTGTTGTGGTGACACTAGATAACTTTTTTGTGACACAACTCAAGAAAGAACCGTCTCAGGCTTGTACAGGGCATGCCAACAAATATTTTTGACTGATAACTAGTTTTCGTTTAGATGAACTACAATTGTTACAATAGGTGTAAGAATAACTCAAAATATTATTTGAATACTTCATCGTTCTGTTTCCGCTTATAACTCAAATTCACTCAAATATAATAGATGGTGGCAGACGCTACAACACAATGGGGACGAGACTGTGGAACACTGTGCAAAAGAAGTCTCCAGTAATGCCGGAACTGCAGTGCAGATTGCAGAATGCTGTACCCAGGTCATTTCCCTCGAGATCAGGAGGGAAACCAATCACCGGAATGATCGTTCAAAGGGTGGAGTTCATATTTCCTTCTTTCTGGCCTCCGCTGCACCCCAGTGACACAATCCACGAGCAGCAATTGAGTGAGTCCCATTATTTTGCATAGAGTTTCCAGACTCGGAGATTTTTTCTGCTACCCCTGAGCTGAATTCTTAGACCTTATATAAAGGGAACATGTAGGATTTTAAGATCATACGTGGCATAAAATGTTCAGAAAGTGGAAGACTGTCCACGCCGGGCAAAATCATCCACACGATTGCTAGTATGGAACGAGATTGTCGAGCGAGTTTGGGGGAATATTTTCGTGAATTCTAGAATTATCTTCTCTTCATTTAGAGGATTCACATATCCTTTTGCCTACCAAACCATAGGTCGGCAAAATTTTATAGAGAATAGCCAAACAGTTATGTAGGTTCTCAGTTTAGGGTCATAATATTAAATATAATTTGAATATGTTTCTAGAGGTTCAAAGAAGAGTGAAAAAAAATTTTGAATTTTATTTGAACGTGAGCATCGGAAAATTCCAATTAATTTCTACAAGCTATAAAATATTTTAAAGTCTATAAACCGTTAGAGAGAATAAATTATTTAATGAGAAACTTGGTTCTGCTTATTGAACAATAGTCTCTCCACATCCGGAAAAATATTTGTCGATGACAAGAGTATCATATCATCCAGATGGTCGTCACTCAACCTTATTCTTATTTGACTTTCAATGTATTTCATTTTTGAAAAAAGTTGTTCACGAGCACATATGCTTTCAAAAAATGACGTCATTGTTCTTGCATTCGTCAAGATGTTTTTATGTATTCAGCAAGGACTACGGTAAACAGGACGTGTACGGCCATATAGTGGGCTACGCTAGCGGAGGCCATTGCATTCTTAGTAACATAACATTTTCTATTGGACAAATTGATCAAAAATTACTTCTTCAAATCAATAGAGGGATAATAAGGTTTACCGTGAATTTTAAATCGTTTGAAGCACTTTAATGCTTTGAAATACCTATTTTAGCCGGACTTGACATGTATTATTGTACGAGTTTAGTGGCCATTTTATAGAGAGCCCAGTTGCTGCAGTTTTAGACTTTACAAAATGGATTGTAGTTAAATAAAACTTTTCCAATGCAAACAAACATACAAACATCCACGCAAATAAACAAACAGATTTAGAAGCAAAAACCTATCAAACTGCAGCGATTAGTCAGCCCAACCGGGCCTTCTTTACAGAGGTCTGACGAAGGACTGCATTCTTCGGCTGGGCTTTCTTTAGGTTGTGGAGTACATTTAAAAGAACATTTGCCAGACGACGGAACATCTTAGGACAGTCAATGTCAATTCCACTGAAGCTGACCAGTATCAACAAAATCTGCAATACTCTTTTCTGGCAGCAGGCACAGTGACGGGCTTAATTGATGGAACACAGTCCACATCTGACAAGATCAAAAGTGCAGACATGTGGAGTCGTCAGGGAACCTCTGGACACTGTCTCGATAAAGTCCTTTACGTCACTGGTCACAAGAGATTCCTCGGCGCTGAATTACACATCGTCTGCACACTTCATCTCAAGCCACCCCGCCACATAGGCCGCACTACACTCTTCTCTTACAGTCAGGGTCACATCTATGGTGCACCTCTCAATACATATAGGCTGCATCCTCAAGGTCAATGGCAGTCCTCAATCAGGTATGTTCCTTTGACTCAGGCTGGACATCAATGGACTGGAGGTTCGTGGCAGCATATCTTGTGAGGCGATGGTTGGATGCGGAGAACACATTCCCAGTGGTCATGAAAGAGTTCGCACCAGTTGATTGACGGCAGACTGAAAACTCCCCCTCAAGCCGGTCACTCTGGATCTCCGTAGCAGAACATACTGAAAGTCTGCGTTTCTGAATAAGTAGCGGCAAACGGCAAGCAGTCTCTGCGTAGTCTGCTCCAGTGCCTTCTTGGTGTTATGTGTAAGGCACTGGATTCGACTTGCTCCATGTCCTGAAGCAGCCTCCTGGAAAATCGTTAGGAAAGTTTGCAGGATGGTTGACTGGGGATTCTGAACAGCTCGATATGGATCGTTCATGCGCTGGTCTTGCCACCTCGCAGACACATTCACTACATTCCACCAGTTGAGGATGATTTGGGTGAACTTAGCAGTGTCACGGCATCCTCTGTTTCAATGCAGCCACAACCTTGTCATTGAAAACCTTCAAGACATGCTGCACATTTTGTAGTTGAAGTCGTGAAGGGTTGACAGCAAATTGAGTGAGTGTAGTAGTCGTCAGAATACTGGCTTTCTCTGAATCGTACAGTTCCTTGACGTCTGCAAATGATGCCGTTGTTCCATTGTCAAGACTGATCTTCTGACCCTTCTCACTGATCCAGTTGTTGCGGATGCACTTTAGCAGATGTACTGTGTCAAAAAGAAGAAACCAGACACGCTCGTTGTCAAGAGGATGCTTGGCTGTGGCAGTGCAATCACCCAGCCGATCAAACAGCTTACAATACTGCTGGTTCACCTTGTGGTTGTCTGTGATAGACCCGATGACACGTTCACCTGCCCTCTCAACAGCAGCTGCAGCCTCCTTCATACGCTCAAACTGGTATGCTGCCGTCAGCTTGTGGACCGATGCCATAGAAATCATCAGACTAGGTCCTTTGTGCAGCGACTTCATCATAACACACGGCATAGAAGTGGACTTGCAGTCTCGGTTGTTCTTGGCCATTCCACTCAGCAACCCCCCCAGAAAATGAAACAGTTGGGCGAATCTGTACTTCATCTACCAAGAGAAACACATTCTTCTGCTGCAGTGTCTGGACTTTGTCAAATGTTTTCCTCAGCACCTGGTCCTTGTCAATAGATGAAGTGGTGTACTACAGCTTGCGTTTGCATGACAGCACCAAAAAGTCTCTGAGCTGTTAGTAATTACACTTTGGGTACGATTGGAAGAGCAAAACAATAATCGTTCATGGAAAACTGCTTTTGTGATAAAAGTTCCGACGTATCAAAAATACCAACTTCTTCTCCTTCTCGGTGTCGACACAGGCTGACGTGTGAGCTTGAAGAAAAGTGACAACATTTTGGATCGTTTTGTCAAACGAGATGTCATAGTTCATTGCCAAGCGCACAGTTTCGTCGAACTGAGTATACGATCTCAAACCATTTTTGGGATGAAGTGTCTTAAATAGTGGTACACTAATGCCGTTCTTGAACGCACTGAACGTCAGTGGGGAACACAAAGTGGGCTTGTTTTCGACAATCACAGACAGACTGCACTTAATAAAGTTGTTGGTCACGAACAAACATACAAGCCTTCCTTTCGATCTTGAAATAATCAAGTTATTGCACTGCTTCTGCAGGTTACGTTCAGGTTTGCAAGTATCAAAAGAAGTAATCTTATCCTTCTGAAGAAAATACCTCAGTTGTTGGTCTTCAACTTTCGTCGGGCGTGGTGCAGGTTTTCGAGATGGCAGACATGAAGCAGGCACATTGAAGATACTGGGAGGGCTTCCTGGTCGCATAGAACCACCATGTAATTTGATCGAAGGTGGGTGAGCACCCCAGTGTATTTCGCAAATGAAAAACTTGTCTGGATTAACAAGAGTTTTTACGTGGTGGAAGAACATCAAGCCACTTGTCTCTGACTGCTTTCGGCAGGCGAAACACGCGGCGCCTGTTCTCCTCATTGTAATTACCCCGACAGTTCACAACCCCACACTTGTTCGACATTTTTAATACATATAATTAGCAATAAACCTTGTCGACAAACAATATCCACTTAGAAATGCAGCAATGTGCCTCGAAACGGACAACAATGTCCGATTCAAACCAAGAAACAGACTACGACAGCGTTAGCACTGTGACAGTTGGCGACTAACTGTAATCGGTGAATTGGCTTCCGCTAGCGTAGTCCACCACATGGCAGTGCACGTCCTGTTTACAGTAGTCTTTGGTATTCAGCTTAACCCATTAGCGCCCACTGTCTTCATTTTAGGACAGGCTATAAAGGCTAAATTGGCTTAACGCTGAAGTTATTTCTGCACCGAACGAAACATTGCGTAAATTACCCCTTATATCTACACCTTTTTTATGCCCAACTTTAGAACGAAACATTTAGAATATAGCGCTAATGTGAATGATTTATAATGGACTCGACCTACTAAACATAGTATGATGGGCGCTATTGAGTTAACGGTACATATTCTATGTAAAAATTAGCAGTGCATTACAAATGAAACTTAAATTTCAATCCATGATTTATTGCATTATTAATCAATCAACTCCAACTGACATTCTCCTCCCGCATGCTCCACTTCAGTTTCGTAAGGAGTGCCAAATAACTTCAATGGATTTTCATACCACCGGAAGTCAGCAAGACCGCTGGAGAACTCTTCTCAAATTCTTAACAGAGATCACAAAAAATGTTACGAAGCTGTGATTCCTACAGCTGAAGTTTTTTTCAGAAGCAGTAATGTAACTAAGCATCTTAAATACAAGCTTGTTTTTTCCCGGAAGCTTGAAATTCACAGTGTTTATATGAGTCATGACGTCTACTAAATATGCTGACTTATTAACAATCCATTTTGAACCATCCGTTCAGTACTTACTCACTTTTGCATTTTTCAGCGGCTTAGCCATCCCACGTTTTAAAAAAGTAATGTCACCACAATCTACTTATATTTCTTTTAGAAATTCTTGAAGCTATCGGTGATTTAGTCCTCTTGATAGTATGCAATTTGCTGTTTTTACAAATACTGCAATAATTTCCCTAGAGTTCAAAGAGTTTGCACACAATACTTCCTGATGAATAAAACAATGAAGTTCGATGTTTTTTTTATCAATACGTGTGTTCATGGAGCGACACAACAAACCCTTTTCCTCTCCAACCATTTTTGGTGCTTCATATGCGATTATTCTAGAAAGTGATGATAAATCAAGATTCATTCCAGTAGACAATTTGATTGTTTTCAAAAATATCTGCTCCAGTACTAATATTCTTCTTAGGAATCAATAGTACGAATGCTTCCACGATATCTAATGTTGGTGTTACACCTCTCACAAACACTGCAAGTTGTCAAGTATTCTTCAAAATCTGTGCTTTTATCGATAACAATAGAATAATATTCCAGATGATTCAAAATGTCGTTCAAGCTTCTTCTGACATTGTCTGCCAGCTCTCCAATTCGTCTTGTTACTGTCCTTGCTGATGCATAGATCAAAGAAATACTTCCTTGTTAGGACAAATAATATCAACTTCCTCCAACAATGATTCTTTGAAATATTCGCCATCAGTAAAAATCTTTATTCTTTCGGCAATTAGTTTTGACACCTCGTAACTAGCACGAGTACTTCGTTCATTGTCTTTAACTTTTCTAGTGAAAAGTTACTGCTTTGAAAAAAAATTCCCATCCGAGCTACTCCATGCTCACGCCCTGTTACTATGAAACTGTTGTACTTATTATGGTGCTATTCATAGTGCCGTTTAGTAAACTTTAGTGCTTGAAACTATTTTCACGGCAAAGACATTTCCTGTTGTGGTCAATGAATGAAACCCATGTCATGTCATCGTTGAACGTTTTGTCTTCCAAATCCACTTCCCTTTGTTTAGTTTTCATGGCCTTGTTTTTTCTCAGACATAAGGGTTCTACAAAAGAAAGAGAAAAAAATTGACAATCAGTATGAAAAAATAATGAGCAATGAAAATAAATATATTTCTCTGAGTGTGTGTGATTGCTTAACACTGTAAGGAAATACATGTAAATGCATGTAATTATGTGACAGAGTAGTTTGAATAGCGCAAATCATTGTAAATTAAGTAAGTTCCAGTAATATGAGACCATCAGATGTACACTTGCATATGGATAGTTAAACGAAAATTAAAGGCAAACGCACAAGTCACAATAATTAGCAGCCTTGAAGAAGCGACAAAAAGAAACAAGAAGGATTTAATAACATTAACTACTAAAATTCGATTCTTCGGAAAAGCAAAATCTGTTGACAAAATTGACACAACACAAGCGATTAACAGAATTCATCACAAGTAATGAAATAGATATTTTCATCGAATATAGATACCAACAGTGCTGGTGTTTTCCTTCCAACAAAAGCCAAAGTTATAAATACGTTTAAAAACTTTTAATAAACAGAGCTTCTCACCTCCTTTCAGTGCAGAGACTTGCAGTGTCGCAAGCAGCACTCCTACCAAAGATCGTGTACTGCATTAATATTGTGCACTCCCTACTTCAGTTGTGGCAGAGTGCGCAGCGCTACCTACCGGGGAAGCTATCAAACTGCAAAATTATGTAAATAATTTAACGGAGTCTAACATCAATAATTTGTGTACTTTATCCAGGTGTTGGCAGGCTGGGAATGGTCACTCAAGGGCCGGATTTAGCTCACAGCCCGTGATTGTCGACCTATGTTCTAAGCCAAGCTTTGATGGATAGATGTATAGGTTCAACATTAGCCTGTTTTGTTTCATATACTGGGGCTGTGAATCAATTAGTAATTTGCCTTTCAAAATTCATTAAAACTTGTAAACGTGAGGTGATAATCTTCTTAACAGTTTGATGACTAAATCAACCCTTTTTATTTATGTTTAAAAGTATTCAGATGGCTCTTTACAGAATGTGCAAAATCAATTTTCAATTCAAAACATTAATTAAAAATTATTGCAATTTATTTGACAAGAAAATTCATAACCCTTAACTGACGGTATAATATTCAAGCATGTGGAAAATTTACAGTGAAAATATATTTTTTAAATTTGGTGACTAAATAAAGATTAAGACTTTATGGTGCGTGGTGCAGACTAACAGAAAACCACTGCAATGAGTAGCAAAAATGTTTCCCAATTCATTTAAAATGTATATATACGATATATATAGACATATGTATATATATCTATATATATATCAGACATCTTGCTTTTCATTGATCTGAGCCCAAAATTCTATTTTAAAATGGGTTTGGTAATCGATAAAAACCTTCAACTCGAAATTTTAGAACCATATTTTACTATGTATTTTGCAGCGTCATTTTTTGGTTTTGAAAACGGGTAATTCTAGTAGGTACTTTTCTATTGATGAAAAAATTTATAATTGCTGTCATGTACAAAATTTTATATTGACTATTTACACATTGAATTATATTCGTGAATAATTGAATAACAACAGTATTTTTGCGAAAAAAAAACTTGAAATCGATTTCTTCATATGGCTCAATTTCCTGTCAACGAACCGAAATGACTATTTATCAGAACCTGATGAGGCTTCGTCTTGATTTTTTCGAGGAAGATTAAAATTGGCTCGTTTTATTAAACCTCCACTCACGTAATAGCCAAGAAGTTGATGAGTGTAACATTGAGCCCAAATTTACGCTACGGAAAAAATCTTGCCGGAAAATTATGCAGAGCTATTGGAGAAATACCCTTCTAATATCCTATAACTTCAGTTAAGCGCTTGCGCATCCTAATAAGATGGAGGTTTAATTATAAGCGCTTTATCACGTTCCAGAAAATACAACGCGTAAAAAATCAGTAACTAATCGCATCTTTCCTCCTCGTAAATCTGAATTTGTAAAAAGAAGGAGCGAACACATTTTTGTGCTCGGGGAAAATTAGTCAGGGCTGGTGATTGCCGGTGCAATTAGTTAGAAGTAGATGGTTAACAAGCTTTCTGAAACAGTTAATGGAAGGTCATATTATCAGATGCAAACTCAAGCACATCAATTTAACATGCTGATCTCTCATTAATGCAGCAGGTCGAAACAAATTTGAAGTCACATTTTTGTAGCTTAAAGTTAAATATCAAAAGCAATAGACTACAAATACAAATGAGATTGAAGATGTATTGAGTTTGTATTAAAGTGAAGTTTTATATTTTATGAACTTATTTATCTGAAAATATTTTCATAGATGGGAGCAACTTAGGTTTCCAGAGTATTTAAATTGCCTTTAATTCTTTCGTTCACCTGAAAATTACAGACAGCTGGGTTAGGTACTATTTTACTTACGGTCTAGTGGACAAGTCTTAAAACACAGTTGCAAATATCGCGGGACTAAGGGATGTTAAGCGAAAGTTTCCTGAGTGCTCATAAGTTTGTAGATTTGGTTCGATTTTCTACAGAAATAGTTTATCATCCATTTATAGTGCTAACACTTAGAATTGCAATCGATCAAACGCTCTTCTTTTCCAAAATGAAGCAAATTAGTCTATTAAATTTAAGTATTTGACTTTGGATTTCTTAGTTCACTTTAATCATGTAAGCTATAAGCACCTTAAATTTACTACTGGTAGGAGAACATAATTTGTCTTGCAACTGCAATAATTTGTGAGACTCCTTGCTCTCGCTTGCGCAGTAAACGCTACAAAAATTGTGGCGTTTACTCATGAAAGTATTTCATTCTTGATATAATCGCTACGTGAATGGTCTTCGCAAACGAGTTCTTATTTAATTACTTTGTTGTTGCACGGGATAGTAAATATGTAAGTTTATGTTTAATTGGTAAAATTAACAATATTCTGTTCAACTTTTCATGTAAGCTCCATGCAATCGTTCCGTTCATTTTTTTAGTTGCTAAAGTACATTAATCGTACAATTGAAATGAATTTAACTTGTTTTACGAATGTAAAAATTGTATTATCAGTACCTATAAAATATTACGAGTCTCCGTGGAGACTCGACTTCAACTAGCAAATCTTCAAGACAGTTTCAAGAATTACGACAATCTGATCTTGCTTTAGCGGATGACGGCTGCTGGAGCGACGCATAAATTTAACTTATTCTTTAACTGAAAGAAAACGCCGAAATGATTCCGGCATCTGCTGCAAATTGATAGAATTTTAGGTGCTTGGGAAAGATACTTAGCACGATGCTGCTGCTACTTGATGGACTCTTAGGTGCTTGGGAATGATCCTAATCACGATATTTGCTGCAAATCGATGATATTTTAAATGCTTGGGAATAATAATCACAGTGCTGCTGCAAATTGATGGAATTTTAGCAGCGATAAACAGAGAGGAGACTTCATAAGCAAAGTCTAACTTAGGTGTAAGTGAAGTGAAATCCAGCTTTGACTTCAGCATATTCCATTCAGCTATCGCACCATTTCCACATTCGGCAGTCACTTTTTTATAGATACCGCTGTTTTTTGCCTTTTATGTTGAAATTGAGCATGCCATAACGCTAATGCAGTCTGAAGTCATCTGTCCTAACTTTTTAGCGTGTAATTTATGTATGAAGGACATTACTCGTAAAAAAATTATTTACACTATTCACTTTTAAGAATACTAGAAATACACTCATGGTTTGAGGCATTTTCAAGCGGAACTAATTTTGTTGTTTTGTTGTTTAGGTAATTTTTCTAACTTTAACTTGATGTCTAAATCCGCACACCCTGTACATCCAAATTTTTTCTCTGCGCCTTACAGGGTACAGTATTCATCGATTACGATGAGGAACAAACAAGTCCTCGAATAGCATGGCCAAATTTTCTGCATAGTGCTACAAGACTTGAATAAACTATTGCTTAAATAAACTACAAGACTGTACAAGACACTCAGTCTTGCTGACTAAAACTAACTAAATCCCTCCGTTGTGATCCAGTTTGTCGGCTGCGTTGAGCGGCTTGAAGCTACGCATAAGTGCCCCGGTTGGACCAAGTTGTTTCCAGATTGAAGCTTTGTCCTTAACTTCCAGCGCTTAGTATGCCAGTTAAGAATGACATTATACTGAGGACTTCGTCAGTTGCGCGGATGTCAACGGCTAGGGTAGTTCATTACTTGACTTTGTGTACTGTTTGTGTCAGATGCTAGTCCCAGTGTCAGTCCCCCCAAGAGGATACGCTGAAGAGGATCAGCGTATCGTGGTCATTCCGCCCTCCTCAGTGGACAAGAAGTAAATTTGTGCTACACTCGGAAAGCTATGCTAATAGTGTATGCCCTCACTAATGTATCTTCGAGTTTGGACAATGTATCTCAATAACAACCCTGAATACTTACTACGACTATTGGTACATCAATAATCAGCGACTATTAATGCAGGATACCGTTGTGGTTGTTGTTGTGTAGTTAATTTATCGTTGTATTTACCTTTTTACTGTTTTCTTTCTCGTGCAGAAAACCAGCGTTCTGTTAAATTGAGCTCTTGCACGAGCGTTTTTCTTTTCTTTGTTTATTTGTCTTCAATTTTCGTCACTTTGAGAAACCTCCAGCACCTGTTGGAAAATTCACTGAGCTGATATGAAGGTCAACACTGTAGTTTTACGTACAGTAATGTTAGTATTTATGGTTTGATGCACCCTGGGTCTGCATTGAGCTGCTCAAAGGAAACTTGAGGAACCACAGAATCGCTCATGATACAAGCGTTGCAACTTGTATTTTGGGAAAGATTATAGCGATTTAAATTCCCCTTGATAATATGAGTGAACTTTTACAAATAATATTATGAGTAAGATTGTAAAAATTGTAAAATTTGTTTGTCAAAGTGGAAGTGAGTCCTAGCAATGTGAATAGATTTATATTCTTAAAATTAACCCATTTATTACTGACATTTTCTTTTAGAAATACACCCAATTTTATTTTTAGTAACGAGTTAAAAGAGGAATATTTTCTCTTATTGGTTGCTTGTAAATGCATATATGTAGTTGTTATTTTGGTTGATTCGTTGTTTGAGAGACATACCCAGGACATGAAACAAGCCAGAGAGAAATAAACGTTTTTCTTCTGCTGCACGCCATGAAAGTTTAGCCCTCTTCAAAGGTGCAAATTGTTTGAACATAGTTCCTCGAAAGTTTGTCTCAGAAATTACGCTCGTCGAATTAGCTTTCCGTTTCAACCATCGAAATAGATCTGTTTGTATGTTCCGTCATGCGTCTGACACGGGCATACAGTAAGTATGTGGGGACAATTTTTTAAAATTTGGGTGGCTCCTACGTAATTATACAATAGGAATTTCTGAATCTAAGTTCATACTCAAAAACATAAGATGAAAACAATTACTAAATTGAAACAAGTACCGGTAGGATAAAGTTTCGAAATTCACGTATTCCATCTTCAAAGTTGGAATGTGAGTTAGACAAGATGTAAACTGAATTTGCTTTAGGTATAGACTAAGAAAGAAGAACGTAAGCACCCTAAAAAACATGAGGAGTACGACATTATGCACACACGCTCACGAACACGAGCAAAGTCCTAGCTTAGATGTTAGAGCAATAAACAATGTCCTACTGACGCTTTTGAGTGAAGTTCTAGAAAAATTTAAATATATGGAGATATTCTTCATATTGAGCTTTGCAGTGAGTAGAGAAATTTGACGTTTCTCATCAGAATGTTTGCAAGGATCTCTGATTTCGAACTCATCTTAAAATGCCAATAGTATCGACCAGTGCTGTGTGAGATATCGAGTTGCTGACTCTGGTTGATAAATATTAAAGATTAGAGAAATGTATTGTGTGACTGTAAAATTTAATGGGTATTTATTCTAGCAGCTGTGTTAAAACTTGATTAGATTATTTTCAAAGTGTCCTTTACCTTAGCCTCTAAACAAAGCCGATTGAAGTTGTGAAAATGTGTTGGTTAGTGTTGGGTTTAGGCGGTTTTATTCTTTAGTGTTTATTATACAGAGGTAATCGGCACTTAATTATTATCGGAGTGTAATCACATGCACCTGTCTCCTCACGTTGTTTTTTCGTGGTTCTAGAAGATCTTCATTCAAAATGCCTTTCTGAAGCATGTAGTCGCACTTCTCCAGTTCGATCTGTAGTGTTTATGACATGCTATATTCATGCATGATTGCACTGTAATAGAGGGACTACAGTGTTGAACTGTTGACCTTTGTGCCCCCAACGAACACAGGTGAATTGGGATTTCAGTGGAGCAAAAAAGTGTCTTCAAGAAAATTAGAGACCGAGAGACAAAGCTTATGCACGCATTGCAGCATCCCTTCA